>MU394101.1:0-199658 GCA_022578605.1 Camillea tinctor
TATATTATATGTAAAAATGGGTGTGTACAGCAAGTTGTATCGTTATGGGGAGATATCGTTATGGAACATAATCGTTATAGAGAGGGTTTACTGTACAAGTTATGCAAGGATTATCCAGTCTTTTGCTTATCTAGGTTTGTTGATCGGGCAACCGCGTTCCCCATAGAAGAAGGAAGGAAAAGGGATCGAAGCGACCTAAGAAAAAAAAAGGTGCACCGCCACATGTGTGTCAGTCTTTTTCAAGATGTCATGGTGCGCCTCAAAAATCATTATCTTAGATCAATCTAACATCAGGATTAGATAAAACCTTAGCGGCCCAAGCTCCCTTTTTCCTCTTAGCACAAATCTGGCCTTCACATGCCAAAAAAATCCCCCCCCCCCCAAATCATCCCACGCGGCAACCATCGATATATCGCAGTTTCTGACAGGTTATTGACACATTAGCATACCCTGATTGAGGTAGTCAAATTTTCATGCTGACGCTTAGAAGGGTATAGAAAGTGGAAAAAATAAAAAGGGATAGAAAACAAGATAAGAAAGAGGAGGAGAAGGAATAAAAATCACCCAGTTGACGCAGTCATCAAATATAAAAACCTACATCATCTCAAGCCTTTCTTCATATTCCTCTCTGTTTTAATCTTTACTTTCCCCAACCTCCAAAAGCACGAAACTAGGTTTCTCCAAATTTGGGGAAAGCCGCAAGGCTTAGTTTTAGTGTCTTTAGCTCTCGAGCTTAAACATTGTTTTTCTTCTCTCTCTTCTTCTCCAACTTCTTCACATATATTATACCAATACCCATACTTCCCGTCACGTCGACCCACCGATTTGTACCTCTACTGCCGAGGACACTTTACATTATCAGTGCAATTTATTATTCTCTCGTCTACTAGTAGACGACCGGCCGAGTCCTTTCAACACCTCCACAATGGAGAAATACAGCCAGTTTCGAGATCGGGGTGAGCTTCTGAGACTATGCCTGGTCATACATCACTTCATACCTCTTCTAGACATCACTGCAAAGATGGAAAGAAAGCCCTAATATACTTCTTCTAACGTTTCTATCTCCTACTAGGTTCCGGTATCTCGCCCTTCATCCCCACCACCACGCCCACCTCGATCATCACGAAGCTCCTCCACACCGGCATCTTCTTCTTCCGGCTGCCCATCTTCCTCGCCTACAGCGCCGTCTTCTTCCTCGTGCTCGACTACCTACCGCTGCCGCAGGTCGTGCGCAAGCTGCTGCTGTGGACCATGCTCGGCATCCCGGGCATCTGGTGGATAGACCTGCAGCTCGACGGCGTGAAGCGCGGCTCGCTCTCGCAGCAGCCCGAGTCGCGGTTCCCGCGCGAGCGCGCCGTCGTCGCCGCCCAATTCACCAGCCCCATCGACGCGCTGTACCTCGCCGCCATCTTCGACCCCATCTTCACCATCTCGTACCCGGGGACCCGCAAAGTGCAGCGAGTCTCGCTCCTCGGCGCCGTGCTCCACGCCCTCGCCCCGCCCGCCCTCTCTCCCCCCAATCCCAAGCGCCTGACCACCCTCCGCGCCCTCGTCACCGCCCACCCTCACCGCGTCATCGCCGTGTTCCCCGAAATGGCCACCACCAACGGGAAGGGCATCCTGCCGCTGTCGCCCTCCCTCCTGTCCGCCCCCGCCGACGCCCCCGTCTTCCCCGTCAGCATGCGCTACACGCCCGCCGACATAACCACCCCCGTGCCGGGCGCCTGGCTGTCCTTCCTCTGGAACCTGCTCGCCAAGCCCACGCACTACATCCGCGTGCGCGTCGCCGAGGGCGTCGCCAACACGCCCTCCGATGCAGCAGACGAGGGGAAGGAGGAGAACGACGAAGGTGACGATGACGACGATCTGACGCCCGAGGAGCGCCGCTTCCTCGACCGCATCGCCGAGGCGCTCGCGCGGCTCGCTAGGAATAAGCGCGTGGGGCTCACGCTGCGGGACAAGGCGGTCTTCGTGGAGGCGTGGAATAAGCGGAAGTGATCATCCCTCTTCTTCCTCTTCTTTTCCCTTGTTGTTTGCTTTACATAGAACCCCTTCCCCCCCCCCCCCCCCCCCTTCCCCCCAAAAAAGGTCAGAGAGATGAAGATCTTGAAAAAGTTTTATGTAGTTATTTTTTTCTACTTCCCTCCTCTTTTTTTAAAGAGAAAAAAAAAGGAATTCATAGCGTAAGGTGTAGAGTGAGAGCATTGGAGGGGGAGGCTTGTTTTTACTGCTACGAGTTGTGGGTAGATAAAAGATAAAATAGATTATTTACATCGCACGCCTTTTTCGGTGACCTAGTGTCTGGGATTGGAATGTGAACACTAATATCGTGTGTGATGGAGGATAACGAAACACGCTTTTAACAGGTAGCTTGATCGGTGTTTTCTTGGAGTTATTGATAGGGGCGAGGCTTGGGGGGAAGAGGGGTGGAAGGAGGAGTGAATAGTAGAAGCATAGGGTAGAGAAAATGTAAAGGAAATAACCATGAAGAGCGAGCTGGGGTAGGTACTATATAGGCAGAGAGATACTCGTAGTGCAATGGAGGTAAGTAGGGAAAACTGATGTGATGATATGATAAGTTTAATATATATCTTACCACGCCCTCGCCTCCTTTTTTTCTTTTTATCTCGCCTTCCCCCTCCCTTTTTCTTTCTAGTTACTTCCCGTATTCCTACGTACCTAAGGATATATATCAGTATCCAGTAGACCCGCAGAGCAGATTAATAAACCGACAAGAAAAATGGCCTGCCTAGTTCTTGTTTAAAAAAATAAAAATATACTATAAATTGCGAATAGTAGGTACCCCATCACTTTCATCAACATATGATAAGTCCCCCTATCACCTAGCCTTGAAAACCTAAAAACCCTCTTCATGGCAAAAAAAGAAGCATTTCCTGTCATAGTATCATTACACACACTTGTATATATAAGGCCATCCGCTATTAGGCCCACTATGTAGCATCCCCTCCATTCCCAACACATCCCAATTACAACACCACAATCACGATACTATGATATTTCTAAACAGTGATATTTACTTCGAATACATATGAACACATTTTAGTCCAATACTCCCCATCCTTTCTCCTAACCCCAATAGACAGAGCATCTACTCCCTTCCAACATACCCTCCCTCCCACTTCAAACCCCACGACTTAATCATTCCCAAACAAAATCAGGTTAAACCAAAGAAGACATCCATCCGTATAAAATTTTTATTCCTCTCTTATATAGTTTTTTAACTGTTTTTGAAATCCCATTTTCACCGCGTGAATGAATAACCTACCTAGAGTTACACGTTTTTTTGAGACTCTATCCTTTTGAAAACCTGCTTTTGAGATCCCTCTCGCACTAACCCCCCCCCCCTCCCCTGCTCTAATGATGCTACTATCCTGAAACTCTCTCCCTAGATCTTTGTATTCTATCCAATTACCTCCCCTCCCCATCTCTCGCCCAGAGAAAATATAATTTATTTCCAGTGATCGATCGGTCCCGTGGTGACACAACCCGAGCTGGCGTCGCTGACCAGGGTAGCGTATTTGGTGAGAGTGCCCTTGGAGTAGCGCGGAGGGCGAGGCATCCAATCCCGTCTCCGGAACTCCATGACGGTCTCGCTGACATCGGAGTCAATCACACGCTTCTCAGCGTCGATAGTGATGGTGTCGCCGTCCTGCACCAGCGCGATGGGTCCACCCTCAGCAGCCTCAGGCACAATATGACCGATGAGGAAGCCGTGGCTACCACCCGAGAACCGGCCATCGGTCAACAACGCGACATCATTGCCCAGGCCGGCACCCATGATCGCCGATGAGGGTTTCAGCATTTCAGGCATACCCGGGCCGCCCTTAGGGCCTTCATACCGAATGATGACTACGGTCTTCTCACCCTTCTTGATCTCGCCTCGCTCCAAGGCCGCAATGAAGTCGTCCTCCTGGTCGAAGCATCGTGCTTTACCAGTGAACACTAGGCCTTCCTTACCCGTAATCTTTCCAACGGATCCGCCCGGCGCGAGACTGCCGCGCAGAATCTGGATGTGGCCCGTGGGCTTGATCGGGTTGGAGAAGGGTCTGATGATCTGCTGGTCCTTGGGGAACGAAGGCCATGACTCCACATTTTCCTTCATCGTCTTGCCTGTTACGGTGCGGAGCGAGCCATCAATGATGCCCTCGCCAATGAGGAATTTCAACAGACCAGGAGTTCCACCGATCGTGTGCACGTCTTCCATAACGTACTTCCCAGAAGGCTTTAGATCTGCGAGGAAAGGTGTTCGGTCTGATACGGCTTGGAAGTCATCAACAGTAAGCTTGATACCCACGGAATCAGCGATGGCGAGTAGGTGGAGCACAGCGTTGGTGCTGCCACCCAGGATGTTGACTACGATCATGGCATTCTCAAACGCCTGGCGGGTGAGGATATCCCGTGGGCGAATATCTTCTTTCAGGATATGCTTTACAGCTTCACCGATATTTTCGCACTCTTGCTTCTTGGTCGGGTGCTCTGCAGGGCTGCTGCTGCTGCCCGGAAGGGTCATTCCCAGGGTTTCAATGGCAGTGGCCATTGTGTTTGCGGTATACATACCACCACAGGCACCGCTGCCGGGGCAAGCATGCCGGATGATGTCGAAGCGCTCCTCCTCGGTAATCTCACCGGTAATGTATTGCCCATAGGCTTGGAAAGCGCTCACGATATCGAGCGACTTGCCCTGCTTACTGCAACCCGGTTTGATAGTACCACCGTAGACCATAATACTCGGTCGGTTAACACGACCCATAGCTATCATAACGCCAGGCATATTCTTGTCACAACCGGGCAGGGAAATGTTGGCATCGTACCATTGACCCTGCATGACGGTCTCGATACTGTCGGCGATGATCTCTCTGCTCTGGAGCGAGTATCGCATGCCTGTGGTACCCATGGAAATACCGTCGGAAACACCAATGGTGTTGAAGCGGTAGGGAATCAGACCAGCTCGTGCGACGGACTCCTTGACGACGGCAGACAGATCCATCAAGTGCATGTTGCAGGGGTTTCCCTCATACCACACAGACGAGATTCCAACCTGGGCTTTCGACATGTCGGCTTCGGTGAGACCGGTAGCGTAGAGCATGGCTTGGGAGGCACCCTGCGATTTGGGCTGGGTGATAATTCGGGAGACCTTGTTGAGGTCACTATCGTCTGATCGGCGGGTGGGAGTGGTGCTCAAGCAGCGACTATGACAATGACAAGTCAAGTTGGTGTTAGTTTGAAATATGCCATGTCTGTATTTTCTCTCCTTTTTCTTCTCGGCCAATTGGCATGCTATAGAAAAGAGAGAATGATAGGATCAAGGTAAAAACACCTACGTATATTGTTTCGAAGGAGCAAAAGCTCTTCGAGCCAGAGCTGCCGGAGCTCTGGCTCGGAGGAGAGTGTGAAAAGCCATGATGAGAGCTCTGTGTATAATTATAATTATAATTATAATTATATACCACCAATTGACCTGATATTGGACCGTGAGGCGCCTTAAAAGTCCAGTACGAAGCACCAGACGAGGTCAATGGCTCGGCTTAGGGAATATGAAGAAGGGAAAAGCTTCCACTTCCACATGCAGAGCTTCAATGTTATAAAGATATAAAGATATAAACTTTATAAGACCTTAAGCAGGGTGAGTCGAAGAAAAAAAAAAGGTGTGGGCGAAGTCGGCGCAAGTTAAAAAGTGGGCTGCATGCAAGGTCCCACTTATGCCAGGTGCTCCCCGCACTAAATCGAGGTGTTATGACCATCGGACCGTCCATCATTCGCCGAAAATGTTCACTAGGTGGGGTCTCAGGTTCCACCAAACACCCCGTTGCCGCCGAGCCCCTAGTTGTAGACATGTCCTGTCCGTACAGTGGGATCCTCCTGAGGCCGGGTCGGTGCTAACAACTAACTACCTAAGCAGCTACTTAACCTCTGTAGTTGACCTCCTATCAGTTACCGCCTGTTCCATACTAAGGTACATACATAACTAAACTAACTCACTTACATGTAGTATAGATCTGTATCTAATACAACTAGAACCATGCTGCCATGTTAAACATCGTCCTTTAACCTACACCTCTATCTCATTCTTAAAGCTATTTACTTTCATACCTAACTCGTGGGTCTTAGAAACATGAATTCCCATAGATTCTATTAGAGAGAGGGGTCCCCCCAAAAGTGACAGGTTTGGTTCCGTACGTATGTATGCACGTCCTTGCGTAAGTCCCACAGATCGTGCATGTGTATCTACTGTTTGTTTTCGTCATTGTACCTACCTATATTACACTAATACTGACCCCCCTTACTCAGTAACCAACTGGAACCCTGAGCTCTAGACGGTAGTTTAAGGAGATGGAAGAAGTAGCTCTTTTTTTCTTCTTCTACCTACCATGAGATCACGCAGTGTCATGGGGGTCCTAGCAAGAGCTTGAATAGTCGTGGTGTTTTAATGCTATGCAGAAGATAAGAATTACAACTATCATCGATACTAGTAAGAAGTACCGTTAGTGGACTTATACATTGAATATTTTATATGTTCCCTTGCAAAGTACGTACTACCATGTACCTCATGATCTATGTAGCATTAGTACCACCCTTAACATATCATAGCACAAGTCTAAACTTAGAGTAAAAGAAGATACTATGTAGATCATGTTCCCAGTAATAATAAATTATTGTATTACACAAAAGAATTCAGTCAGGGGATGGCTTTGTATTTCTATGTCACAACGCGAGGCCCAAGATGGAAAAAACTGTTACTTATTGTTGATGCGCAAGGAACTTAGCTACCTAGGTGACCATACAGAGCAGCGTAGCTTGTTTACATACGAAAACTTCTTTATTCTATTTTCTAAGCTAAGTTTAGCAATTCAGTATCTCACGATTTTACATTGCAGAAAAACTGAAACCATGTTGGAAGTGAAAATAAGGAGGAGGAGAGAAAGGGAGATAGAGAGAGAAAACTAGGGGCGTGAGGATATGATTTTATATCCATACTTGCCAAACTTTCTGACTATTTTAATCACGCTGATGGTAAGGCCATACTTATTATATAAGGAAACCATAAAGTAAATTGAAAAAAAAAAATGGACAAGAAGTAAAAAGTATTGTACAATCTCACACCATGATCCTAGCAACACATCTCTTTCCAAATCCCTACTCTGAATTGAACATTCCGCAATCCAAGCGAGCGACTAGAAGCAAAAAGGAGTTCTCCAATCCAAACATATCTCTTCCAAAGACTTCTCAACCAAATACCCTTCTCTGCTCGTCAGCAAAGTGGATATCGCCAAGTCGTCAGGGGTAAGCCCAAGGCCTTGTTCCAGTACCGTCTGGCCCCATTTAAGGCGAGCCGAAGACCTTAGTCCAGGAGTCGTAGTTGACGTCGGACTTGGGGATGTCGTCGAGGCTCTGCTTGCAGGAGGTGGTGATGCCGAGGCCGCCGCCGTTGGAGTTGAGCAGGCCGGGCGGGACCACCATCTGCAGGCTGCTGCCCATGCCGTCGATCTTGGAGATGCGCATCGTCTTCTTGGGGTCCGCGCTGGGGGCCACGCTCTTGATGTACCCGTCGATCGCGCTGTCGCCCGCGAACCACAGCTTCTTGCCCTGGAAGCTCTCGGGGATCTTTACCTTGACTACGTTGTTGAGGGCCGTGTCTTGCGCCGTGATCACGCAGTACCTGAAGGTATATCACGTCAGTTTTTTGGGGGGCAAAGCCATGCCGCTTGAGTGCACTTACCAGCTGTTGGCGCTGCCGGGCCATCCCCCAGCGTTGGGGGTGGTGTAGACTCCGGCACCGATCTGAGTGCCGATCTGGTTGCCATCGTCGGTGAGGGTGCCGGCTTGGTTGTAGCGTTCGGCTTGAGCCTAAAGAAACGAAAAGGATCAGATACGTGCTGCTGCTTGGGGGCCGCTGTATAGCAATAAAGGGCTACTCACCTGAGCCACGGTTCTGTAGCCGATGATGACATTTTGGGCGCGTTCCTCGAGGTTGTTGTTGCTAACAAGGGGGAAGGCTGCTACTTGAGTAGCGAGGGTAAGGGTGAACAGCTTAGCAATGGTAGCAAACATGGTGACGGCGGTAATAAGTTATTTCGATAGAATCGAGTCTGAAAGAGATTTCGAGATGAGGATATATACAAGAAGCGAGAGCTGAAGAAGAGCTTGAGAAGCGATAGGAAAGGGACTGTTGATGCTGGAGTGAGCGGTGGTGATGAGATGAGATGAGATGAGAGAACGACATCTATCCTGCGATATCTTCCATATTTATATTCGTTCTCTCGACGTGAGGATTCATGATTTCGGTTTCTTCGGAGAGCCGACAAATCAATATGAAACCATGCGTATTGTGCGTAGCAAAGAAGTACGCGAGGGAAAAAAAGGGGGGAAAGATACCTCACACAGCTAGGTAATTGGAAGGTAAACTATGTACAGTGCACAATGTGCTAGGAGAGGTGTTACAAGAACCCTTAGGAGAAAAAAAAGGGGTCAGTGAGAGGTTCACTTAGCTAGCTCACCTAGCTAAGCTCTCACCAACATCCTTACAACCTCTTTCACCCATTTCTTGCAGGAACCAGGTGGAACTGAGACACCACGCCAAGTTGGTTTCGGTAGTTGTTCGACAACGTTGAATATTGCAACTCAATACATTAATTTCTTCACTTATGCTTTCCTGTCTCTATACGAGCCACCTACAGCTGAAGAGCTGAAGATCAACGCCGTCTTCGACCGTTTTGAACGAATAAGTCGAACCACGCTACAATATCAGGTATAGACGATCCACTAAGACGATCCATCATAAACTCGACCGAGACTGCCGAGAACACAAATCAAGAGTTGTCCCTTGCAGTACTGGAGTATTCACAGCCTCAGTCCAATGTTTTAAGCTTAAAGCTACTATAAATACCAAGCTCAACCATCTCCACACGTCATAAAGGTGTATGCATAATAAACAGGGGGGCGGCATTCGAAAAGCATGCGGCATATGAAGATCACTTATATACCCTTGCAGTGTACCTTACACCTCACAGCCTTGGAAAAGTCTAGGCAACCAAGCAGTAAGTACAGTACCATACCATACCACGGGACAGGTCCATCGAATATTTTGGAAATGGAAATATTCATAGCTCCCCTGCATGATCTTCTCGCGTCATAACGAGGGAACCCAATAGTGATGACTCATCTGGATATAGCAAGCATATATAGGCGCATAGGAATAGCATTTGGCTGAAACCCGAAAACGAGTTCAACGCTACAGATTACTTCTCTGCCTTTCCAGCGTATTTGATATCTAACGACTCAAAGATTAACCACTCCACTACAACCTTACACAAAGCAAACAACAACGTCTCTTAACATAAATCACAATGAGCAGCAACAGCAGCAACAACAACAACGACGGCATGTCAATCCTCTGCGGAGAAACCTGGCACTGGGACTCCAGGGACGAGAACCAGATTACCTTCCACAAAGATGGCACGGGCGAGGTAAGATTTGCCCCTCTATCCCCATCTGCTTCCAGACAAGATTATCCCCTCAGGATCATACACTAAACCAAACCGCAAATCCCCTCCCCCCAAAAAACAGCTGATCTGCCGCGCCGAGCTCAACGTGTGGATAGCTGCCGAATTCGACTGGAAGCTCCTAGGACTCGGAAGCGCCGGTAGTGCGGGTGTCGCCAAGAGCCGGGGGTGCTGCGGCCCAAGCGACAGCCACGACCTCCTCCCTTCGGCGTCGCAGTTCCAGCTCGAGATCACGCTCTCGAAGCGGCGCATCCCCGCCCTGGGCGGCGCCCGCATGGACCAGTACAAGATCAACGAGGCGCTGCTGCGCGACGCGGCGTTCGCGCCCAAGAAGTACGCCGTCGCGCTCGAGGCCGGCGAGTTCGTGACGCAGTTCGACGCGCGCTCGCGGGAGGGCTCGCACCTGCTCCCCGGCACCCCCAGGTTCAGGTTCCGCCTCTCGTTCGAGCCTGCGCCCTACCCGCGGCGCGAGGACTGGGTGGACCCCCAGGGCGCCCCGGACGCGATGAGGTTCTGGGAGTGGAACCAGTTCTGCGGGAGGCAGGTTTAAAATGAACTCTACTTCATGTACCTAGATTGCTTCACCTAGTTTGTTTCGCCGCGTTGCTTGGTTTGGCGCGGAAATGGAAATGGAAATGGAAATCGGAGTGTATACTCTCGGGTCATCTATGTGCAGAGATAGTGTGCTTTAAGATCATCTACCTACTTGCAGAGAGCTGTGGTTGCCATCGTTATATTTAGCAACCTACATCATCGGTACATTCATGACCTTGTATGCTTTCCCCTCGGTTCTAAGGATGAGTGGCTACAGGCCGAATGTTGCTATGTATGTACAATGCCTTGGTGGATCTTTAGTCTGTGACGGATTTAGGTAGATCGACGTCAGGTCGACCCGATTAACACAACCGACTGCCTTAGGTAGAGTAAATCCTGACGATCATGGGCCAAGTAATACAATAATGTAAGCAAGCAGACCACTTATACTTATTAAGCGCGCATAAATGGCATCACTACTTGGGTAGGTGAGTACTATGTGTGTTGCAGTCCCGCATTTCCCCCATCCTTGGTGTGTGTGCTCGGGTTCGGGTATGTATGGCGTAGTATAAGTCTATATTGTACCTAGTGTAGTGCCAGCCCAGCCCAGCTCAACTAGCGAACGGTTCCAGCCGACGATAGATAAAATCCGGCACCTAGACTTGTGGGGTACGCGGTATCCGGCAGTGATCTTTCCCCACGCAATGGCTTTGAAACAAGGTCCAGTCTTGGCTTCTGGGCTTAATCTGGGCTTCACGTCGATTATGCCATATCCGCGTGAGTGTTTTCCTACGGGAGCAATGATCGAACTGCAAGCTACTGGAAAGAGAAAAGGGCAAACAGAAAAACAAGGGCAACGAGGAAGATGAATGCGTATTGTGGAACTCGTATCCTCCAAGGTCAAGTTGATACATCGCAATGCCTATTTGAGTTCTAGGCTCCCTCTCTTGCTTTCCGGGGTGCTAGAAAACCCCGAGTCTACAAACCGAGATACGAATACCCCTGGAGATATTTATATACAATCTATTGATTATGTAACGTGAAAAGGCCGGCCATCGATGAATAGAAATGGATCATCAGGTCTAGAACTACCAAATATAAAAGTCGTTCTATTAGAAATACACGATCTATACCCTGGCTGAAATACTATACCCCTTGCTTGATTCTTATTGTATGTTATAGTGATGAGCCTTGGGATTCCCTTTCCCGCTGTAGTCACACCGCCATCGATGACTAGTCTTGTATCATTGATATAACCTGCTAAAGACCTGCATAGAAAGGCTGTGTAGCCAGCCGCTTCTTCTACCGTGGTAGCTGACTGCCGGGGACGGGAAGTCTTGGTGACTTGTCAAAGTCAAGGAGAACGCCGTTGGAGGGTTGCTTGTATCATAGGCGTGTTTACCCAGGAGGAGTAGGCAATATTTACTCGAATATAACTCTTTAAGAAATTAACGACTTTCATCTGAAGTTAGCTTCTTTACTCTCTAGTTAAAAGGGCCCTGTTGAGGATGGGTTTACGTCAGAATGAGTAGTATCTAATAATAGTGTACCTTAATTAGCGTAGGATGTTGAATCTAGCGGCGCTACGCAAGAGCGCATATATTCTAAGCGAACTATAGTGACCGAAGGCGGGCAGGCTAACCACGTCTACACTAAGCTGTTATGTCCACAGCTATGTAATCTTGAGATTCTGTGAGGATGAAATGAATTGCAGGAATATGTCGATCTAGGATCCCATGGTTGGCTAGTAAGTGCGTATTCGGCGTTTTAGAATGGCATAACTGATAAACTTCCTCTCAGCCAATACTAGCTCTTAGTAAGGATACATTGCTGTTGATTGAGAGGATCTTTACAAATTCGTCTTCGTAATAACTAATATGGCCAAGTAGATAACTCGGAGTTATCTAGGACTTCTTGCTGTGTAAAGTCGTCATAGCACAGAAAATAAGTAGGTTTGGTCCTTGTTGGACGGTATGATTTGGTATGAATTAATACATATCCAGTTAAGGATTACGATTACTAGAATTGCTCGAAACTTATCACTGGATTTAGTAAGGGTTCTAAGGTATTGTGAGGAGAAAGTCTTGCTTAACGGCGAAATAAATATCGCAAGCACGTGTGAGTTTTGTGAGTACCGGCCCTAGATAGTTGTTCAGGGGTGAAAAAATCAGACGAATGCCTTGAAATTAGGCCAGCTAGACTTTAGACTCTGATATAGATCACGATGATCCAAGTAGCATGCATTGTAGCTCTATTTAATATGTCGAGAAAATCCAGGGTGAGTGATGAAGATATGCTAATGAGTGATTGTAGTGGGAGGAGCTTGAAGGGGAGGAGACTAACTAGCAACCTTTTCCTTTGCTTTATCTCTTTATCACAGAAATCTCGACAAGAATTTGGACGTTCAAAATATTGTTGTACTAGACTCAAACTACATCATTAGGGATACTATTGATTATACCTAGGAGCACTGCTCTCCTTCTCGAAAAGGTCTGACACGCACTAGTAGTAGACGAATCTGTTGCTTGTTAGGTAATTATAATGAATGGTCAGGTAAGTTGTTTGTATTGTCCCCCTTCGACGAAATGCATCCTCATGTGGATCATGAATGTCAATCTAGTTTTATCGCTGTGGTTGAATGCTATAAGACAGGGTCGTCTAGATCTACAAAGCAGTGACTTTTCTTCGCCTCCTTTCCCCTTCCTTTACCCAGCTATCCGAGCTAAATCTCCGTTAGAACAGCCCACTTTATAAACTCATGAACTTTCCATTTACCCCGTCATAACTATGGGCCGATAACGACACTCTCGTGGCGTCCAGGCCCATACTTACACTCGTTCGGCTGCGGCAGCGGAAGCTCCAGCTGAACCGGCACTTCCTCTAGCTTGGCGCACTCGCAAGTCGGGGTACCCCAGACAAAGCGTGCAACGATAGCCCTGCCATTGAGCAGAACCCCCATGCCCCCCTCGTGGCTGAACCGGTACTGCAGCCCGGGGACGCGGTACGCCGTAGCGCCCAGGACCTCACCCAGCGGCCGCAGCATGCCTACGCGCAAGAGGAACCACCGGCAACAGCGGGGACACTCCGCAGCCACGACCGCCGCGGCGCCGCCGAGATGTATGCGTCGGCCGTGGGTCTCCATGAACTCGAGGGGCGAAGCGCCGCGTATGAGGGGATTGCTTACGGCCGCGCTGTCGAGGCACAGCAGCGCAGCCACGGCATCCACGATGCGCGCGCGGATCTCGGGGTTGGCCTCGCGGCGCAGCGCCTCGAGCGCCTCCCTCAGCTCGGCGGTCCGGCTGCCCCCCGCGAGGTGCTCGAGGATGCCGCGGCGGCTCTGCGCGTACAGGCGCACGGCCAGCGCGTCGACGAAGGCTTCCGCGTCCGAGCCCGTGAAGCGCAGGACGAAGTCGACGACCTGCGCCAACACGTGCTTGGGCGGCCGGCTCCACTCGAAGACCTCGGCGGCGCGGATGCCGCCGAGGTTCTCCATGCGCACGACGGGCACGCGGTTGGTTATGGTGATGTTGCCCGCCGGGGCGGGCTTGATGACGTGGCCGATGCCGAAGCTCTGGAAGTCCATGTAGCCTTCGAGTCGGGGGTTGCTCGCCGGCGCGTGCGGATCCCGTGTCGGCTTGGGGATCATGAAGAGGGGGCTGTAGTCGTTCTTCTCGATGCAGCTCATGGCGATCTGCAGGAGGGCCTCCTGCATGTTGGTGCTGAGCTCGGGCTCGGTCAGGTCGGATAGCGAAACGGTTACGAAGGCGCGGAGGTAATCTCGAGGCACTGTCACGCAGCGCCTGGCTAAGAGCTCGTGTGCCACGCCAAATGGCGCTCGTTGGCCTCCACGCCGCATATCCCGAACCAGCTCCAGCGGGCCAAGCTGCCAAGGGACCAGGTTGTCCCCTATCCTGGCTATCCCCTCGAGATACCGAGTGTCTTGTATTTTCCTTACTTCAGTGGACCAGGCTGTGAATATATCCTCGACGAAATCACTCTGGGGTCTCGGGTCTTCGAGTAATGTAAAGTCTTGGAGCATTGCGCGGATCTTCCTGCTTACGACGAGTTCCATTGCCGTCCACACCCGGCTAAACCATCTCGAACTGCAGAGGGTGCTAATTCCCTGGACTCTGTCGCTTAGCCAGACTCCCCGTCGCATAGAGCAGAGCGTCTCTTGGTCGATGTCTGAGAGGTAGGCTACCGTGAACTCGGCTCTCCCGAATATCCGGGGGATGGCCTCAATAATCCTTTCCTTAAGTGTCGGTTGCCACTGAGGAACGCTGATATAGTCATGCCATATTTCCGTATTGGCGGGCACATGTGCTGCAAGCCCGAGCGCAATGCGAGTCGAGATCCCCAGTATCATCTGAGCATCGTGGTGTACGTTCACGGTGGCTAGCTCTAAGGCAGCCGGGTGCCAGACGTGAGAGACCGCTACATATCGTGCTGCTCGGAATAAGCATTCTAAATGCCGGCTATAAACCAAGATCACTTGTGATAATGTAGGAACAGCTATATGTGCAGTAGTGACACGGGGGTTTTGTATGTTATCTGGGTGTTGCAAGGCAAAGGTGCGAGCGAGGGTTTCTTCGGACTGGATCAACAACCCACATTCACAACACACGGCTAGCTGTTCAACACTATCGGTGCCAAAGCCGAACCAGAGGGATCTCAGCCAAGACTCTTTCGACAACTCAATCATAATTCGGGTTCGATTTGGGAGGTTTGATATAATTGTAAATATATAATAAAAAGACGAAGCATTTTGATACTGATTCTCTCTAAGCCGGCTAGGTTTAGGTAATTACTTTGTCTACCTAGGTACATAATACGATGCATCTTCGAATGTATGTATCTATGTATCTGTATCCCAACTCCAAATCCCCGTCAGCGTAATGTCAAGGGCCTGATGTCTGATGTCCTTTACGCTATATTCCATCGTGCTTGGGTACATATGTATACCTCAAGGTTGTAAGCGGCAGGTCGTACGACGTGTGACTGGAGAGCTTAAAAGAGTTGTCGGAGTTTGTGTAACATTAAGCACTAGCGAGTGACGTGGTGGTGGGTGCGCCTGGCGTGTGGGCAACCTTGGACAACCTTGGACAACCTCCAGCACCGGCTCACACTATACGCCGGTTTATTGCCGAGTTGAGCGTTGTGGTTTGTGTAACGTGAAGTTTAATACTTTTTGGCGTCAAGCGATCGATTGCCTACAAATAAGTATGGTTGATAGGTTATAGGTTATAGGTTATAGGTTTAGGTAGGTATGTGCTATTAGGCGCCGATTGACGAGCGTTGCATGCAGGACACAGCCACCGACTTGATTAGCCGGAAGCAGGCAAATGCATTCTTCCCCTTCGACATGCTCGCCAGCTGAAAT
Organism: Camillea tinctor; assembly: GCA_022578605.1. Taxonomy (NCBI): domain Eukaryota; kingdom Fungi; phylum Ascomycota; class Sordariomycetes; order Xylariales; family Graphostromataceae; genus Camillea; species Camillea tinctor. The sequence goes on from MU394101.1 coordinate 15,436, forward strand.
TTTCACACCAGGTTGGGTAGACAGTCAAGACAATTATATACAAATCAAGCTCTTATAGGGAAATTAACCATTCACAAAGGCAACGATCACCATACAGTTGTAAGTCTTCAATAAGGCTCCCATACATGTAGATTATCATTACCTATGCATTAATGTATGTAGTCACGAATGAGTCAATAGTCGCAGAACATGGAACTGGCTGATGGCAGTAATGCGACGTGATTTGGTACATAGCTTGACTAATACTCAACTCGCGTGATGCTCGCCGGTGATACTAGATCCCGCGTGTAATACAACCAATCTGTACACAAATCCAAAAGAAAAGATAATTTGCCCAAATACGTTTTTATGTTACAATCTTCAGCAGTCTTTACAACCTGAAAACCTGATTTCTATGCAGCAACATGAGACTTGTATGTAGAAATACAAAAATAGAAACATCAGAATACAATATATTCACCATACTGCCAGATAATATGGCGATATGACCTGAAACTCGACAAATTCTCAATTCTTTTCGTGCGTTCATATGCGTTGATTGAATCCTGTTCCAATCAAGGCGCTCCAAATCCTACAAAATGCCTCGTTGATCCGTGGCCAGTATTGAGGCCACCCTTTCGAAGTAACAAAATGCTATCACTTGCACAATCGTGGGCTCTCCGGGGGCCGACGGGAGGATAAATAAAGAGACATTGTGTCATTTGAGGATCATTGCTTCGTTGTCATTGCCTTGCGCTGTGTCGTAAAGGGGGTTTCTCCGCGGTAGTAGACAACGTAACATTTTTCGATCACTATGGCTTATGTGATCATATGTAGAATGCTACTGTTCCGCCTAGTGCCATCTATAACTTGAACGATATCGGAAATCTGAATCGAACTCGAGTTATTGAGGGGCTACCGGACAGCTTTATTTATGCCCGCACTGAGCGAGAGCAAAACTATGACCCCTTTTTGTTTCTTTTAATTAACTAAATATGCCCCCTTTTCAGACCTCATCGACCATCTTCTCATTCTTCTCCGATGATGATAAATAAATCTTGTATCGGTAATGCGTTAACAGTGCAGGTTCAGCTGCCCAGACAGAAGGCTTTGCAAAATATGCCCAACTAGGAAGGTAAGTAAGGATGGCCATTATTTTTGTCAGGAGATCTAGAACTACGAGACCTGGTGATCGATCTTCTTACCGAAAAAAGGTTCTGTATGTACATACAACTCTCTTCGACGCCTTCTTCCTGAACAAAGACAAGCCACAGTAGTCATATTCTGACAAGGGGCTCTTGAACGGGATAATATGCGTCATGAATATCCATTCGGGCCCTATTCAACCCGGTATTACACGCACATAAAAGTCATGCGTCTTCCATTTCTGGTCCTTAGAACATCTTCAACTTCTTCTGCAGAATTTCACGACATTCGTGGTCTATTGATGACAAAGTCTTTACTAATCCATGTACATATGTGGTCTTGCCTGTGCATGAACGGCGTAGAGATGCAGTTATTTATATACCAATGTCATTTTCTTGATAATCTTGAATGGTGGTTAGCCGCATCATAGTACCCTTATTCAAGTTCAAAAGCTAAGAGTTGGAAATAAACAAGGGGTCATGTACTATGTATGCCGTAGGTGATATGAGTGTACCTATCTCAGTGAATTACTTACTCGCTATTAAATACAATATTGAACCATGGCAGTTTACATACCAAGTTGATCAACTAAAAGATTCGGATTTCGCTCCCCAAATAAGTCAGCTTGTGGTCCTCTCAGCCCTGTAAGTCTAGCAGGTTACACAATAGTTGACGCCATATTTGCAGTATTGGGTACACGCACATTGGCTTGTGCGTATTAAACTAACCCGTACAGTTGGGATCAACAACACCACCCCTGCAATAAATGCCTTCATCGAAATATTTTGCTATTCAGAATTTACTTACTATTCTCTCATGCCTCGATAAATCTTACCACTACACTACTACCGTCTTGCATCGCCTTGGTGTTCTAAATGTGTCAGGAATCATTATGCCGCCCTTTCGGCTTTTGGTTAGGAATCACTATAATACAACAGTCATACGATGGGGAGTAAACTGACAAGAGTTCGAATGACTTGATCTCCGTGTTTGAATCATGATCCAGTTGTCTTGACTACACCGCTTCCAACCTAGCCATAGTGCTCACCACGCATCTGCCCTTGACTATACGAGAATGGCAGTTATAGAGGAGATTTGGATAATTCTCAACCACTTAGGTGACATAGGGCAGTATTAATGCAGCTTATTACAGGTGCTGTACATACTGCTTTTGAGACCTTCCAGCAATGTATCGAGCCCCCCTTTTCGAAATATTTAGATCGAAAATGATAAATATAATAAATGCCTATTCCCCAGATTTTGGAAATTCCCCGAGACATAAAATGGGTCAGAAACCCTGCCATGTTAATATCCGATAACTTTACATCAACATCAGTAGCTGATATTTATAGAATATGATATCCTGAGTTAGCATTAAAACACTTATAATGATTCCAAATGGGAATCAAACACTTGGTAGACCTTTATTGATTATATGATGGATAAGTACGCGTCTCGATATATGGACTTGTACCATTGAATTAAAACTAACAAGACCGTATATTGGATTGCTTCTACATATTCCAACTAAGCCACTCATATACCAACACTACATAACTCAAACCCCAGGTCAATTATCCAAACTAAAGTCTCTTGAGCCAAGCCTGATATTGTTCTGGTTTTAGATCACGACGTGAATACAGCCTTAAGAATATTTAGCAATACATGACAAAACGTAGCTTAAGGTACATGAAATCATAAAGTCGTCTAAACTAATCACAGAATGACAAAATATTGTTCTAAAGGTGACAACCAAGCTATCTTAAATAGCAGGTGTTGGTTATGGTTTAAATTACAGCCCCCTAAGGCAAACAAGCGACAGGATTACCCCTAATTATTTTGTTAACATATAGGACGGTAGCTTCTAATACCTCAACCCCGGTTAATAGATGTAGGCACCATTGCCGAATAGTCATGAGCATTTGACCTTCCTATTCATGATAGCTACAAAGAGGGGACATGTTAGATCTCCAACCTAACCCCGCGTTGTATAGGATGACCTCACAATTCCACCCTATTCCCGAGAAGACACGACCAGGGGCTACAGATACTAACATACTTTTGACATCACCTCTACCCATTGACGCAAATAATATTGTCATCTTCTTCTTATATGTTCAAATTTGCATGAGACCAATAAAGGAAGGTTACAAATTTGAAGTTGTTGCGAATCATACTGATCATAGACAGTTAGCTAATATGGCAACACTCACTTTAGCCTCATGGGCAACCAATTTGACTTACAGCGATCTAACCCCCTCCGTTATTGACTCCGCGGTTAAGAGTGTCTACAACTGGGCCGGTTGCGCCATCGGCGGGTTCGCGCAAGACGCCCCCCAGATCGCGCTAAACACCACGCGCGTAGCCTTCGGCGGCCCGCCGACCTCGAGCATTCTCGGCGCGAACGGCTCCATCGGCGACGGGTTCGCGGACGCGCAAGTCGCCGCGTTCGTGAACGGCGTGGCGTCGCACGTCGACGACTACGACGACACCCTCCTCGAGACCATCATCCACCCCACCGGCGTCGTAGCGAGCGCCCTCCTCGCCGTCGCCGAGTGGCGCGCCCCCGTCTCCGGCCCCGAGTTCCTGACCGCGCTCGTGGCCGGCGTGGAAGCCGAGAGCAAGCTCAGCTTGGCCGTGTGGCCCGAGCACTACGACGTGGGCTGGCACAGCACGAGCACTACCGGGTCCATCGGCGCGGCCGTCGCGGTCGGCAAGCTCGTCGGGTTGGACACGCCGCGCATGCAGCACGCTATCGGGGTTGCGTCCACGCAGGTCGTCGGGATGCAGGCGTTCTTCGGCTCGATGACCAAGTCTTTCCACATCGGGCGCGCCGCGCAGGGCGGGATGCTAGCCGCGCTCCTGGCCGAGAACGGGTACACGAGCTCGCTGGAGGCGCTGGAAGCGCAGTACGGCTGGCTGCACGTCGTGAGCACGCGCGAGAACGCGAGCGCGGTTTTCGCGCAGCTGGGCCAGACGTGGGAGATCGAGAAGAATACGTTCAAGCCTTTCCCCTGCGGCATCGTGCTTCATCCGATCATCGATGGCTGCATCCAGCTGCGGAATCAGACCGCGAGCGAGGGCAAATCGATCGCGGGGATCCAAAGCGTCGATCTCCGGGTCAACCCGGAGGTGCTCATTCTGACGGGGCAGACCGACCCCCAGACGGGGCTAGAGGGCAAGTTTAGCGTCTACCACGCGGCAGCTGTGGGCCTGTTATATGGCGAGGCAACGCCAACGCAGTTCACGGACGCGGTGGTAAAGAACACAACGGTGGTGGACATGAGGAAGAAAGTCAACGTTACTACAGATGACGGTGTCAGCGAGGACCAGGCATACATCTCGGTCGTGTTCGAAGATGGAAGCACTCTGGAAAAGCATATTGAACATGCAGTTGGTAGTCTAGAGAACCCTCTGTCGGTGGATGATCTAAAGAGGAAATTCATGGACCAGGTCTCCCGTCAGATCGGAGTTCCTAGGGCCGAGAAGGCATACGAAGCTTTTACTAATATTGCCAACATGACGGATGTTGGGAAGATACGAATGACATTCTAGTATTAGGTTGTGATATTAGGTTATGGTATTATTGGCTTAGCCCTCACTTGTTCTTAGTTATAATAGTAGCGCTATTAAAAAGTATTACCCTGATATTCTTAGTGATTTATGACTTCTCGATAAGATGGAGGTATATAGCCGTATAAAATTTTTCAACATGTGCCTATATTATGATAATAATATCGTTGTTTATTTTGCCAACGTCTAGTACAAATGGACCTCGTATTGTCACCATCTGTACAATGTCTGCTGCGAATGTTTTTATCCACCAGTAAGGTAAAGTTCAATATAAAACCCTTAATGTGACACAAATAATCGAGAAATTTCCTCTTTCGTTTATGTACTTTTCTCGAATATCTCGATACTAGATCTTTAAGAGGGGATGGCATAAAGTCAACAAAGATGAGACGGCGATTTATGGGATCTCGGTAAAGCTAGCCAGGTACTTACAAAAAATGGCGATAAATAAACGGATAGGCTTTTAGAAGTTCAAATGGCTCAACGATTCATCCTTACAACTTATGCATCGACCCTTCGGAGCATATACATTATGGCCGCTGGCCCCACTTAACATATCAAATAGGGGGGAGGAGATTAATTAAGACCTTAAAATCATTCACCCTCATTTGAGCGTTAAACCGAAGCCTCAGACGTAGGATATCCTGTAGATTCAAAATCCAGGCTCCTTGCAGTTTTGGAGAAGGGGTGTGGCAGCAAATGATTGGCGTCAAGATTGAGAAGTTAGGTTTCCTTACAGGAAAGCCTAAGAGGAGATATACCACGATTTAACTAAGCCCCTATTAATACCCAGCACATACTTTCTCTTGGTAAATATCTACAGTTTCCATTTTTCTTTCAGTATAGTCAGCTCAGCTCCACCCCAAATACTTCTTATATACATCAGTCGTCATGGCTTCGCTTGCGCCCCCTAATATGAATACGGAGTTAATCAGTAACGTGTCTACCGATGATCAAGACTTTTGGAGTCTTGAAGATGAAAGCGATCAAAGCGACTCATCTTCCCTCAGTTTCTTGACTGCCTCTCAACCCAGAGAAGCAAGGAAGTCCGCAGAAGACTCCAGATGGGAGTCAGAAAGCAGTACACCCCGCCAAACATATACTACCTACGACAACGAACCACCCTGCTATAAGTTCCGCGAAAGACGTAGTCACCGCTGGGGTTACTTCTCAAGTGTTATTTCTACCAACTGGCACCGGATACGATCCAGAGTCAAATCAATATTCTGGGACCCGGTACGGTCAACCATCAAAACAGTACTCAGTCCGATCGGTTTATTCGTGTGCGGCTCTCTGTCTCTCCTATTATGGAGCTTCCATACATATCCGTTTTCCCCCATGGCTGACAGGTTCTAGCGGCGTGTGCTTTGTTGTAGTAACTTCAGTCGTGTGTTGGTGGCTATCGTAACAAATCGGACTGGAGAACTTTCCAGAGTCGTCAGGTGCTGAAGTTAGAATACTCTTAGTCGAAGATAGCCGCGCTGAAGCAACACGATAACTATGTGAGGATTCAATTAGCCGTGGAACGAGAAAAGGATATCACGGGGGCTAAGTTATATGGACGATTTTTTTAATGGGAGTATGTTGGATCATACTATCGGACGTAGCTTTCTTTTATTTACATGCTGATACACCCAGACGCAGGATTAGTAACAAGACAAGGGAGGCACAAACAGCAGGCAGAATCATAGGTATTCATATATGGCCGAAACAATACATCATGTTAAATATACTCGTAGTCAGTAATGACAATATGAATATTGTCACCAATCACGGTTCCATCTTCTCTAACACCCACCTTCCTAAACACCAAAAGGTAAAGACATGGAGACCCCACTGCACTCTATTAGAACAGTCATTCCCATGGCCAAGCAAACGGGCAAATTGCCTATTATTAGGCGACACCCCGTTGCGCATAGATTGTGTGATATCAGTACCATCCCAGATAACATTAGCAAACTCCCTCCCGGACAACGTCAAACACTCGATCTTCCATCTCTCAGCAAAGGCGGGGATTATACCGACGAACGTCGCATTATTTCCCCACTGGCAAGTAGGAAGATCCTGGAAGGACTTAATGCACTCTAACACACTCGAAATAAAATCTGTCGGCGATCTCTGATGGGCACTCTCAAGGTCATTAAGCTTCAATAAGCCCAACCACACGTCTTTAGCAGCGACTCCTGTCAAACATCAGTTTACCCTAATTCAACCAACAGGCCTCTAGGTAAACTCACCTTGGCTACCATTATCGCCCTGACTTCCTTGTCCTTCAGTACAGCTCAGCTGCTGCTGCATCTGGTCCAACGTATTCTGCATTTGAGCCATCTGGTTCTGCAATTGGATAACGTTATTCTCCAATGATATAACCTTCGATGTAAGATACTGTAGGTTTGGTGGATCCAACATTTTGAATACTGTCGGGGGATTTGCTGGGTTTCTCCAATAACAAAGAACACAATAACCTAACCTAGACCTAAGAACCTGGAATCTTCTCAGCATCAGATGGGGGGCTGTCCTCCTTTATGTATCCAAGAGCTGAGGCCATGCACAGACCATATTGTTGTAATCCAGCAGATAACTGGTAAACTGCAGAAAGGCATGCTACCCTCCTATTATATTGGGAGAATGCGAAGCAAGCGCGGAACCCGCCAAATTCAAATGATCGCGTTCGATTTGATTGGAAGACTTGATTTTCGGATCCCTGAATCACCAATCTTTAAGACTTGTTCTATGTCATATAAGCATCATGTAGGTATATGCATTATGTAAGTAGGAACAAAGTGAGTTCGGACACTATTCATGTGTACTCATCACGATTATACATCCAAAGAGTGCTCTCGCAGTAAGACAAGACAGTAATTACATGTATATCTTCCCCGATTCCCATACCCAAGCGTTTGCTAACCAAACACCAATTATTGGGAGGCGATAAGCTTCTCAACAGCAGCAATATACTCCTGGTTGAATTTCACGTACTCCTCCAATGCCGTTTTAACAGATGCCTCAATATATTCGGTGCTGCCCAGCAGATCGGGCTGGATTTGGAGCTGCTTCATAATTATACGCTTTTCATCGTCTCCCAGGTTTTCGATCAAGCCCTCTTGATATAGGAAATGCATGAATAATATATTCCTTAACTGATTTCCTGCTACGTTCGAACACTTCTGAGCCTCGCGTACTGGTTATTATCTAGGTTAGAGAGGAACTTGCTCTGAGTAAGGGTTATCTGGTTACGTACGAGATTCTCCCATCGCTACCTTTGAAACGTTGTTAGATGACTTCCACAATGCATACCCAGATGTTGCCACTTGAGTGGCAAGGGACGCGGTACTAATTATGGAAAAAGGAGCTGCGGCAATTGTGACGGCGGTACAAACCGCCCAGATGCCAATTCCAGCGCCTAAGATCCCAAATGACCAGGCTTTATTATGAGAATACTTTTTATCCCAGAGTGGCATGACCTGATTCATGGTAGCTTCTAGTGCGCGGCGCGCCTGGACGAAATCCATTGTGTGTTGGATAAGCTCAAGACTGTCTTCCGACTTGGGCAGGAGTGCGTGGTTGTCTTCTCGAAAGTATGAGCTTGGAAATTCATGTATGAAGGCTGCTACCAATAACAATACCACCAACGGAGATAAACTCTCGAGAAACTCACCGTCACTATCCCTAGCCGACCATCTTCTCAACATTCTTTCTGAGGCATTCGAGGCCCTCTTCAATCTTTGTATATGTTGAGAAGCCTGATTCATTCCTTGATCGAAACTGTCAATTGGAGGCGGCTTTCGTTCAGTCCCTGCATATCTATTTAGAAAGGAAACCTTGATTTCAATACGTCATAAACACTGTTATTAGCGGTTGAGCCTATACTAATGAACGAGCGGAACTTATCTTACCACCATGTTGAATAATTTAGAATCCGCCGCGCTCTTAGGTGTAGTGCTTTGAAAAGAGAAACTATCACAACCTCATTCTCCAAAGGACTTTTCTTACCACGTATAAGGCCATAGAGCTTAGATATTATCCAGATAACAGTTGAGGAATTCGTGCAACTATTCAAATCACGTCAGCGAATACCTTATCTAGGAAATCTTATTCATAAACAAAATCAGCATACGCATCTACAATAGCCTCCGTAATAGTCGACTCGCCTCGTTTGATCTCCGACTCGAGCTCTGCTGGAGCTTTGATTCCCACGAAAGATCCGCTAGCACGAATGTGCGGAGCATTGATGGGTACGAAGGAGAGAAACAATGGTTCTATTTGGTATCTCTCGGAGAAACTTGGCACCATTTGTGTCTGGACGCAAGCCTTGAGGTCCTCGATGTGTTGGGGCAACTGCCAACCCAATTCCGGCCTGTACCTTAATGTGGCGTTGACCTAAAAGTAATATGAATATTCCCTCCAATAATGCCTGGCGTAGAAAATCCATGATCGCTTTTGACTTCATATGGTTCACAGAGGCAGTTACTTACCTGTACCGGAAATATATCTGGGTGCGCTTCTGGGGAGCCCAAATATGACTCTGGAGCGAAACTCCATAATGCTGCAAGGTCGCCTAGATTATGGTTGAGGTATGATGCAAACTGTTCGTCAATAGAGAGGGGACGAGGCCACTGAGATGCCCATAGTCTTATTTGGATTGTGATCTGATCGACACGACGTCTTCTGACCATCCTTCTAGAATTAGGAGTTATAACTTGCGATCCAGGCTCGATGATAACAAATGTTCTAAGGTTAATAGAAGAAGTTAAAGTTGGGCAGGAACGTAATTACCATCATCGGTAAACATGAAATGAAGAAACAACTGTATTAAGGGAATAGGATGTTGGTATAATTCTCGTTCATATCTATTAACAGGCAACTATCGTCACACAAAGCCACGTCTGCGCTTGCTCGCATGATATTGTTCTGTTTACTTCACCAGGAAAAGTGATAGATGACTATTCTTTGTAATAATATGTACTTCGCGTTGCTTCCATTCATTTAGAAGTCTCAAGTCTCGCGGCAAAGTGCAGTTCTCGAGCGAGGGCGTGGCGGTACGTGATTAGTAGCATACTCCAAAAGAGAGGGTTGCATGCGTCAAAAATCAATAAAAAGTCCCCAGCCGTTTGTTTATTGGTTTCATGGCCTTGTAGAATATGCAGTTCGCCTCCATTTACTTCTAGTCAAACCATCCTTAGTTCTTCAAGATTCTTGAGCTCTGAATTTCAGCAAATTTCACGCTTCTACTGCCCATCTTTGTTTTGATATTGATTTCCCAGTAATGTCCACACCTTTTACCTCCCCTCGAAAACCCCAAACTTACATGACTTAACTATCAGAATGACTGATAACAAACGCGATCAGGGTGCGGTTGTCGAAGTCTATCAAGGGCTACGAGGACCTGGAGCCGACAGCCCTAACAGCAGTTCGCCTCTTTTCTCATCACCAACCACACATGTTAGGGGAGATAATTATATTCTCAATAGCTCCAATATAGTATCTAATAGCCAAGAGTATCCCCGGATCTATCCTGCAAATGACGGCGGGGTGTCGCCGGAGGAATGGCATCAGGATGAGGGTGTTTTGACCCGAACTACCTGCTTTCGGATGGATCAATACCAGCGATACTTGCGGCAAGTTCGATCTTCTGGTATTGATCCCCGGGAACTCTTAACCAACGGCATCGGTATGTGGACGTCGTCTCGTTTTAGGCGCCCTGCCTATTTCATCTTGCTTGTCACTAGACGTGATACTTACATGCTGAAACCAGAGTATTCCGGCTCAAACCCCCTAACACAGGACTTCTACAGCCTTGTCGCTGTCCACGACCGGCTACTCGGGAGCTCAAGGCCACTGCTGGGGCTCATAGATGCTAAGCGTGAGAAGATCCTTAGATCTGTCAAGATCGGAGGGCTCTCCTCAGCATCAACGTTAGTTACTATCCCTTCGACATGCTGCTTCCTTCCGCCTCAAAGATATGCCCTTCCTCACATTACTATCATCAGAGGCTGATAACTTTATAGTATTTTGGTTCTCTGTGCAATTCTTGTTTTCATTCGCCGGCCTGTTATCCTTGTTTCTTGTGCGCTACCGTTGGCGTACACAGGGTATCAATATTTTCGTTATCGCGTGTCGTGTACGATAGTACGTTACCTGAAGCGTGTAATCGAAGGAGTTGAGCGATGGGAAGAGCTTACTGTAGGGAGTCAGCAAATTGAGGAAGAAATGAAGAAGTATAAGATGTTGACTTGGCGGCGGTAGATGAGCAAATGGATTTACGGGTATGCAACGGCATAGAACCTCACAACGTTCTATATGAAGAGGATAAAGAGCTACGGACATAGTACGCAATCTGGGTTTATACCGACTCACTAAATGGCTCCTCGCCATTTTCCAATCTACCATTGCCAACTTAATATCTTAGAACAAGTCACTGCTCCTCACAATGTCGAAGACGGAAAGCTTCAATCTACAGTAATAATTTTGTAATACTTCGACATAAGATGAATTCTCAGTATCCTACTTTCTGGTCATTATTAAAATAATATTCGTTATTTATCTCAGAAGTGATACCTATATTGGCTCGCCTTTTCAGAGAAACACAACCTTTCTTCTTCTTTAATTTAGGCTCTTCTTCTTTGTACTATCATTGAAGCTATATTGGACTTAACCATATTGTGTGGCTTACCTACGTAGCTGTACGCGTCACTAGTGAAAATTTTCAACTAGGACGCAAAATACATACGGTCCGTCAAGAAGTATTGTATTACCCTCTTACTTTTAGAGAATATTTCACCATTACTCATATCATATACTCAAAATCTCCCTTGCTCCATTTTTTCTAAGGATGTCACATATATACAGCATACTTAATTTGAAAGAAAAGAATAATCGGATTACAGGTATCAATTTAGTCCAATTTAGTCTCTATATACATGGATAGCTAGCCTAAAACTCAAACTGTACTGCAGAATATTGGGTCAGGTTTGTATGTCCACCAAAGTATCAAACATGAGAGTATTCTCACAAGGATGTGCAGTGGTTACATGCTGATAGTAAGTATGTTTTACTATAGATGGAAAATTAGCTATAATACTCCAAGATAAACTACTTGCAATACAAATCTCTTTTCTCGGTGACATAGGTATCTGAAACCTTGGATAGACCATTCTATTTGCATCCCTTGACTACTACTATATAATTACCTACCGAAAGTATGTAAGCAGCCCAGGTCTGAAAGTCTAACAACCGATAATCACCCGATGATTTATAAGAAACGGGAACTAATTCCCGGAAATCTTGGTTCGCATGAGATGGATCCTGATACAAACGCAACCTTTCAACACAAAAGACAAAGTAGCCCTTGTCTTACACCACCCTATAGTATACAACATAACCGTAAGCAAGGACAAGTGACATTCTGTGGGCCTTGCTCGATCTTTTTTATAGGCAGTGATCCTTCAACGAGGAGTTGAATGTTGTCATCTTGATGCAATGTAATAATGCCAGTGAGAAGGATTGGAGAGGAAGAAGTTGGGCATCACTAAGGTGGAGCAAAAAGAAAAACTCAAAGTTAAAAAGTATTTAGACACTATAGTATTAATTTATGTGCGACTTGCAGATTTTGATGGTCAGCCAGTCGCGAGAATGCAGAGACAAGTCTGTTGTTGTTTGCCACAGCCTTAATTTCTTGGCTCCTGTGTAGATGATTAACGAGAGCCTCATTGGACATATGCAGCTTCACTGTGGTTGTTTTCTACCTCCCGATCCAGGATACCTACGTAAAACTCTGCTTCAAATATATCGTCAACGAGCCCCAAAACCTGCTTTGTGGACCTGTCAGGTTCGATCTCCGCTTACATGCTGGCCAGCCTGATAATTGTGTGATACGGCTAACTTTCCGGAGATCGAGGGTCCAACGCCCAAAGCATCGGATTTTAGGGCTTCGGCTCTTGAAACTTCACGGAGACTAGGTAACAAGAGATGTTGGCAAACAGCCTGCCGCTTGCCGCATTGACCTTTTGCGTGTGTTGCCCGAAAGACATGTCAGCCAGCCAAGCGACCTGCGGTCTACGCATCCCGTTTATGCCGCGTTACAAAGTGCAACGAGGCTTGGGGTTAGAGGCTTCTATTTTCACTGCACTGCCGTAGCTACATATGCCCTACATCGGGGATGCATATCAAGAACTCGCAGATAGCCCTTTTGGGCTTGGAGTCCTGTCATCTGCAACAAATCTTATTTTAACCTAGTCATAGTCGACACATGGTATGTACACTAACGTGGTCCACGAGATCAAGAATTCACTTAGCCCTCACATCATCAATGTTTAATTCTAAGCCAGTGGGATGAATGGATACTTGAAAAAGTCTTGCGAGGCTTAGCAGACAAACGATTTGTGAAAAGGCTGCTGCGCATAAGCCAACCTTCTACATCAAAACTGATATATGATGTGACTACGACTCCTGAGTACGAAAACTTACGAAAAAAATCGACTTGTTCGCCTGCCGGCAAGCATATTCATTACGCGGCATGTAGCATCAGGGTATATGAGCTAGGATAGTGGAGAATTTGTCTGTCGGCTTCTTACATCCTATGTATGTAGGTATGTATTATGCTGCAGTGATGAATAATGCCCACCTGTCAGCGACCAGAACGGAGGAGCAACCTGGCTCGGTAATCCTACTAATTCACAACACATATCATTATGTGTTATCCGCCGATAGAAGCCGTAATAGTTCTTGGTTTATTGCGAGCGAAGGAGGGGGGAGGGGGAGGGGGGTGTTGATAAATTTTCCACACATATAATGGAAGCATATAGCTTTACTTCCTCGATAGTCAGACCTTAGTCTTAATAGACTAGTTGTCACATGTTGAGTTGAACATGCAGCCAATTTTAGATACCAGACAGGGTCCTAATTAGGTCTATTAACGAAAACAATCAAAGTGAACCCATCGTCCCCTCCCCCTCCTACGGGAATTATATGATAAGAGGGTCTTGATACAGGAGACAGACTGACGGACTGACGGATCAAGAAGTCAGCTGAAAACTCCGTCGTCGACGGTGGGTATATGTGAAGTGGATCTTTCGGGGTAACGCTCCAGTGAAGATGGGTACCGACTCCGCCAGCGCTGTCTAGATCGCACTATTGAGGCAGGGCTATCGTAGAATGAACGCTAAAAAAACTGTAAATAGCCAAGTTCGTTGCGAACAAAGGAGTATCGAAAGCATTTGCGGAAATAGATGCTATGCTACTGCCGCCAGTGGGAGGGGCTTTGTGCAAGACGGGAGATCGACTGGCATAAGTCTAAACCTAATAGACATGGTGTATAACTTTAGTTGTGATGAGTGCTGGTGTGGGTATAGGTAAGGCGGGATGAGCGCGGAAAAAGAGAAAACCGAGCAGTAATTTGGACGACACTATCGATCTAAGTAAAACGCTCGGCCGAGCAGTGCTCCACTGAAAATGTCAAAGGCTCAGGTTCTTGAAGATCTCGGCGGAGCTACGATGTCTCGGGGAAATAACTACACAGTAGATTTGTGCCAAAAAGACGAGCTATACTAGAAGCTATAGCGACCATTAAACCTCATTCTTTGGAAAACACCATGTGCATATATGAAGGGGATAGGGAGGTTTCCACCATTCTCCATGATCAACAAGCACAATATTATAAAGAACGAGTCTAGAATATGGAGCACGTTTGCTTAGCACAAACTCTTGTGATAGTTATCGATCGAGGGATCGTGTAAAATCCGATGAGGAGGGATGGGATTGTAAACAAGCTTTTGCACCGCCGCTGAGGAGGAGCTGGACAGCGTTTCGTGTCAGCGGTTCTCTTTGCAAACCATCAGACCATACTAAACGCGGACTAAACGACGCGACATCCGAGTGATCCGTCGGTAAGCAGAGGAAGGTCAAGCGGTGGGAAACTGCAAAGCATCCAGGACACTTATTGAGTCATGAGATGTAACTGGGACCAGGAGGGCACAAGTCTGTGTTGGTGATTCGTCGCTTGCAGCAACTGACTGCATAACTTTCGTGGCTAACAATCCTCGCTCTGTAAACCTTATAAGTATGTATCAACTCAGCACAGACCTCACTGACAAGCGGGTGGATGCCAAATAATGCAGAAAAGAGCAGCCGATTGCGGTGCCGCCTTGTCAAATTGCCGTGCAACACACTATAATAGAGCGAGGGGTGAGAGAGAAAGTTTCCGCTGCAGCAGGCCGTATCTTATTATGCATTATACAAATATCAAAGCACACAAATATCAGCCTTGCCAACGGGAGTTAGTTCTCATCGGAGTGTATTACACTAGATTCCAGAACGCTGATCTGGAACGTTGAAAGGCTCACTGGCCGGGGCTTCCCATACTGCTGGAAAGTGGAAGTTGGTCCCTGATCATCGCTATGCCGATCACTTTGTGCGCCGCATGGTGAGACTCGTGTAATAGAACCATGGCTAGATTGCTTAGGTACGTTTCCCGCCCGCCTTTGTTGTTTAAAAGTGCTGCTGGGTATTAGAAGAGGAGATTAGGATGTAAGCACATTGTCGTGGGAATTATTTACTCTGGGCCACATGATTATAATCAAAAATCTATTCAGACTATGTTCCGCTCCGCTACCGGGCTTATTGCGAATCCAGCCTACTGCCCACTAGGCAACCTGAATATTCAGGAAGATTCGAGAGTTATTAGGTCTCATATTTGGCTAACCTAGGATGTAGTCAAAGGGGGAGGGGGGGGGAAGAGACTAAGAATCTCGAGATCGAGATACGGTGGGAATAAGTCCGTCTTGATTACACCTTACAGCCGTCTACAAAACGGTCGCTAGTATATCCAAATAGATGAATCCAGCCATTTGCATACAAACTTGCAGGGCTTAACCATTCAGGTTGCATCCAGGTGTCCTATCGGTACCCTCTCGGTCATTCCATATTTGGTCTTAAGACATCGTCCCTTGAGCCTGTCCGCATAATAAACATCGCGGTAAGCTCACTTTTATTCTCTCGCTCTGTCTCTCCATCTCGCTCTCAGGCCGAATCTAAATTTTACTCCCGCGCGGGCATGCATGCGAGTCCATTAGGACAGTTTGTTGCCACTATAATACATATAACCCCCGCCCCAAGATTAGAGATCCATAAGCCTTATAAGCCGAGCCGAAAGGACACGGCCTAGATGGTGTAAGAAACCCAGAAAGTCTCTCAGGCCACAATAAAGACACCAGAAAGGCGACTATGTACCGTGGAGAATACGGCAAGGGTATCAATATCAATAGTATTCAATTAATTGGGGGAGATGAACTTCTTCTCCAGCCCCAATGCCGAGAGCGAGCGATCGTGTGCAGTTGAGTAGTTTGGAGCCATCTAAGCCATCAAGCTCTCTCGGGCAAGGGTAGTGGCTAGGGCCATAAATTCCGCAGCACCCCCCCTTGTACTGATCTGCACTTGTGGTAACAGCAGACCGGTCTGGATCGAGAGTTTAGCTGATTCATCGAGGTCTAAAAGCTTTCACTAAACCCAACACGGGTGTGTTTCTTCAGAACTCTACCCAGATCCTCACGAGTTTGACTGTAGTGTAGGGTATGTCAGTCGTAAAGAGATCACTCGATGAACGGGTTTTATCTTCGTTAGATCTGCGATCACAACTTACAGCCTGCCTGCCGCCTGATTGCTTGTCTGTACCGAGTAGTGCGTACATATGTACATATATACATACATACATACATACGCAGACATATACACCTACATAAAACATACATATCCCCATATTCACCCACTATGTTATGTTGGCCCCAAAGGGAGAGGGGGAGAGAGAGGGGGAATACCATGTTGGCAGCGGACGGGGACATGTTGAATCTAATATCGAAATGGAGCATATGCAAAATGCTTCGCTCCTCTACTCTAACTGCCTATAGTACGCACTAGCACGTACACATGAGGACCCCTCTTTTGGTTTTCTACGGTTTGTAGATTAGCAGTCTCATTAGATGATATTGGCCGGGCATCGAGGACCCCCGTGGGCATCGTGGTACATAATGGGTAGAGGTGTGGTGGTGTTAAACGGGAAATGAATGAGACCCGACTCCGCGCTGCCCGCGATCTGGTCAGATAACAGCAGTAGGTAACCTGCCATGCCCAAAGCCGAAGCAATGAGTACACGTGTAATGTGAGCACATAGACGGAATCAGATAGATGGATGAGCAGGCGATCGAAACGCTACAGCCTGGAAAATCGAAACTAGCCCAATAGGAGTGCAAGCCTCTTTCATCTCCATCCCACTGCCGCTTGACACCATAGACTAACACGCTTTAATGACGCGAATTCAACCCTCTCGATCTCAGATATCGCCGCCGTATTTTTTTTCTTTTTTCCTTTTCGGTTGGGTTTTACGCATAGAGGGTGGGAGGATGAGTTTATCCGTAGTCGTAAATCGAAGATTGAGCTTTGAAGGATTGGCGATCTCGATACTATCAGACACACATTTTCCGTGACTTATGTTGGCTTATAAGTATTGAAACTAGCACCTAGCCTCCTGATCATATCACCTTCTGCTCTTGTTCTCCGAAGGAATTTTTCTCTCAGTCTTACCATTAGAACCCCAACCACATCAAATCAAGCACCCACAACTTGTTAGTCATATTCTGTTGGTAGAAATCAAGGAACAAAGGGCATCCTAGGGAGAAAGAGAGAAAAAAAAATCTTTACAAGAACGTCAACCTGGGTCATCGAGGTAAAATCTGTACGCGCTGGACCAGAACCAATCCTCTAAGGCTAGACCCCGGGACCCTGTCAAGCCCTGGGCGTATTCGGTCGAAACCATTGTTCGAGCCCGACGGATCCGCAGGACGTGAAGAGAAACAAAAGAGAGAAAAAAGAATAATAATCATAATTTAAAAAATAAAATAAAAATTTATCATCATTGCCAGCCAGCCAGGAAAAACCCACACCGGAGTCACAGAAGATTCAGGAACGCAAGCAAGAAATCACAGATCACGGATTTTCTAAGAGGAGTGTTACAGTTCTACATACACTACTATTACTAGTGACTGGGCGCAAACGCAACCATCCTCAGTCCCACTTGGCATTATTGCTATATGTTCCATACGATCCACGCCCATTAACAAACTACCACCCCCCCCTGGCTCATCTCACCATACGCCAACCTATATTTGTCGTGGAACCGTAACAGGGACTGACCAGGCGGTGTTGCGCCTATTCTACTGTACTACTACCTACAAGTACCCTATTCAAATAAGACCCCTTCTTTCCTTTCCGAAATCTTCCCTTCGCCGATTAACTAGCTTCTTTGGCTTCGCCTGCAATAGACGTTTCGAAACAAATTCCTTCCCAAGCCTCACTTGCATTCCATATCCCTTAGCTCCCACTCTTATTATAAGATATCACACTGTCCCCGTTTCCCCTCTCCCCCACCATTCACACATATACATACACACAGACACACACACATATACACACACACACATACACAGAAAACCCAAGACTATTTCAACATGTCTGCACGCCCATCGCAGAAACACTACTCGAGTTCGTCGTCGACAGTTTCGTCAAGTTCCTACACCTCTTCCGACTCTGATCTATCTATCCGCACCAGCATGGACGCACCGCCGCCCGTCGCCTCGGTCGAGGTTCTACGCTGCCTGAGGTGTCACCGTCATGTCGAGACCACATCTACCGACGACATCGCATCGACGGGGATGATCCGTGTGGGATTCAACCTATACTACTGCCAGAAGTGCGCAGTAGCTGTTGGTTACAAATGAGCGACGATGCCTCGCAGGACGAGGAGATCGATCGTGCTCTTTTTTTCACAGCAGCTTTTTCTTATACACGGACCAAAGGCAACAATTCGATCGGTCTTCTTCTTTTCATGTGATTGTCTTCTAGCAAAGACTTTTACACTCTTTTTTTTCTTCTTACTAGATGCAGGACGACATGGACGCGATTCACGTACGACGAGACTTATGACACGAAACATAAAAAAATAGATGCAAATAGAATTTGCGTCAACAAAGCAATCAAGGTGTGCTGCTATTCAGAGCCCGGCGGCACACGACCTCCCCCTCTCCCTCAACATCGTCTTCCCCCTATACTACCGAAAAAGGGAAGACAACAAAAAGAGCCTTTTTTGTTCTGGTGTTGTATAAGATGCAACGACCCGAGCTGCAAATCATCCATCCGGTTGGAATAATCGACTACCTCGTGTGGGCCGCTTCCCTGATCGTCAACCTTGACACCACATGGATCACCACCGAAGCGGTAACGATCAACACTATCTGGATCAACCATCTCGAAATCGGGTCTCTGGGAGATCGACGCCGCCACCTAAGCCGTGCCTCTTGACGAGTCGCGGACACTCGATAGCAAGAACTCGCCACCACGGCGCAGCATTGCATACAAACCAACGCGTATGGCGTTAATACCCGGGATAGACGGGAGCGATGAGCGGAGTCGACCAAGAAAATATTTCGATGTTGCTGACATGCAATTCTTGATTCACATCTGTAGTGGATGCAAGTTATCATCATCATCGACTGACTTGGCAACCATCCATCACACATAGCACATTATACACACATACGCACTTACACGGACGCACACATGCACACATACACACATCCATACACATACACATCCATACACTACAGGCATACATACAAAGCAGGGACCCCTTTTTCACACCGTTTACACCACGAACTGGGGGGTTCACCGGGGAAGGGGGTATGGTTTGAAGCCTTCGCAATTTCCCCTGTGCATCTAGATGCTCGAAGACCTCTCAACGACGCAGTGATATGCCCGCTTTTTTTCCATATGCTGTCCTCCCACACATGTGGACTGGTTGTTCTGGAAGACGGTCCACTGTTTACACTTCACTGCCACGACCGGGGGAGGCGATGGTGTAACGAACACCCCGTCCAGAAGTCCCCCCTTTTTTATTCTATTCTTCGTCTTCTACAATCGCTCATTACCGAGTGATGGTCTTTTTTTTTCCTTTTTATCGGGGTAAGCGGTAAACCATCTTCAGATCCGACCGCTTTTTGTTTGAATTTCCCCATATTAAAAATTGATGAAGAAAAAAAAAGAAGAAAGGAAATCAAAACAAAACAAAACATCGAACCGAAAAGGAGGATAAACATCCATGTCAACTTCATTCGATGTTTGTTTATTCATTTGATTTTTTTTTTGTTCGCCTTCTTCCCTACACCGTAACCCACCAAAAAAAGGCGACCAACAAAAACCCCACCCATAACATGGCAATCATCATCAATATCGTCAACATCATCACCATCACCATCCACACCCACCATCGTGCGAAATGAACATCAACGCAGGATGGGCAATCTAGCAGCAACAGAAACAACGGCACATGCAACGTTCACTCGACCCTCCTCTTCTCAAACTGCTTCATGTTTATCCTGTTCCTGTTAATCTCTCATGCTGCATCTCTTTTCCCCTATTAGTTCCATCACCTTTTTGCGGATACTCCCTCATTCTTTTATTTTTATGTTTGGCGAAAACACGAGCAAGCAGCAAAAGAGTTAGCAGGGCACCAAGAGAGAGAGAGGGCCATCTCCCAGGGTTCGGAAGGGGGGGGCCTAACGACGTCATTGGTGCCGTGCCGAGACCGGGTTGCGGCCAATCAGGGTCAGCGGTTCTTCTGAGCCTGCAGCGTCCGCGTCCAATAACACCTCTCCACCTGGAATTAGCCCCGGCAGTCCTGGCAATAGTCGATTGGGCCGTACCGGGGGCCTTCGTGCAGCCGCTGACGTTGTCCTGCATTTGCGTTCTATGTCCGCTCTCTGATCCCCCCAATTCTTTCGCTCTCTCACCCTCCTTCCTCCGCTCTTAGGGGGGATCCATGCCCTATTCTCTTCTCTCCCCCCGTCTCTCTTTGCCTAATAGGGGAGCGAGAGGGCGAAACAAACAAACGAACCGAACCGAACGATACCCATCCCTCTCTCTACCTCCGGTCTTGCATAAACCTTCTAATTGTTTTTTTTTTTTAGAGAGTGAACAAAAAAAAAGGAAAAAGAAAAAGAAAAAGAACCACATCTTATTTGTTGGTTTTCTTTTTTTTCCTTTTTCCTCAATACTCTCTATTATTGCAGTCCGGTTACATTCCTTCATCCCCCCCCCTCCCCCACCACTTACACTATAACTCTCTCCACTCCCAAATTCTGCATCTTGCAGCGGATGGCCGCCATCGTTTCGGAATAGCGTCGCCTAAACCCAATCCCTCTCCCCCGGGATCTTTTCCCATCAATCAACCACCCTTGCATATCGCATTTTATTCTATCTACTACGACATAACATGCGTATGCGTATATGTGTGTTCCATGTTCACGCGCGTGTTGTGTGTACGTGCGTGCGTTATGTATGTATGTGTGTGTGTGCATACAAAATGTGCAACAAGCAAAAAAAAAAAAAAAGAAGTCAATTAGTCGAAAGTTGGCACCTATCACGGCATAATATGCCCAACCCAATACCCTCCCCCTCCCTCCACCCCCCCCAAACTTCGATGCTCTCTGGTTACAATTTCCCCAAAGAGTTATTTTTCACTTCTCATGTCTTATTTTCTTCTCTTCTTGGTGTGGGAATAGTTTGAAACGGCCTCATTTTTCTTCTCTTCTCTTACCCCCCCCTTTTTTTTTCTTCTGTTCTTGTTGATTCATCATAACATACACGAGCTGGTTCCGGTTTTTGGTTGTATTCTTCGGTTGGATTTGTTTGCTTTTTCTATCTCATCATGCGTACCAGGGGTTTGCATCTGTGGTTTGAAAGAAAAAGTATGCCTTTTTGATTTGGATACCCCCTTATTCTTTGTTTTCTACAATTTTGTTGTCATAGCATTGTTCTGGCGTAACAATTTTCATGTAAAGGGGGGTGGGAGTTTTTTTTTTTGAAAGGGTCATGTGTTTCTTTTTTTTTCCTAGAAAAAGAAAATAAACCTTGAACCCCCTGGATACCAATTTTTTATCTTTGTCATATCCCTCCTTCCCCCCCTTTTAATTGGCTCATCTTTCACATCTGGGATGGAATGATCGAAAGGAAGAGGTGCACATATTACTAGAGAAATACAGGGCACAGGGCAATCCATAATGGGCAGGTTGGCTGGTACACGCGCGAAGCTCTTGGGTATCATTGGAATACATATTATTAGCACAAGTTAACTCATGATCATGAAGAGAGAGATAACATTATTCCATCACATTTTTGGTTCCATTCGTAAAGCAATAATTATTTGTGACATGTCTCATCTAAAGTCAAACCCGACGTCGTCTAAGTCATTTGTAATATTCGGTTCGGTCTTATGTGACCTCCCTCTCCTCCTCAAGTGATAACCCCCTCCCTAAATATCATGAGATAAAGCATGAAATATCAGAACATTGCAACTTCGATACCTGCTACACTCGCTGCTGCACCCACCCCACTGTATCCTGTTACTAAGTTTTCCTCATGTCGGTTATATCGGGACCAATGCACGTTGGAAAAAAGGGTAACGTCCGGCGCCGGGAAGCTGGCCTGCCGACTGGCTACTCTCCGCATCTACTACGATATACGCATGTATAAACCCCTACGTAGACTAACATACATATATTATACATACATTAGGTACGTATTGTACATTAGGTGCGTTCGGCCTTTGAACCCATCTCCCCTTTTCTTTAACCGGGGGGTGATGTAAGAGGTAAGAGAGGAATTATTACTATACAAAATAAAAATAAAAATAAAAAAAGCTTGGGGACTCTTCTCAGCGGATCGGGAATGGCTTGGCTTTCGGCCCATCACTACCTAGCTTAACAATACTGAGATTGGGGATTGGGGGACTAAGGGCTTGGTTTCTTAGGTGGTGAGAGAAAGTAGGTAATGTTGACCTAATATATTAGGTACTGTATTCGCTTTTGCGAGTCATCGCTTGCTAGCTGGCCTTTTTCTTTCTTTTTTTCCTTTTTTTTCTTTTTACCTTTTACTCTCCTTCTACTTTACTCGCACACACCGTCCTATCCCCTATCTCCTCTTGCCATTCTGCTTATCCTGTTGTTTTCGCAAGATCCTAACCGAACTCTAATGCGGGTTTCTTGGTTTTCTCCCGTAACCCCGTATATGGGTACACTGCGCCGTGCACCCGCTGGGAGCTAGAGGGTGCTAGTGCTAGCGGCCGGTACCAAGAACAAGATGTGGGGGAAAACGGGGGGGTTAGGTATGTATAATGGGATGTAGGAGATCGAAAAGGGAGAAAGGAGAGAAAGGAAGAAGGAAGGGGAGTAGCTACGGTCCTGGACTACTTGATTCCCCTCTCGGCCCGACGGACGTGGAAGCATCCCGATTTTTCTGGGGATGAGAAGTCCGAGGGTCCGGAGGCCGGGGCGGAGAAAACTTAAGTTCCTGCCTGAGATCCAAGCCACACACAGCTCTGCACCAACTAGGTTAAGTAACTTCGCCTTATTAGGTGAGATAGGTTCTAGACCCATATACCCGGAGCAGGAAAGGAAAGGGGGGGTATGGTATTAGTAAGTAGGATGATGGGATATGGATCTAGGAATAATGAGATAACAAGAAAGGAAGGGAATGAGGGGGGAAGAAAACAGAGAAAGCGAGAAGAGAGGAAAAAACACCAGATGGGATGGGTTTAAGCGCTGACGACTGGGCTGGGCTGGGCTTTGGTGGGACGAAGACGGGGCCAACACGCGATACGTATGTACGTGCCGAATGAGCATGGCGGGACACACACGAGAAAAGAACGGATTGGGAAGAGGCAAAACGAAAAAGCCAAAGAGGAAAAGAAAATTAAGAAAATGGGGTATGGGAAATCGAAACCTCGTGGCTTTTCTTGGTGGATTCGTTATGGAGATGAGATGATGGGACGAGAGAGAGCAGAAAAGAAAAGCATGGGAAAATGCAGGGGGGTCAAGTGGTTACATGACATTGGGATTGGTTGGTTGGTTGGACTCTGGTTTGGTATCATAGGTAGGTAGGTAAGAAGAAAAGGTAACGGTAACGGTCAAGCCCGCTGCCCACTCACTTAGATTGGGTAAGGTAGGTAAGGTAGGATTGAAGTCTAGAACATCACGAAGTCGAAGAAACATCATTCATCAAAGTTTTCTCTCCTCCCTACGCACATGTTTCTTTTGCTCCGGACGGTGGAGACATTGTCTTTCTATCTACACTACCTACCTAGGTAATCCGTCACTCCGTTACCAATCACCCCGTTCATCTATCTATCAGTTCATTTCGCTCTCACCGGTGTGGACATGCCTTTTTAGTATGGATGGACGGCGTTGATCAGTTGGGCTGGTTGGTAAGAGGGGCGCCCGTTTTGAATGGAATGGTATTGAATGTGATACCAGCGAAGCGCAGTCATGTGAACTGAAAATTTCCCACGATGGGCGGCTAAAAGGATGGTGAAAAGGGAAGAAAAGAATGAAAGAAGAAAAGAAAAAGAGAATGAGAATCTGGGGAAACCAAGGAACTCAGGCCTCATTGGCTGGCTTGGTGACAACCTGAAACAAACCTCGACACTTCTTCTCGTCCTCGTGGTTTATCGTCCGTTACAGGGGGGTCATTGGGCACGAGTGAGGTCACGATCCATCTCACCCCCATCCTAAAGTGGCAGTTGGCTTGACCTGGCGGTCTGGGGATGGGTTAGGTGAGTTTGAGAGGGGGGAACCGGAGGGAAGGGTGTTCGGCACGTATGTACGTTGTGGTAGGTGTGTATATACAACACCAGCTGAAGACCCCGGATGGTGATCAAACGTGATGGGTTGTTGATCTCTCTCTCGTTCTCCCCACCTGGAGACATACAACGCAACTCTTTCTTATTTTCTCTTCATTACCGGCTGCCGGTATTTCGGTAATGTAGCGTGCTGTAGGTAGGCAGGCCGTGTCACAGATGGAGCATCTTTATTATCCCATCCCACAAAAAAACGTTTATGGGATCCATCGCGGAATGGCCTCTATCGTGACAATGTAATGTACATCACATTCACACACTTACAACTCTCCATCTCGTGGGACCCTCATTACCATCAGCAACAACATCATTGTGACAAGGGGGACAAAAAATTAAATACAAGATGATCGATCCACTGTAGCAGATAAGGAAGAGCGGCACTTGCTTACAGGACCAGAAGGATATGATCTAGAACATTACGGATTGCACACCCCCCGCGCTAGCTTTCGTGATGGCGCCCAAATCACCACCCGCCCATCGTGAGTGGTACTATGGTATAGGGCGAATCACACCATACAAAGTTACCAACTTCTAAGCCTCTTCGGGGGAGCGAAGGACGAGAGGCGCAGCGTGTTTGGCGGGGCGCGCCTAAATGCCGAAACTTGTTCTCATCTCATGAAATCCACACGCCGAGATAGAGATAGGGCGATATGTCAGAGAAGGACGAGATGGTGTTTGGTAATCCTATCAAAAAACCATTATCATCACCAACCATAATAATAACATCACTTTAACTACGCCCCTCTTCCGTTAAAAGAGAGAAAAAACGCCGTGTGACCTATGGAAACCCCAAAACAGGAATCCGTATTCATTCTCCTCTCTCATTTCGGACATGCCATCTAGCTATCTTTCTCTTCTCTTGTACACATAGACAGACACACATGTGTTCTCGCACCCCCTACTCTGTACATCCACCATTATTGCGAAGGGCGATCGACAGTGGTAAAAAAAACCGGAAAGCGGGCTCGGTCCTCTGGCGTACAAGTGGTACCCATTCGCTATTTGCTACCGTAGACCACATCTACCACGACTACTATCATCATTACTCTTACTGAAACGTGCCTACTGTAGGGAGGAGAACCGGGAGAAGGAGAGAGGAGCGATCTCTGAACTGACGCCATGGCTCACACACCAACTTAGCGTAGATTATCAGCATCGTGGTATTATCGACATCAAGGGGGGAGGCAGAGAGAGACGGTTCCGGGTCATTGTTGCACATAAACATCATCCTCAAGCTTTTGGTTTGGTACACTAGAGATAACCCGGGTGGGTAATCACACAGAGACAAGCGGCGGGACAAGACCGCTGGGTGGTGATACTCCACATGCATAGTCCGTGTGTCCCACAGCTTATTTAGTTTTTTCTTAAGTTTTTTTTTTTTTTTTTTTTTTTTTTTTTTTCCACCTTTGTGTCTGTTTTCTTTTAACCCCCTTGTCTGCTCCCCTTAATTATTTTCTGGGGAACGAATCAACGGCCAGAAAAAAAGAGAAAAAGAAAAAAAAGAAGAAAAAAAAAAGACAAGAGGAACGTTGACGTCGATCAGGGTCCGGCCCGATCTGCACGACGACATCATTCGGGCCCCATCACTGTTCGTCCTTGGGAAAAGATAAACCCATCTCCCTGGCGACATCCAGGGTGTTTTCCCCTCTATCTTGTTCCACTCGCTACAGACCGGCTTTTCGGCACAGTGGAGCGAAAAAGGGAAAGAGGAAAGAAAAAGAGAGGATCGGTGCAATAATATTGTGTATGTACCTTAAATCACATAAACCGGAGCTCCAGAGGGTGAGCGACGAGGAGGAGGAGGAGGAGGGAGGGGCCGTGATTCTGTTGATTGACAATGACGCTTTAGGGTGCCGCAGGTAAAAGTGTGATGGTCAGTTACATACATACACAGTCACGATGAGTGATGGTGGTTTTCGCTATACATTACTGCTGGTGTGGTGTTGTTACATACTCCTTACCTAACAAACGCACGTACATGGCACCGTTTTTTTCACAACGCACGCCTGTCTCTCTTCCTCTATCGCACGTTTTTCATTTTCTTCTCTCCCTTGGCGCCTTTTTTTGTTTCTACCCCTCCCTTCCACCCAAGATCCGTGAAAGAGAGATGAAGTCCCTCCCTCATGCAAGGGCTGATCTACCTAGGTCTTAGCTCCGGTGCAAAAAGGGGGGAAGCAAAAGAAACAAAAAATGTAACGTTGGAAAAAGCGTGGGGATAGAGCTTGAGACTGGTTTGCCTGTTGTAGCAGCTGTGGTGTCAGTCAGTGAGACCCTCACAACATGCGCGACAGAAACTAGATGAGATAGGATGGATGGATGGTCAGTCGTGCTTGTGACGACGCCGACGACGTTGATGATGGTGGTGATGATGATGCTATGCTGTACCGACCTACCACTGCTAGGTTGGGTAAGGTAAGGTAACCCACATACGTACGATATCGGAAGTGCAGGCTAGACGAGATGCAGCACTACCTAGTCGTTGTACGGACGAGTAGCACGGCGATGGGGGGCCCCGTGTTCGGGGCTCCGCTTCGAACTGGCTCGTCCTCTCAAGCGAAGCGGGGTCGGGGGAAGGGTTGGTATTCTCCCTAACTTGTCTACTTATCTTGACCTAGTCGGAGGTAGTCTAAGAGGACGACATCACACACACACTACCTACCAACCTACATACCTAGTGAAGTATTGTACCTAGAATATGGATCCCGCTACTCATGTGATCTACTCCGGCTGCAGTGTAATCTTAGCCGGACGACTGAAAATCGCCCAGCGTAGTATTTTCTTTTTTCCTTTTTGTGCACTACACCAAGTATAGGAGGAGGTGGGGGAGCTTCTCTCTTCCCCGTAGAGGATCGCTTAACCACAGAGTATTTCTGAGCATAGCATGCCGAGTTCTCGCGCCAGCGCCGGCGTCGTATGGGGGAGATCGAACACGCGTAAAGTGCAGGTAGATGGACCCTGTAGCACAACTGGGGTAGGACAGGAACGTGGGTGGGAGGTGGAATGGAACGGGGTAGTCAGACTAGATACATAGATAGATAGCAGCATCGTACATCACGACAACATGCCGGCCGCACGTCACCCCACGTCATCCTACCCTGATGGGATGCGATAAGAAAAGGTCGTGCTACGGCGTTGTGCGATGATCTGCCGTTGTACTTGTAACCATCACCACCTTCGCCGTCGCTACCCACCCACCTCCGTAACGGACACGGCCCGAACACACGAACACGGCACGGCCCTCCGGGAATAAATCCTGTTATTTTGAGATGAGCTGAAAAATTTCCGTGTCCAGTGGTTTCGCTTCCTCGCTTACCCTCTTCGCGATTTGAAGATAAGGGGGAGCACATGCGCGCATTCTGATATCAACATCATCATCTTCATCCCCCCTACCTTTTCAGCTTTTTTAGTTGCAGCTTCGGGATCTGAAAAAAATGACAATAATCGGAGAATGAACCTCCTATCAATCCTCAGATCCCTAGCTGCAGCAGCGAGGATCTCTCCTCCCCCCCTCCCCTTTTCCCCCTCCATCTTCCCCCTCTTTATTCCACGACATAAAAAGTAAAAACCTCAATCTTCACCACCCCCTTACCCCATGCTACCCAGATGCTAGGTAACTTTGTTCTACCCAACCTATGCCGCGCGCTCGATTCGGGAGGGGACGGGGGTGCACCAAGTGCGGTGTAACGCGCACATCATTATCCACGTTGTCATTTTTTTTCCGGTTTTTTTATTTTATTATTCTTTTTTAGCAGGTATCATCCCATCCTTCTCCCGTCCCATCCAACCGGGTCAGTGGAAGTAGAACAACGCGGGGGAACTAGAGGGGGGAGCCGAGGAAGAGGATGATGATGAACCTCCCGCTCCTCGTGACATCAACGAAAAGGGGGATGGGAGCTGAAACGAGGAGTGTGATCGGGCTCACTACGTAAGGTAGCGTGCGTGTGTACCTTACTTTATCACCCTGAGGTCGGAGCAGTTGAAGCGACAGAAAACAAAAATTCAACGCAGGGTATTTGGTGCTCCCCCTCCTCTTCCGGGGGCCCGTCGAATAAAGATCCATGGTACTATCTCAGATGGGGGGTGGGAAGCACGATGTCAGACGAACGAAAGGACCCCTAAAAAAACACCAAACGTCGCCGACGAATAGGAAGGGGTGATCCGAAAAAAAAATGAGAGAAGGAAGAAAATAAAATAAAAGGGGTGGAAGGATGGGTGAACGAAAAGGAAAGAAAGTTAGAAATATCCGATGACACGGCATACCGGCGATCACCAAGTGCGGCCCTTTCGCCTCCTCCGCACCCGCCGCTGCTCTATGATATGATGATACGAAGCTGTAGGTCCGCCCGGCTGCGCACGCGAATGATACAAAGGCTTCCCGGTAGTTGAGGTTGGCCGCGCTGTAGGTTGATTAGGGATCGAGAGATCGTAGTTTAGCATGTTACTCATACCCTACTCTATCTACCCTATCCGCATCTCTCCCTTCCGACCCCCATTTTTTCACATGTGAATCACGTTACAGAGGTCACTGCTCTGGCGTGAATATCATATGTGTCTGTGTATGTGTGTGTGTGTATGTGGCATCTACGGGATACTCTTCCCATCTCATTCGGTGGTTGTAGATGCGTACACGTAAACGTAAAACACCGGATTACGACTACGAGCGCATTACTATTACTCCGACTACTACTTTTTATCATCGTAACCGAGGATCGGTCGGACAGAGAGTCATTCACTGAAGAAAAAAGAAAACCTGACTCTGCTTGCTACTCATTCGTCACGGGGTTATGTAGCCAAGCATCACACAACATCGATCTCTGGGCACATACACAGATCTATGCATCATAAATGATATAGATTAAAGCGAAAACCAGAAAAAAAAAATCTACGAGCCATGCCCCCTGTCTAGCTGAGCTGACGACACTCGGGTCATTCAGATCTCAACCGATTTCTCATACTTGAGCTCGTTCCGCAGTGAGGGGCGAACATTCTCACGATCGGGAGAGGGAAAGAGGGGGGAAGATGGAAGATTTCTAAGCTGTAGTCTTGAATTATTTTTACGATAAGCGCCAGAGCCGCTTTTAATTCAATTTTATTTATTATTTTTTTTTTCTCTATGCGCCTGCTTACTATATCCCAAAGTATCGGCCGAAGGATTCTCCTTCCCAGGGCCTAGTAGCTGATGCGGCCTGGGGTCAATTCTACTCTTCTACTAGCTCCTGTCTATAGCACGATCGCTTTTCCGACCTATAGCTTTCCCCTGATATATATGCAGGCCTGTTGGCCTGCCTTAGCTAATCCCCCACCATATTCCTCTCCTGATTCGCCTGACGCGATATCGCCTTTAGCCAACATGGCTTGGGGAAAAGGGATGCTTCCTAGCGAACAACCAAGTGGTATCCGGCTCAGGGCATATAAAGGCAGAAGACAACAGTAAAAAATTCTCTATAAACAACTTATAGGGGGAGCATTCGCATATGCGCTAAAGGAGAGAAAAAGGGGGTGTAACGTAGAGAACGGGAGTTCTCGTTCCGAGTATTTCATATTACCTAACTTACAAGCTATGTAACTAATCTAGCCTCTATAGTAGTTCGTCTGCTCTAGTAGTTTCTGTAATACTCAGTCTCAATAGCGCTGGCAATTATTACGCACTAGGCGCCCGTTATTTCTTTGTTAAAAACCTTACCCATTGCTAGCCGGGAGTCCACCGCGGAATTTGATATCATATTTGATAGTCCGGACTTTGAGGAACGGTCGAGATCCTATAGTCTAGGTGCCGAGCTATGTATGTTGACCCCCGCGATACCTGCATCGTAAGCTGGCAAGTCCCGTTGCTCATGTAGGTTTATGTGGCTAAGCAGGTATGTTGGCTCAAGTAGATGTTGGCAGGCGACAAGTTTGAAAAGATCTCGCCATGTCCAAGCCCGCTAGCTTGACCCGGTGAAACGAGTCCTACAAGTTTCTGGTATCATCGCGCCTATGAGCCTCGTCTCGTGTTCAGGAACTAGACTCAATCTATCCCTTGCAGGCTGTAGGGATAGAGATTTCTTACATATAGCTTTGTTTTATGGAGCAACATTCTATAGGGAGGGGGTAGATGTATCAGACGCTATTTTCGTTCATTTCAACAAACCACGCGATCGCACACATACCGGCATCGCGTACAGCTACGTAGTGTAGGTAGGTAGGTAGGTAGGTAGTTTAGCACTTGCACGTGGCGTCTCGCTGCTGAGAGAGGCTCTTCGAAGAATGTGGTATTGAGACTGGGGTTATATGTACATAATAGTGACTACCCAATGCCGACCACGGATCCCTGACTACCCGTGACCCCTGACTTGAACTACCCGTAAGTTATGAGGTTCTAGACCATCGACGTCCTTATAAACGGTTTTACTTTTTGGGGTCTTGATGCAACATCGGGCGACTTGAGTCTGAATTGCTTCACCGAGGGCTATTAAAAAATAAGTCCCCTACATTGAACAGTAAACGGAGAGGGCATTATTCCGTTTTACACGTTCTTCT
Organism: Camillea tinctor; assembly: GCA_022578605.1. Lineage (NCBI taxonomy): Eukaryota > Fungi > Ascomycota > Sordariomycetes > Xylariales > Graphostromataceae > Camillea > Camillea tinctor. The sequence goes on from MU394101.1 coordinate 46,388, forward strand.
CCCTTGCCTGAACGCCTCGATATGTAGAGAGAGCATGACCGATCCATTAGAAAGAGGGATCTTTCCCCATGCCCCAACAAGAACCTCCCTCGTGACCAGTAGAGGCCGATAAACATACGCTTCCATGGACATCCAGGTCATATTAATCCAACATATACACCCACCAAAGTACTAAAAAACCCCGCTGACTAACCTCATCCTTCCATCTTGACATCCTCGCTGTTGACCTTACCAAGGTTTTTCAGCAGGTAACTGCGCTTGAAGTACTCGTTGGGGTGCACGATAGTCTCGAGCTGAGCTGAGGTCATGACACCCTCATCCTTGGCTCTCTTGATCTCGTTCTTGTGGACATACTCGAAAACACTATGTAGCAAGAGGTTAGCTCATGAGCAAAGCACTCCGGAATCGGCGTCTAGAAGACAGGAAACCAATGACAAGAAAAACATACCGGTTGCAAGCCATGTGGAACTTCTGGCTCTCCTTATCCTCCTTGACGCCTTGCAGTACTGATCGGTCCGTGATCCCCGTGCTCTGTAGCAGGGCAGTAAGGTTCTCGAGGTTGAAGTGCCGGTACGGACATCCGTGGGAGTCACCGGGACCGGGGGGGTGTTCGGTGAGAATCTTCTGGCACGAGAAGGGCCCGTAGCCGCCACCTCGGCGATTCGAATCTCCACCGACGTCGCCATAAGCGTGTCGTATGTTGTATCTATACTCCTTGTTGAAGGTGTCGTCTGTGAACTTGTGGAAAGAGCTGCGCCAGAAGACCAGACATTCTTCCAGGTTCAGACCCATCCCTTTCAGGAACAAGGTGTATTGTAGACGGCCGTAGTGCTTTAAGTGGCCGTCTCTGCGGAGAGACCGGTGTAGGTGCTGCATGCACAGCGGGAATTGGGACGAGAGTGCATCGATGTTGCGGGCTGAGATGTCGGCACCGGGGACGGAGGATGTGCCACTGCCGTAAGAAACATCGGGGGTGATGAAGTTCTTTGACAAGTGGTCGAGGATAGGTGACAACCGGTCATCTTCGTCAAGTCGAGGCAATGCTCGCGCCGTCATCTATAACCGGAATTAGTTTTTTTCTTCTCTTTTCTTTTCTTTCTATATTGCAGGTTAAGGAATAAATGATCGAGGGCGTACCTCTAATGAACGGTCAAGCCGTTTCGTGAACTCAGCAACCACCATGCTAGCCTGCTCCTTCGAGGGGACGTAGGCCTTGCCAGCTTTCAGAAATACCCTTCTTCCTTCTACCAGTTCGGGGACTCGGTCCCACTCGACCTTATACCAAATCTCTTCCTCGGTGGCCTTTTTGGCACCCGATATCGCTGCGAGCTCGTCTTTGTACTTGGTCCGTTCCTCGTCACTCACAAGTTCGCAGTCGAGATTCAAGGTCTGTACAAACGCGTTCCGCTCACGCATGCTTTCCTCGGACATTCTTAAGCGGAAAAGGGTCGTTTCGACACGACTGAACCTCCGTCGTAGATCCTCGGTCGAGGAGAAAGCCAATCGCAATATGAAGTGGCTATAGTGGTCTTTCTGGCGCTCGGCAGCAAGCTTTGTGGAGTTTGAAGTGTTGGTATCTAGCGGGAGGTATTTCTCAAGGAGAGGCTTCATGTGTTCGGCCGTCTCGGGGAGAGACTTGTTGCGAAAAGAACATGCTTCTAATTCCGCAAGGACTAGACGAAAAAGAAACAAAAGAAAATCCAGATTAGCTTTGGTAATATCATGTATGGTCAGAATGATGCATACTTCGTAATCTATCGATAGCCCATTGCTCAAACTGCTCAAGAGTTATGTCTGCGGTGGGAGGGAGCTCGTAGAGGTTAAGACGATGCGGATACTCGATTTCTTTGAATGTGGGTTCGGCGAATTGGGTCTTGCGGTAGTCGATATTCCGCCTCTTGGGGTCACCGCGACTAAAGTCTTGTCGCAGCATTTTCGGTAGTGATACAATATGTTTATCGAGTTGGGTGGTAGGTAATTGCGATTGTATTGTTGAATTGTGGTGTTGATGGTTGAGGGGTTCGTCGTGTAAGTGAATACAAATTGTATTAGTGACGCGATTCTACTGGGTTAGGGATTAAGGTTAAAAGTTTAGGGACCTAGAAAGAAAAGCGCGTCTTCCACATGCGACAACGCGACTACAACTCATTGTCAATTAACAGTAGCCAATCAGAGGTACCCTATCTCACTTTTTAGACTTATCGATTAGAGGGAACCAATTCTGCCAATGTACCTTTGTATCGGCTCCACTGTCTACGAATCAGATTCGCCATCTTGATCGCCGCAGCCAATGAGTTTCCTTGGGAACCTGTCTTCGATTTTTAATAGGTCACATAGATGTAGGGTACTAAGGTACATAACCTGCATCGTACATACATAATCCAAAGAATTGATACTTGCGTTACATAAACCTTGTTGCATCTGATGACTGACAACTATAAAATACAAATGCATCAATACAAATACACATATCTCCGTGGACCTTCGCAATTTCTAACGAGGCATTTTCCAAGTCAAACCCGAAAAAGGCAAATTTTTGAAATACTTGTAACCCTTAGCTAGCTGAAAAGGTGAGACCATCTCATGATCTACAATATACCTAGTATTTGAAACAACTTATCACGATACCCAACCCATTCTTACAAGGAGGTTATGTTATAGGAAGGTTGTTAACTAAAATTTGAATGCGAGAGCACACTGGAGAGAAACACAGCCCATCTCGCACTTCGGATGAAAAATAAATTGAATATGATCTGATTAATCATTATAGAAACTCAAACAAGTTTGGGAACCATTTAAAAAAAAATCCCTTTCAAATTTTGGCTGGCAAACTTTGCAACAACGCGTCACCCGGGCGGGACTGACATATGAAGGCATCATGGTATCGTGGTCTTCGTCTCCTCCCGAACATCCAATCCAGATATTCCCCGCATTCCCAGATGGGTTTTTCAGCTTGCATGGAAATCCTCAAGAACATTTTTCAGCCCAGAAGGTCGACGCTAACGAGGTCGCCTTTGCCCTTATTGGGTACGCCCCCCTGTATATCCCGTCAATAAGTGGCTGAGTGAGACAACCCTGGACACGATCGAGTTCCGCCTCTTTGCCTCTGGGACCGCATCACGTTGCTTTGACGGTGGGCGGTGGGCAAGGAGCTTTGGGTCGACCTACTCCCACAAAAGTGCAATAGATAGATAATAAAGGAAAGACTAAGACATTATGGAGAATATTGGTATTCGTATTTACAACCGACTGATGCCGCTGCTGTTGCTACTACTACTGTCGTTGTTATTGTTGCTGCCGCCGCACTGCCACTTCCGCTAGCTGGATATATTCAATATGAAGGATGAACCACCGAAACCCTCGCAAACGAAACGATCTGCAGCTTCGGAAGATTGGACGAGACTGCGAGCCATCATAATGCGTTTATACCTAGACGAAGAAAAGACGCTTGACCAGGTCAGGCAATATATGGAAGAAAACCACGACTTCTATGCCACGTATGATCCCGTTCAAACACACCGAAATCAACTCGGCACAACTAACACTGAGAAGGGTGTCTATGTATAAAAAGAAACTAGCTGCTTGGAATGCCTTTAAAAACCTACGAATAGATGAAGTTCTCCAGATTCTTCGTCTGAAAAGGGATCGAGACGCTGCGCAAAAGCAATCGGTTTTCTTGATTCGGAATAAAGAAGTTGACCACGATAGTCTTCAAGTATACCTCGCACGGAACCCGTCTATATATGTAAAGCTTGAGGCGGGAACGCAACCCAATGCAGACGCCGTTCGAGATGTTATTTGCCGAACACCTTCTCCAAAACTTGGCGAATCGCCGTCACGGTTTGGGCCTACAACACTATTAAACCGGCTCCAGCCCATGTCAGAAGATATGTTTCGAGCTACCAGTGTGTATATCAATCGGTGTTTTGAAACGCGCATATGGACCTGGTCTGACCACCATTGTTGGAACACAAGAGGACGGGGCGGGCCTACAGAGCTCTTGAACGCATTGCTCGACAGATGTATGACTGCCGCGTTGTCAGTAAACCGGCACGTGGAGCCCGTTGCTGTACGTAAAGCTCTCGATGCCCCTTTTACGCTATTAGTCCGGGTATTCAGAAACCCTCCCCCTAACCTAATCCCCAAACTACTCTCCGCCGTTGCACACCTGGGACATATCGGACGCCAGGAAATACAAAGCATTCTCTTACAATTTTGTCGGGACCTCGCCGTCGCACTTTTCGGGCGGACCCATCCACTAGCCAGGTTCTGGCAGGGCCTGAAGGAGATTCCGCTGGCGGAACAGCGCGAGGCCATAGGGCGTATACTCACGTTGTGCGTATCCGTGTACGAGGAGCACCTCGGCGCTTCTCACGCATTGCCCACGGAAGTGTACCTCCAATACTTCGACGTCATCGGGCGCAACAAAGACCCCAAGGCGCAGATCCTCCGGCTCGAGCGCCAGCTATCCAAAGTGGACGACGACCTGGCCGATAAGCCCCTGCTCGGCCTGCTGCAACTCGAGCACGCCCTGGCAACCTGCAAGCTCAACATGGAGCAGGGCAACCTGGACGCCGCCGAGAACGCCCTCTTCCGCTTAGACGCCGACGTGCTCACGCCGAAAGACGAATCCTTCCGCCGTGTCTGGCTGGGCTACGTGCAGTGGGTCAAAGGCGACCTTCCCCGAGCCGAGCGGTCGTACGTGGATGCGGTGCTGGCGGCGCGGCAGACGGGCTCGCGGGATTGCATGTGCGAGGCGCTGTACCAGCTCGAGACGTTCTACCTCCGCACCGGCGAGCCCCTCGAGGCGGAGCGTATCCGGGCGGAGCGGTTCCAGGTCCTCCGGCGCTTGGACGCTATCATGTGGACGGATTACATTCGGTCGGCGGGGGGAGGAGAGGGTACCTGCGCGAATAGCGGTGGTCCCCAGGTGGCTATCGTGCGCTTCGGGTCTGGCGCGAATAGTGCGGATTGGCGGCCTGCTGCGTTTACGCTGATGAAAACACAGGATGATGTCACGGGTAGTGGTGGGGTGTCGAACTTGTCGCTTTTGTGATAGATACCTAGGTTTCCGTTCCACGAAGGATGGTGAGCTTGGCTATCCTATGTTGATTAATACTTGGAAGGGGTGTCCAGCTACGTGGGATATAGGGGCGAAGGAAGGAGAAAAGGGGGAGGGGGGGTATGGATGTCCATACGAGGATGGATAGAGTTAGTTGTATTGCTTCTCGGCATAATCCATCAGCACATGGGTTTGGATAGATATCATGTATAATGAATTACCTAGATAGCTCAGCCATTCGAGTGTTTGAATATAGTTTATATGATTTTCTACTCCTAGATTGGTGTTATCTAGATCATCTCTTGGCTGCGAGATTAGGGGCAAATAGGTACATGCTGCTTCTATTATATAGTTCTAGCATCAGGTGACTTATACGATAACCATACGAGTTCCCTATCGACCTTTTTACTCACTACTATGTAGCTACACCTTAGAGATCACTTAAACTCTATTATCATGTGATTGAGGCAAGGCACCTAGGTACCTACGTATAGATAAGTAGATACTTCGCTTAACCTACTATGTACGGTATCTAGGGTAGGTAAAGTTTGTACCCTGATGTATCCTAAGCGACCGAGCCTATCTCGTGGCAGGACCCAAGTACCTGAAAGTTTGCCCATTCGATACTTATAAGTGCCAAATCAACATATTGAATGGACTTCCTTCACGTTCACTTGATTTCTTCAAATCCATTCAATACGTAGGTCTCCTGGGTAATTCCACTGGTACCTTCACTATTTCTACCCATTCTTCATCGCATCCTTTTACCACCCATCGCCATCATCTTTACAACCACCACCACCATCTGCAAACCCATCTATACCAATACGAGAGACATCATCTCAACCATACCATTCATCGCAGATAAATCTATTAGCATCCTTCTTCGAGATCGCATCAGCCTTAGGAAGCTTCCGGATTATCTACAATTTCTCGCTTGATCGCAATCCTGTGAAGTTGAGAGAACATTCAACATCGTCAACAGCATGGCTCCCCAAAGAGGTATGATTTTCCAGCTCTCACCACTTACCCAGAATCACACTACAGCCAAATAAAAAAATGAAACAAAAAATAAATCACCATCTAACCTCCTCCTAGACATCAAGCTGGCAAGCCGCCACAGCCCGGAATCTAGCCCTAGTCGCACACCCTCCAACCAGAAGGGCGGCAACCCGGGATCTCCTGGTGCTCTTAAGCCTTCGCAGCAGAGCCCTACCTCTCAGAAGCCAGGATTCAATGACAAACCTGCACGCACCTTGCCATCGCCATCGCCGTCACCGTCGCCATCACCACCGCGACAACGTCAACAACCAAGAAGCAACAACAACAATAACAACAACCGGCCATACGACTGGCAAAAGGCCTCCTCTCGGCGCCAACAGTACCCCCAAGCCAGCGCTCCCACTTCTACCCCTACTTCTAGTCCTTCTGCCCCCAAGCCAGGCTTCGCCCCTAAACCAGGATTCGCCTCCAAGCCAGGTTTTGCGCCGAAGAAGAAGTCTTTCTCTTCTGGACCAACTCACCACCCGCGCTGTCACCCGAACCATTGCCATGAGCACTGCTATCACTACAAGAACAACCGCAACAATGGCCAGCAACCACAGCAACGCAACAACTACCGGCGCAACCAGTATAACAACACTCAACGCCCCTCCAACCCTCCGCGCGGCATTCCCAAGCAAGAAGCCAAAGCAGAACCGGCCCCAGAGACCCAAAACCCACAAGCATCGGCGGGAGGAGTAGCGGTAGAAGTATCGGTATCAGTAGCAACAGATGCCACGAGCGGAAAACCCATGACAACAACATCACCAGCATCAATTCCGCCGAGCAAACCTCTCGAAGCAGAAGCAGTTGTGGCGAGCAACCCCCCCAGAGCGGAACCAGTTGCACCAAGCAACCCTACCAAAGCAGCACCAGTTGCACCAAGCAACCCTACCAAAGCAGCAGCATCAACAGGATCAGCGGGAGGAGAAAGTGATAGCAAAGGCGGCCCCGGATCCTTCCGCGTCGTGGACAAGATCCAGTTCGACCGGTTCTACTTCCCCGTCGACAAGGCCGAGATGGAGGCCGACGCGGCACGACTGGGACTGACGATCGGGCTGAAGCACTCGAGATGGGCGTAGTGGGGTAACATCACTTAGCTTAGGTGGAGAGAGAAATAGGGAACTTGGAGAGACGAACGGGGAATATGAGAATGATTAGGGATATGAGAAGAATGAAGGGCTTGGATTGCTGAGGGGACATACCAGCATACTTGCCTACATATGGGTATGGGCGGAAGAGCAAGCGATGAAGGGAAATTTCTATGAAGCATGGTTTTCTCTTTTACCCCCTTCTATTGCGAGACGTTGGAGTTTGATATGCGGACAAGGATGAATAGGTTAGGAGGAAGGAAGGAAAGAAGGCTGAACCTAAACGGCGATAATGCCTAGGACCTATCTGGTTACTGATACAGAATATATTGACTGTGCTCGCTGAATTGCTTCCTTTTTGTGCCTTTTCTGATAACCCTGCGTGAATTCTAATCCGTAGTCACATGCTATAGGAGCTATTACATATAGCGATACTTGGTGATCTACAGATAACCTGCTCTTGTCAGTAGGAGAGTTCGGATGCCTTTTGTAGAATACTCTTAACATGACTTCGCCTTGATTTGGGCAGGATTATACAACTCTCATACTATCGTGATTTTCTACATCTCGTGAACTCCCGTCCGAGGTAATATTTCCTTACAAATTTCAATGGGATTCTATAGGGATCATTAAAGTTTTTTTTTTACCATTCCTTACAGAATTTAAATTTTTTCGGTGAAAATTTATTATCTTTTGCCCCTTACTTATAGACTTTCATAACACACTAAGGTTTCGTTAGGACATCTGATGGAAGATAAATATTCCTATGGGGTTTCGTGGATTTCCATGGTGTCCTAATTTATAACTATAGGAAGGGGATGGTCAGCCTCGTCCTGCCACCCGCTTTAGATCCCATAAATTTGCAGGTGAGTATATCGCAGAGTCACTTTGCACGAAAGATAATGTGTTTTCGTTACTGAGGAGTGTCTATTCATCTCTGTCTTATAGCCTCGGATATATGATGCCCATTTTCTGTTAGTAAAGCCGTCAAGGTTGTAACCTAGAAGTGTTGCCAAGTCTATGCCAGCCATAAATACTAAATGTACAGGAGTGGTACCTCCTTAAGAGGATCGAACAAGTTCTCCCGACCGCGTAGCGTAGGAATTACATAATGGGATGTGAGGATGACCGGCGCATCCTGATCTAAAAACCTGTTAGATTATCGTGAATCCTGCGAACCTTGATGGCCAAAAGGTTCCATAGGTATGCGCAACCGGTGCCGAATAGCCTGCTCCCTACTCCAGTCCGGTTCAGCCCAGTCTAGGACTATTAGAAATCAAAACCAAAATACGCCGCAAACACCCTGGATATGGCATGACCTGCTAAGCTCATCCACAAGAAGACAGGTACAAGCACTCACGAAAGTGGCACTTCAAATTGTCTATACTCGCGATGGGAAAATCTACCCGGAGGGACCCTGGTGAATGTAACCTTTTTACATGATGAATTCTCGACAATCTTCGTTATGCAGATCATCGTCTGGAAACGTGGGGGCCATGTAGGTAGCCCATGGCGATGGGTCCATCATGATCCGAGATACCCATATACGAAATACCTTCCGGAAGCATCTGGATTGCGACCCAGAACAATGTCTATATGTACACAATAGAGCGACAGGTATATTAATAGTAGGAACAAGCATGCACTAAAAAATTGGCATGTGATGCACGATCGAGCGATCGCATTAACAAGCTCTGTTGCTGTGGACCTGTTCCTCCCTACATATACCTCACTAGATTTATATACTCCTGAGCTAGGTTGCATCACACCTTTGACACCGGGTTATGGATAGTTCAAAATATATCGAGTAGATCTCCGGACATACGTAAAGTATACTACGTGCTTCGAAATTTTAGATGAGGATTTTAGATGAACGCCGCTGACCATTTCTTGGTCTTCCAACGGGGTAATACATGCGAACCTATCTTCATGGACACGTGCTGAACCTCTGGATGGGAATCCAAACGACTTCCAAAAAGCCAAGACAATATTTGAGAAGCTTGTTTCCGAAAACCGCTATCCTCCCTGTACGCATTATAGTAAAACCAGGCACTCTCTATACCTAAGACTGTCGATTCTCTGGGCAGAGGGGTTAAAAGCTCAACCACCTACCGCATTCGGACCACATCGACGAAGAAAAAGCCTTCTGTTTGGCTCCCGGCATAGCATACCATGTCCGTTTAAGGTAGCATCATGTATATTAAAAAAGGACTGTTTTTTGTACGTGAGAAGCGCCCAACAGACTAGCTCGTTAGAGGCTCCGCGGCGGGTCAACTGCCAATAAGAGCCATGATAGTCCGCACGGGGCCTGTTTCAACGACGAACTGGCTAGCTGGGGTGCGCTCCTAGTGCCGCCGGACTCCCTCTGAGCTGGGAGAGGGCTGTCCGGCATCGTCGCCAGGGGCTCCTTTATAAAGAGCCCAAGATGGCGTCTGCCCACGTGCCCTCGCTCTTCCTCTGCTCGAGCATACTCACCCCATCTACTCTCGCTTCCTCACATACCCTCGTTTTGCCCCCCCAACCATGCGGCAGTATCATCCCATCGCGGCCCTGACCGCGCTCTGCGCCGCCGCCCTCGCCACCGCCGCGCCAGCATCCGTCGACCTGCCCATCACGGCGCGCACCGACGAGGTCGAGTCCGACACCACCGCCGTGCTCTACGGTTCCGATCGCCCGATCCTCGTCGGCAACGACGGCGGCGCCGACACCGGCGGCTTCCGCACGTTCGGCCTGGCCGACGGCCAGGAGGCCGCGCACGCGACCCCCGGGCGCACCAAGCTCGTGACCGCGGTGCACGGCGTCGGCGGCCGGGACCTCGTCGTGACCATCGCGCAGCCAGACTCGTACTTCCGGCTGTACGACGCCGGCACCGCGGCGCAGGTCGGCGCGCCCCTCGCGCGCACGCTGGGCGACTGGTCGGCCCTGTGCGCCTGGAAGAGCGCCGCCAGCGGCGAGCAGTACGTGTACCTCTTCGGCAAGCACCAGGCCGTGCAGTTCCTGCTGCGCGCCCCGCGCAACGGGTCCTACGCGCTCGTCGAGGTCCAGACCTTCGACACCCCCGTCGAGGCCTCGTCGTGCGCCGTGTCGGCGGCCGCGGCGGCCGTGTACTTCAGCGGGGACGACGAGGCGGCTGTGTATAGCATTCAGGCTGCGGAGTCGGTGGCCGTGCCGAACGCGACGGTGCTGGGACAGGCCGAGGGCGAGGTCACGGGCCTCGCGACGTACGTTGCTGTGAATGGATCCGATTACCTCTTCGTAGCCCAGGACGACATCTTCGGCGTGTACGACACCTCGTTTGAGCTGCTAGGATCTGTGACCCTCACCGGGGACGAAGACATCGAGGCGAAGGGTATAAACTTTTATCAGGGGAGGACCGAGGCTTACCCAGCGGGCGCTTTGACGTATGCCGTGAAAAGCGACAGCGGAAAGGGCTTCGCGGTTAGTTCGCTGGAGGACGCTTTCAGCACCCTCGGCCTGCAGATCAACACGGCGTACGACCCTCGCCAAACCCCCGCAAACCCCTACACGCCGGTCTGCTCCGAGTGCAACTTCAGCGGCTTCTGCGGAGCCGGTGGCCGTGGAGCTGGCGCGCCGTCGTGCGCGTGCTTCGCAGGGTTCGAGGGCAGCACCTGTGCGTCGTTCACTTGCCGCAACGACTGCTCGTCTCACGGCACGTGCGTCGGTGCGAACCAGTGCGCTTGCGATGATGGCTGGGGCGGGCTGTACTGCGCGTTCAAGGTGGTGGAGCCCGTCTACGAAACAGATGCTAACGGGGTCGACGGCGACGACCCGGCAGTCTGGATCTCCCCTTCGAAGGATAGAACCCTGTCGAGGATCATCACCACCACGAAGTCGGAAGAAGGCGCTGGTTTTGCGGTCTTCGACTTGGCCGGGAAGAAGCTTCAGACCATCGCCGCCGCTGAGCCGAACAATGTCGATGTGATCTACAACTTCCAGGCTGGGAATAGAACAATTGATCTTATCTACGCTGCTTGCCGAGATGACAATACTCTTTGGTACGTGTATACTTTATCGTATCCCTAACTTGGGTTCATAAACTAACAATTTGTAGTCTCTTTGAAATGACCTCGAACGGCACCTTAGTTGCCATTGCCGGCGGCACGCAGCCTACGAAGGATGACTATGACGTGTACGGTAGCTGCGTCTATCGCTCACGAACTACGGGCAAGCAATATCTCTTTGTGAACGCCAAAACTGCCGAATATCTACAGTACGAGTTATCTTGGAGTAATAATTCCCTACAAACCACTCTAGTGAGGAACTTCACCGGCGGCTCTGGCGGGCAGGTAGAGGGATGTGTTTCGGACGAGGCAAACGGATGGGTCATCATCGGCGAAGAGCCCCGCGCTTTGTGGAGGTACGGCGCAGAGCCGGACGACGAAACTGAGGCTTTCAAGATCGGGGAAGTCGGCGACGGCCACATGTACGCCGACGTCGAGGGCGTGACGCTCGTGGAGGGCGCGACGCCGGAGCAGGGCTATATTCTCGTCAGCCAGCAGGGAGTGAGCGCGTATAATGTCTATAAGCGGGCCGCCCCGCACGAGTACGTCGAGACGTTCACGATATACGAAAACACTGCGAAGGGCATTGATGCTGTGACCAACACAGATGGGATTACGGCTGTGAGCGCGGGGTTGGGCGATGATTTCCCTCATGGGCTCATTGTGGTTCACGATGATGCCAACCAGCTGGCCGAGGGTGGTACGAACGTTGAGGCTAGCTTCAAGCTTGTAAGCCTCGGAGATGTGCTTGATGAGGATTTGCTCAACGATGTTGATGCCAACTGGGATCCTCGTGCGTCGCTATAAGAATATGCTGGGGGGTTAAGTATCACGCATATGCCATTATCACGATAAAGATGTAGAAAATGTGATGAAGAACTGTATTTCTATGTATCAAATGAAAATACGAACATTACTGTATACCAAGAAACAGGACAAAAGGAACAAGAAAGAACCGGGCCTTCAAAAAGGGGTAATCCTCGTACCAAGGCTGGTAGGAGGTACAGAGAATATATACATAACCCAAATTATCAAGATATCTAAGCACAGCAGAAAGAAACTCAGTAACGTCCATCATAGCATCGTGTTTCTGCCTGTCAGACATCTCCATTAGCTCAAGTAAAGTTGACCAGCTTGCTCTTCACGCAAACAGCCTTGGCGAGGGTCTGCGTCGACCCGCTGGACAGGAGCTCGAGCACCTGCAGCGTGGCCTCGAACTCGCGGGTGATGAAGTTGCGGATCTCGATGGCCACGAGCGAGTCGAGCGGGTAGTGCGACAGCGAGCGCGTCACGTCGATGTCCTCCAGCTCCATCATCATCACCGCGGCTAGCTTGCTGGCCAGTCCATCGCACACCACCTTCTCCGCCTCCTCGAGCGTCTTGGCCGCCTTGACGGCCGCGTTGTACGAGACGGCCTTCGCCGCGCCCGCGGCCGACGCGTCCAGCGCCGCAGCGGCCTCCGCCGCTTCGCGCAGGTGCTTGCACTTCGCGTCGGGCGTCCAGAAGGGCTGCATCGTCGGCGTGATGCGCATGCCCGTGATGGTGTGGCTGTTGCACGCGGTGGCGAGACGGCCGCCGATGGCGGCGCCGAGGAGGGCGAGCACCTCGGCCTCGCAGATGGTGTCGCTGCCGAGGTTGCGCGCGACCTCGGCGGCTTTCTCGAGGTCCTCGGCTAGGTAGCCCGAGTCCGAGATGGCAGTTAGGTCGAGGGAGGAGGCGGGCAGCCCGAGCGAGATGCGGTGCTGTACGAGGGCGTTTAGGAAGCAGTTCGCGGCGGCGTAGGCGGCTTGGCCGCGGTTCCCGACCATGCCGGCGACGGAGGAGATGGCCACGAAGAAATCAAGGGGCGTGTTGATGAGCGCGCGGTGGAAGTTCCAGCCTCCGTGGACTTTGGACTCGATGACGGTTGTGTAGTTGTCATAGGTCATCTTCTCGAATAGTACATCCTATTAATAAAGGTTAGCTACCTGTACAGATCTTCAAGTTACGCGAATGAGTGAAGACAACTTACCCTCAGGACCATGGCGCCGTGAATCAAACCCCTGACAGGGGGTAGACCCTCCAAACCGTTGTTGATCAAATCTTCCACTTCGATCGGATCAGCGACATCGCAGCGGCGGACTACGATCTCAGCACCAAGCTCGGCAGCTTCGTCAATCAGTGCCTTGACTTTGCCTGTTGCGCTGCCACTTCTTGAGACTAGTACGAGATGCCTCGCACCACGACCGACCATCCAGCGGGCCATGCTTCTCCCTAGTCCGCCGGTGCCGCCAATGAGGAAATAAGTTGCGTCTGCCTTGAGCAATTGCGCCGGTTTCTTAGGCGGCGTTGCTTTGACAATATCATCCGCATGGGGCACGACGACGAGCTTCCCACATGTCTTGGCGCTGTGCAGGGTCTTGAAAGCTGACTCGACCTCCGAGATGGGGAAAGTAGTTACCGGAGAGATCGGTCGGGCCTTGCTATACCGCATTAGTTTAGAGATGTCCGCGAGGAGTCTCTGCACCACTTTTGGTCGCTCAGCTGCCAGTGCCATAATGTCGACCGACATGAAGCTAGCGTTGTGCTCGAACTGGGTCATCTCCAGTCTTGTGCCGGCGTGGGAGTCGCGTGTACTGATATCCACCAAGCGGCCAAACTTATTGAGGCAGTTCCAGCCCTCGCGCAAAGCATCTCCTGAGAGACTATTCAGAACCACATCCACACCTCGGTTGTTGGTTGCCCGGCGGATGGCCTCCCCAAATGAGATGCTACGGCTGTAGAAGATGTGGTCTTCGGGAAGTCCATACTCCTTTATTAGGAGCTCTTTTTTCTCAATGCTGCCCACGGTGGTGAACACCTCTGCACCAATCATTTGAGCTAGCGAAATGGCTGCTTGCCCGACCGCACCGGCACCTGCGTGGATCAGGACACTCTCGTCTTCGCGAAGCCGACCGAGTTCAATCAGGGAATAGTAGGCGGTGCTATATGCAAGGGGTAGAGTTGCACCGGCTTCGAAGGATATGTCTTCCGGAAGCTTAAAAGCGAATGCTGCTCTTGTCCTTGTAGATGTCGCGAAAGCGCCTTGGGTTAGAGCGGCGACCCGGTTGCCAACTTCGATGTTCTTGACGTTCTTGCCTACTGCTGTAACAACCCCGCTAGCCTCGAAGCCGAACTCGGTAGTTGATAGCTTTCCATGAGATGAAGCAAGATCTCTATGGTTGACTCCAACCGCTTTGACTTGGATCTCTATGTCTTCTGGGTCGAGAGGGTCCTCTTTGCTCAAATCATCCATGAAATGTAGGTTATCAAGTGAGCCGGCATCGCTAATAGTCAGCTTCAAAGATCGGTCATCTTGTCCAAAGGGGCCTGGCTGGACGGCAGACGGCTTCGTCTCACGGTGAACAACTTCGTTCATCTCAGCGTCATTGATAATCCGCGGAGTGAAAAACGATCCTGCTCTCTCCATGAACTCCATCTCCCCATCTGAGGAGGCCTTGTCGAAGACTGCGGTGAACACTTTTAATATAGCCTCCGATATCTTAACCTCAGGAAGTCTCGATCTTCCGTCCAAGTCCAAGGTGGCGAAAGGAAGCAATGTTTCTGAGCGTATAGTTCTACTGAGACCGGCAATCATGTTAAGGTCTGGTGATGTTGAGTTGTCATAAGCCCCTCGGACTACCCACAGTGCGCCCTGAACCGTAGTGAGCATCTTCTGCAATGCATCGAACTCATCTAGTTGGAGGTGCGAGAGGAGTGGTTTCTCGATCTCCTGGAGGAAGATAACGAGCTTATTCTCCGCGGTAGAATTTAGGAGATGTTTGATACTGGGTCTCTTTCCCGTTATCCGTCCGAGAGCTGTGGCCAAACTAAATGCGAGACGTCTCTGAGGACCGCCATCCCCATATATTATCTCTATCTCTGTACCACGAAGTTTCGATTCCCCATTTAGGAGAGGTTCCGTCCGGTTATCAGGCTCGAGTGATATTGGTTCCAGGATTGGTTCCCAATCGAGTTTGTAGCAGAGCTCCCGGTGGGCTTCCGCATCGGATTGTGCACCATGGTCTATGATCGGTGTTATAGTTAGGTCATCAACCCTGATTAGTGGTTCGGCTGGGTTGTCAGGTGAAGCGGCTAACAATGTAACCTTGGTAGGCTTTGGATTGTCGGATGAGATATTGCCCTGGCAGTAGGCATGGATAATGTTCCCAGGCAGTCTTGTCGCCTCCTTGACGTCCTTTGAAATGGATATTCTAGAAATAGATGAGGGGAGGTATACTGTGTCGATATTATCGTTTCCAGCACTTGCTATTGGCCAGTACAGCGAGATTAGGGATTCCAGGAACGAGGGTTGGACGACGGTATCTGATACATGATGATTTGGCATCTCCTTTGCTACATCTGTAACTATAAGATCTGCCTTAGAGCAAGTATCGCAAGCCTGGCATTTATCAATACCTTGGAACGTAGGGCCATAAGAAACTCCGAGTTCTGAGAGATCGTTATAGAGTTTCTCTGCTGCTACATCCTTCAATGTGGCCGCGTTGATCCCCGCGATTGTTGATTGAAGCAGAGTCTGAGATGTTGTGCTGTTCCTAGCAGCATCAACCCAATTCGACTCATTAGCCTGAACTGCAATCAAACCTTTGCAATGTTCTTTCCATCCCTTGCTCTTTGTCCAAGAACAGATCCGGAATTCATCCCAGACCTCTGATGACACGAGGGTTCCTTCTTGGTGAGGCCTAAGCGTCGTAGTCATTTCGACATCCTCGTCTGAAATGACCAATGGGGTAATAACTGACACATCGCGAAGATCAAATTTATCGAAGGAAACCTCTGCAGCTGTTGCTCTCTGTAAAGCAGCTTCTAATGCCATGATTACGTACCCGGAGATCGGAAATATGGTTAGGGACTGGATCCTATGGTGTTGAAGCCATGGGAGGTCATCCAAACGAACTATGTTTCTCCAGGTAGGCTCAAGGTCGTTTGAAAAGTTCGCCAGCGTCCCGAGGATATCGCTTCGTGGTGCGGTTCTGTTTTTATGTTGCAACGTCATCCTAGATTCGTGCCAATACTTGGCTGAATAATTCCAAGGGTACCGAGGCAAGTCATTCAACAGCATTGGTGTCTTTCCTGGTTTAGGGAAGTTGATTGCCTCAAAGTCAAGGACAGCCCCCTTTGCGAATAAGGTAGCAGCGGCATCCAATGCTGTCTCAACAGCATCCTTCTTTCGAGCAAGCGCCGAGACATATGGTATCTTAGCAGCGTCACTCCCTACAGCCTTGAGAATCTGTTTCAGTGGACCTTGAAGTGCGGAATGTGGGCCTAGCTCGAGAAGCATATTGACTCCAGTCTTGTGATCATCAATAGGGGCTATCATATCTTGGACCGCTTCATTAAAGCGAACAGGACAAGTAAGATTCTGCACCCAGTATGTTGATTCAAGCTCTGTACCATCGATGCGACGACCGAGCAAAGATGAGTGAAATCGAACTTCGGTGGACACAGGTTGCTCAACTTCAGCAATTGATTCCTGGTACTCTTTAGCCAATAGGTTCATGTGATGTGAGTGATACGCAGTATCAACAAAGAGCTTTCGGTTGAACAACTGCTTTTCTTCAACGGCTTTCTTCAACTCGTCGATTCCTGCCTCATCACCGGAGATGGTAAGACTGCTGGGACTGTTATGGCAGGCAATCTTTACTTCGCCAGCTGTAACTGCTGAGATGAGAGGTTCGAACTCTTCTTTGCTGCCCCCAACAGCCATCATTGCACCTTTGAGATTGGGATATCGCTCTTTGAGCACTGGGATAAGACGACCTCTGTGATATGCGATCGCCATGCATGCTTCAAATGTCAAAATCCCAGCTGCGTACGCCGCACCTATTTCTCCACTAGAGTGGCCAGCAACCGCAGTGGGAAGGATACCCCATGATCGCACCAAGTCAGTCAGGGCTAGTTGTATTGCTGTACACGATGGCTGGCTGAGGTGGGCTGCGCCAACAGCAGAAGTCTTCTCATCTTTAGCTAATTCTTCTACGAGAGACCAAGTCGCGCCTAGAGATTGCAAGCACGTATCGGCGTAGTCTATGGCGTGAGTGAATACTGGATAGTGCTCGTAGAGCTCGCGGCCCATGCCATACCATTGGGCGCCCTGGCCAGTAAAAATGAAACCGATACGCAATGGATCTGTTTCTTTTCCAGGTGTCAGTTTGTGGCCGTTGATGATGTCGATGAGGTCGAACGATCTTCGTGCTGGGATAGCAACCCTCCAATTCAATAAGGATCGCCGTTGGCCTAGTGTGTACGCCACATCGGCCATTAAGTCTTTCTGGAACATCTCGGGCCGCTGCTCTAGATAGATAACTAGATTCTTCATGACTGCCTCTAACGAGCCCTTGTCGTTCGCGGTGATCGCAAAGAGCTTCTTAGCAGGGTTATCGTCTTTGAGGTCAGAATCCTTCTTGGGCGGCCCTCTCTGTGTAAACGGGACTCGCTCAAGAACGACGTGAGCATTCGTACCACCGAACCCAAAATTGTTGACACTGATATATTTCTTATTTTTGGGCCATGGTCGTTGGTTGATGGGTACCTATGGTTCATTAGTACGGGGTTAACACTCATCTCTTGTATTCAAACTGACCTTCAAGTTCCAGGCTTTGAATGGTATCTTCTCATTCGGGTGCTTGAAGTCGTGGTTCGGCAAAATGAAGCCCCTTTCCAGCATCAAAGCAGATTTGATCACTGCTACTATACCAGACGCGCCCTCCAAGTGGCCGATGTTTGATTTAACTGAGCCCATATACAAGGGGTCTCTTGGAGTTCTCCCTTCGTGGAAAACATTGTGTATAGCTTTCGCCTCGATTGGATCACCTACTCTTGTACCTGTACCATGAGCTTCCACGAAGCCACATTCTGCAGGGTTTATACCAGAGTTATTATAGACCTGGCGCATTAAATTTTCTAGGATCATTTGTTAACTATTTCCTGATAAAGTCGGAATCGAATGGCTTACCTTGCGCATCACCACACGGCATTGTAATGCCCGGTGTTCTACCATCTTGGTTGATACCACTACCAGCAATTATTGCTCTAATTTGATCATTATCCCTGCGGGCTTGGTCAAGAGGTTTAAGAACCACCATGCCGCAACCTTCTCCACGACCAAACCCCGTGCCTCTATTGTCAAAGGAGAACGACCGACCCGAATCAGAGAAAAGCCTGTGGAGTATTAGAAACGGTTCTCGCCTACCAGAATCCGATAGTTACCTCGACTTAGAAAATGAAATCCAAAATTCAGGAAGCGTGTTGAGATGGCATCCACCAACGATCGCCATTCCTGATTCTCCAGCGCGCAAGCTCTGGCAAGCCAAATGCAGTGCGACAAGACTTGATGAGCATGCAGTATCCGTTGTGAAACTAGGACCTTTCAGATCGAAGAAGTGGGATATCCTGTTTGATTGCATGGAATATGCGCATCCTATGAACATTAGAGCTATCCGGCGAAGACTGCAGCATCCTGATACATACCGGTTGCTTGATGCATGGGGATAGTGTCGGTATCTCTGAACAGGTGAGATTCGTACTCTGGAAACGATCCACCGACAAACACGCCAACATCCTTGCCGACGATCTTATGCTTGGGAATCCCCGCGTTTTCGAGAGCCTCAAAGGTGCACTCTAAGAGAAGACGCTGTTGTGGATCCATGGAGATCGCCTCCTTTTCCGTCAAGCTGAAGAATGGTGCGTCGAACGCAGCCAAATCAGTGTTAAGGAAGTGTCCCCCGATAGGATTATGACATCCAGCCTTCCCTGGATTGGGATGATGGAAACTGGCCATGTTGAATCGCTCCTTAGGTATTTCCGAGTAACCACTCCGAGCTCGAGCACACAGCTCCCAAAACTCAGCCGGGCTGGCTATGTTGCCAGGAAGCCGACATGACATTCCAACTATAGCAATAGGCATTACGTCTCCTTTCTTGACGAACTTCTTGCCTGTGCCATTGCCGTTGGCGTAGCCATTCCCAAGTCTGGGAGAAGCATCTACACGATGTCCATTTGCACGGCCTGTAAGTTGATGACTGGCACCATTCAAGTGCGAGTAGCCATTGACTGTCCCAAGACTATAGTCTTCGATGTTGGTACCGCCATTCTCATGTCCCCAACCATTCGTAAAACCGTTGGTGACGCCATTGGTTTGCCCGTTGGTCTGGACCGCCAAATCCTCACCCACCCCATTCGTTGCACCATATATATGACTGGGTGTGGCTGCCGGGGCCATGGCTATGGATCTTCTTGTAACTGTAGTAGCGAGGCCGTACGGTCTCGAACAATGTCTTGTTCTAATAGACGCTTCGTGGAAACTATAACTTATATGCGTTCTATATTGTACGGACCGGACTACACGGCATCCGATGTCATCTCCCGTATACAAAAGATCATGTATACTTCTTAATAAGAGAAACTTTGGACCCCCCGGGGGACAGGAAAATCTTTCCGCGATAAGAACGGAGAAACATTTTTAGCTTTAGGCGGGATAACCCTATGAACACCTCTTGGAATCTATCGGAAACGACCATCGTGTTCTACAAACAAGTACTAGTGCCGTGGCCTAATGGATGGGGTTACAGCATCGTACATGATTTCCTGTGCTTGGACGCGCCATTCGGCCGACCCGACAGCTAGGGGGGTTTAATGACGTCGTCGTTGAGGTGGCTTTGATTAAAAATTAGCAAGCTATTTAGTAAATATCATTATTGAGGCCCGGAATTTGTCAAACCACCTCTTAGCAAGTCAGAGAGCTGACCGTGTTTGCAGGAGAGAGTCTGTGTGTACGCGTATCCGCCTGTACGTTAGATGGGCGATCAGGGTCCTCGTGAGCAGGGTTCGCTTGCGGCACAAGATCATGAGTGTGCCGATTTACCTGCCCTTCTTCGAGGACCTGCCAACTCCGTCGAAGAAACAGGTGTTAATTCTGAAATAGCTATACTGGAATGAGACATGCTTGATCCAGCTTACGGAGTTCATTACGACGAGGTATGGCCGATCATTCATTAAAACCATGGTTGACAGACCCTCGGACCATAGATTAACACGATAAGATTATGGGGCATGATACTATTTCACGAACATTAGAGATATGTGACCGGTTGATTAAAGAGCCAAACGGGATGGGATAGGTAAAAGTCGGCTCAGACATCATGTACATGGGTACGGTTGGTCTGATTGCCATGCATATGATAGTAACGTTGAATGGCCGGGTATAAGCCTTTCCCCTGACATCGAAACGAGCCTGCATCAATATTTCAGATGGAATGGTTACGCCATGAATCGCCTCCGGCAATGTGAAGTTCAAGTGAGGTCTCCTCGAGGGGTGGGCACGGCCGTTTGAGGATGTGATCGACGCATTGTAGTGTGATATGTAGCAGTTAAGTAATAGAGGCGTAAGCAGAGCTGGTAACCTGCATATTATCCGGAATGCATTGAGGTAATACCCAAGACCCCGACCCCCACCAGATGTCCGGCACTCGATAACCTATACCCAAAGACAGAGCCGCAGCATACATCCTTGCAGGTCCTCACAGAGGCCAGGGTTGAGCTACCTAGTTCGGGTTTCATTGCCAAGGCCTGGTTCATCCCGTATGTACGTGAAGTATCACAGACCAGGAGTTGTTGATATGGAAAAAACATTGGGTAACACAGGCCATCCATTGCCGGAGGGTCGCATTCTCGTGATAGAAATTGGGAGGCTTGTCGTATCCATGTCTTAAGGCAATCGTGTCTTCAATGTATACAACCATTCTGGAACATTATTTTTTCCATCTTGAATCCTTATTGTGTAGTGCCCCGTGCTCCACGGTGAAGATTCAATATAGGCAATAGGCATTCTATGGTAGCGTCCAAGCGTGGCAATATGAGGTTCTTGTGTCTTCCCGGCGCATATGGGAGCGCTGATGTAAGTGTCGTTTAGGCTTCATATGAAGGATATAGTACTAACACCCAACCAGAAATTCCAGGTTCAATTAGGTATGATCTCATATCGCATGCCACGATAGATGGATCTCTATCACTCGGGCTAATAACAGAGCTAGCACCACTGGTCAAAGAACTGATGTCTGATGGGACTGCATCATTTCGTTTCATTGATGCGCCGTGTGAAGCTGTCCCGCCAGAGGGGTTCGAGGACTACTTTGGCAAGCCGCCTTATTACCGTTTCATCGAGCCTGATGAGAAGGGAACGAAAGATACTGATGTTCTCTCACGAATCCGCGACTTTCCCCAATGTGACACTCCCGAAGATACCATGAGAGAGTTGTTCAAAGAGGGCATTGCTAGTAGTGTGCGAAGCACCAAACGAGCGATTGAATTTCTCTTTGACATCATGGAAAAAGAAGGCCCATTCGAAGGGATTCTCGGTTATTCAGAGGGGGCTATCGTTGCCGGGACTCTTCTCCTTGCCGAGCAGCGTAGAATGGAGGAAACCGGAAGAGAGCCCATGATCAAGTGCGCGATATTCTTCGCTGGATGGCCACCTCTTGATCCTACAACATTTGGAATGGTGTTGTCCGATGAAGCTGATACAATGATCGATATCCACACATGTCACATTAGTAAGTTGTCATATTCATCCCCCCCAGCCCCTATTGCAGGGTGACAGTTTTACTGAATCATTGCTTAGTTGGCTCGCTCGATCCCTACGTAGCAGGGTCGATGGCACTTTACAACACATGCGAGCCTGATAACGCACACATCTTTGACCATGGAAAGGGGCACACCCTTCCTCGAGAAAAGGGGGTTATCAAGGAACTTGGAGACGTAATCCGGACTATGATAGCAAATGCTTCATGAAGTCGTACTACTTCCGTAACGTACTGGCATTCCAAATATCATTACACAGCAGTTCCATATACGACTCTGTATATACCTGCTGGGGTCATTTTTATCTCTCAGATATCTACTTATGTATGCGACTGCAATGCAACTAGAACCACGTAATCAATTGCGGCATGGTCCACTTGTTTATTTCAAGGCTTTGACGCGTCACAGCATGCATGTGTTATCTTATTAATTGAATTAATAAAGCAAGTCGCTCAAAAGTTATTCCAGCGAATGTTACCTTACACCTGCATCACGTATATGCTCATTCAATTCTAGTACCATGGTTGATATCGCTCGCACGACATGAAGGTGTATAGGGCAATCCCTACCACAAACAGCCCATTATGTGACCCTGCGGGGGTATTTGCGTTCATTTATCTCTGATTGATGCTAAATCTTATTTATTGGTACTTGGCGGAGGGTCCCTCCGCCGCCGCCGGGACATTTATCCAAATCCTCTATGTCAACCCATGTCATACGGTCTTTACACAGGTCCCAATACTAGTAGCCGTGCCCAAGTGCCCTGCTTGACTGGTATCGGTCCTTGAGCTCTTTTGCTTTTTTATTTCTTTTTCTGTAGCCTGTGTTCTTCGGATCAATCCTTCTCCCCTTGAATTCCCGAAAAGGAAATTCCTTAGGTCCTGAGCGGTAGTTCCACGCAGGCGTCACTTTTTGCGGAATGGAGAATGTTGATACGGGAGAGAAGGGAGTCCCAGACTCTAAGCTACGTGATGATGAATCAATGCATGCCTCGGGCCTAGATACGCCAATTATTGTAGAGCCTGAGAGTAGCAGCCAGATGACAGGGACTCTAGAGACACCGGCGCCGGCGCCGGCGTCACTTTCAACATCAGCAAAGTCTCCGTCCGGTCCTCCACCGGAGATTGACTCGACGATCAATCTGTTGAACGCGTCAGCTCCTGTTGGGAGAACATCGTCATTCACCTCTGACTTGTCTGTGGCCTCGATAGTAGAGCAGGATGGAGTATCAGAAAGCCACACGCCCCAACGCCAACCGCTCTCTCTCAAGCCATCCTTAGCTTCACTGCCAGAAACACCAGAAACAAAGGCTGGTCCTGTTCTATCTCCCATACAGTCGACATCACCAAAGGGAAACCCAGTGCCAGCTTCAACTCCAAAGACTACTAAGTCAGAGGCGGCAACCCCCACTCCCTTAAATGACCCTAACAAGAAACCACCAAAGCTTGCTAAATACAAAAAGTCACTAACGAACTTCTGGGTATGAACGTCTATATGTATCGTGTTCAAGCTGACGTTAGTATCAGAGAGTCTTTACGTACTCAACATGGCGCGACCGTCTGTTCCTGTTCATCTCATTTATCGCGGCGATTGGCGCAGGTGTAGCTTTCCCAGTTATGACAATTATATTCGGTAAGAATCTAGTGCGTGGTTTGAGCACGAAAAGTTCTAACTCGACAATAGGAAGGTTAATTGGTAGCTTCGCATCTGTGGATGCGAGTTGGTCAGCAGCAGATGCTAAAGCGCGATACACTCGCATTGTCAACGAGAACTCGTGCGTATTATATGTTAATTACTATAGGAATAGACTAACATCAAGCTTTCTAGGTTATATATAGTCTATCTCTTCATTGGTAGACTCGTACTAGGGTACATAGCTATAGTAAGCTCCACTTAATATCGATCTCACGGCTAGCAAGATACTAAACATTTATGTAGTTAGGATTTCGGATGATGAGTTTACGAATATCCTCTGCTCTGCGCTTGGCATACCTCAGGGCTCTATTAGATCTCCCGGTATCTCTCTTAGACACCCGACCGCCGGGTGAAATCGCGGCCATTATTACCACTACAGCAAGTACCTTACAAATTGGTATCTCGGAGAAGCTTGCCACTATCATACAAACCCTATCAATGGTAATATCAGCACTTACAATTGCATTCGTCCACAGCTGGAAACTGAGCCTGGTCACAAGCAGTGGCTTGCTGCTGATTACACTATGTTACTGTGTCACGATCCCGTTGGTGGTGAGAAATATGAAGCTTGTCGAAGACGCAAGCATCAAAGGATCTGCTGTAGCAGCTGAAGCTTTTGGCTCTATTAGAATGGTAGCAGCCTGTGGAGCGGAATTAAAGATGGTTAAGAGATACGAGTCTTGGGTAGACGAAGCGAAACGAAGAGGAACCCCGTTAGCACGGATAATAGCCGTTCAGCAGGCAACTAGTGAGTATACAATAGTATTATGGGTTTAATCAGATGTGCTAATAATTCCTGTAGTATACTTCAGTGTTTATGGGTGAGCAACTCAAAGATATGTGTACAGAGTATGTCGTACTAATTCAGAGCAGGACATTTGCCCTGGCGTTTTGGTTCGCTGTGAGGCTCCTCCTGAATTTCGAGATCGACAATGTCGGAACATTAATCGTGTATGCAACACGCTTTCCATGAAATCAGTCCATACTGACCCATTTTTAGAGTCTTAATGTGTGTCATGATGATAGTCATCGCGGTGGGCCATATTGCCGCACCAATCTCTGCTGCAGCCCGAGCAGCTGGGGCCGCAAGCATTCTTTTCACTGGTATAGATGCGCCCAAGCAGGTGGTCACCGGGGTTAAGTATCCCGAAGTATCTGCCACGGAAAATATCGTGCTCTGGAATGTCAATTTCACTTACCCCACAAGACCGAAACTGAAGGTTTTGGATAACCTCAACCTCATATTGCCTGCTGGCAAAATCACAGCCATTGTGGGGCCGTCCGGTTCTGGAAAGAGCACGATTGTGGCTCTAATCCAACGATGGTACGAAATGGATGGTGACATGGATAAAAATCAATTAGTAAGTAGTTCTGCAAATTAGACGTTGAAGAGTTATGTATTGATTAGGACTTTTGGCAGATCTATTATTTTCGTAATGGCTCAGTAACTGTCGGCGGCCACAAGCTAACCGACATTGATCTTAAATGGTGGAGGGCACAAATAGGCCTTGTCCAGCAAGAGCCGTTCCTCTTCAACCAGACGATCTTCCAAAATGTTGCCAATGGACTAATAGGAACAGAGTGGGAGGATGCCAGTGCCGAAACCAAACAGGAGCTCGTCGAGCAGGCTTGTAAGGAGGCATATGCTGACGAGTTCATCGCAAGGCTTCCCGATGTGAGTGGCCTTCAAATAAAACTTGCTATAATTAGTTGATTGACGTAACAAACAGGGCTATAATACCCACGTAGGAGACGCGGGGATCAGACTCAGCGGTGGCCAACGGCAAAGATTAGCTATTGCGCGAGCTATTATCAAGCAGCCCAAGATCCTGATCCTAGACGAGGCAACAAGCTCAATCGACGTCCGCGGGGAGAAGGTCGTCCAGGCCGCGCTGGATAAAGTCTCCAAAAACCGGACGACTATCATGATCGCGCATCGCTTGTCGACAGTGAAAAAGGCTGACAACATCGTGGTACTCGCCAAGGGCAAGGTCGTCCAGTGGGGCACTCACGAGAGCCTCATGGCGGCAGTTGGAGGCCCGTACTGGCTCCTGACCAACTCCCAGCAGCTTACTATGGACGAGGACAAGCTCCAGCAGGATGGCGCGTCCGAGGTGACTGAGGTAGATAGGCGCACCATGGACCTCATGACGTTGGATGAGAAAAAGGCAGAAGAAGACCAGGACCCGGTGGCTGGAAATTCTGCGACCGATTTCAAAGTAAAGGGCGTATTCAGGAGTTTTGGCGCGATGCTGCTGGAGCAGAAACCCGTCTGGCTCTCGTACATGTTTATGCTAGTAGGAGCGGTCATTGCAGGAGGTAAGTCATATCCCCTATCCAAGCCGCAAAGTCGGAGTAACTAGTCGCTGATACGCGCTCCAGCAAGCCCTGCTTTCCAAGCGTACATATTCGCGTCCCTCATCTCCTCCTTCGTATTTTGGGGAGACATACTTCTTGCGCTCACCAGGTTCTGGGCTCTCATGTTCGTGGTGTTAGCTGGTGCCGCTGGTATTGGCTATTTCCTCCTGGGATTTGCCTCGACTAGGGTATCATTCGTGAGTATTATCGGATGAAATAAAGACTCACTTCCTGGCGCTAACACATCGCAGCATATAACATCCACCTACCGCACCGAATACTTCCAGAATATCGTGTCGAAACGGGTATCCTGGTTTGACGGCGAGGGCCGTTCGACTGGCGCTCTCACGGGCCTCGTAGCCAGCGACCCCACCCAGCTCCAGCAGCTGCTCGGGCCGAACATGGCGTTTTCGGCTATTTCCATCTTCAGCGTAATTGGGTGCCTGATCGTAGCGTTCTACTTCGGGTGGAAGCTCACCCTGGTTGCTCTCTCGTCTGCCATGCCCCTGGCCCTGGGTGCGGGTTTCTTCCGGCTCCGCGTGGAAAGGAGCTTCGACAAGATGAATCTCAAGATCTTCGCAGAGAGCGCGAAGTTCGCTACCGAGTCTGTCGGCGCTATCCGCACTGTCACAGCTTTGACGCTAGAGGATAGCATATGCCGTAAATACGAGGAGCTACTGCGAGACCATGTGAAGAAAGCCTTCCAGAGAGCGCGCTTTGCTACCCTCGTGTTCGCAGCGAGTGATAGTCTCCCGCTTGTGTGTATTGCTTTTGTTCTCTGGTGAGTGCAGTCAGCTTTGAAAAATAACACGTTTTATTGTTGACCGATTTCTAGGTATGGAGGAACACTATTAGTTTCAGGGGAATATCAGACCTTTCAATACTGTGAGTTGCCTCTCTGGCCCTCCTATCCTTGGCTAATAAGTATCAAAGTGGTTGTATACATCGCCGTAGTACAGGTAAAGTCGCAGTTCAAAAGAATCCAATGTGGATCATATCCTAATAATAAATACTAGGGTGCTATTGGTGCTGGCCAATGGTTGAGCTTCCTGCCAAGTAGGAGACAGACTCATTGTACGAATGAAGAGGCCAGAAACTAACAATGCGGTAGATGTCGCCCAAGCCACAGCAGCTGCAAATCGAATCCAAGCTATGAGGCTTAAGGATAACGACGATGACTCTGGACTTAACATTACGGATGCTACCGCCCCTGATGATAGCCAAGGAGTTAAAGTCGAATTGAAGGATGTCTGGTTCAAATACCCCACTCGCGATGTGCCCGTGCTCAATGGAATAAATATTACAGTAAAGCTATCGTTCCCATTAAGCCTGCTATCATACTAACTAGTCGAAGATTGAAAAAGGCCAATTTGTTGCTATTGTTGGTCCCTCTGGTTTGTTTCCCCTTATCCTTTTTCTATAATGTAAACTAACAAGTTTAGGATGCGGAAAAACCAGCATAATTTCCCTGCTAGAAAGGTTAGACATTGCTATTTCTATGTCGTGTTCCTTATGCGGACTCTGTGACTGATTAGATATAGGTTTTATAAAGTCACATCTGGTACTATCGCGTATAATGGAATCGATATTGATAAAACAAACCTCTCGGACTATCGCCAGAGGATATCTTTAGTTGCGCAGGAGCCATCTCTATTTGATGGAAGCATCCGCGAGAATATCCTCCTTGGGGTAAATCCGGAGACAGTTTCAGACGAGGATTTATACACTGTATGCACTGACGCGGGGATTCATGACTTCGTGAACTCTCTACCAGAGGGTTACGAGACGGAGGTCGGTATTAAGGGCATCCTTCTGTCTGGCGGTCAGAAACAGCGTATCTCTATCGCCCGAGCCCTCATCAGAAACCCGCAGCTCCTCCTTCTCGACGAGGCCACGTCTAATCTAGACTCCGAAACGGAGAAGAAAGTCCAGGCCGTCTTTGAGCGCACGAAAAAGAGCAGGACCATGATCGTGGTAGCACACCGGCTGGCCACGATCCAGAACGCTGACATCATATTTGTCCTGGGAGATGGACAGGTACTCGAGTCAGGCACGCACATGTCATTGCTACAGAAGCGAGGTGTTTATTACAGCATGGTATGTCAGAGTGTTACCTTCCCCTTTATTCTTCAATATCATCATGACCCGAGATTTTGACCGATGCATATAGTGTCAGGCACAAGCCCTAGATAGATAGACGAAGGGGAATTCTTTCATATCGGTTACAGGTAATTACCTACGTCTATGCAACCATAAACGACCTGGTGTAAAGGATATCGGGCCGTAGATAGTGCGTACAGAATATACATGCATATAAGTCTACAGGACACCCTAGGATGATGCAACTCAGGTACAAATGCCACGTGCAACATGATAAGAGATGAAGTGCAGACACGCGTACCTTAATCAAGGCTGTCTACAAGTTTTCTAGTTGAAACCAAAAGAAGAGAAAAAAACATACGACCTCCATGCAACCAGCTTGAAAGAATAGTGTGAAATCCTTTTGTGTGATAGGTAACCCGGTACGTAACGTGCAACGCCCCCCTTTCCTCCTTTCCTCCCTTCCTCCCGCTCAAATGGCTAAAATGGATATCCAACTTGGCGTTTCGAGTTTCCTATTCATATGATGGCCCATTTCGGGGTACGGTAGATAAACTGACCTCAAGGCCCATTCAGCATAAATACCCACCGGCACAAGTATTCTCCTCGTTCCGCAGATCCTTACCCTACCCTCCGCCCTTGCCATCCTGTAAGTATAAGCGGGTCTTCTTCAACCTACATATGCCAACTTGAGACCAGGGGTCTGATAAAGCTGCTTATTACATATCGACGATTACCGATTACATACTGCGCGATGGAACCTCGGGGGGGAAATGCTGATTAACCTTGGACGTGTAACTTTTCCCTTTATTTTTGTACACTCGCCACGAGCGAGATAGAAGCGCGTCCCTACCCATGTAGGATTATATACCTGTTCGTGCCGAGAACCGTCAGGTCCCGTGTCCGGAAACGGATTGTTTCTCCATCTCGTTACTATCCTTCTCCGGCCTCACTAGTTGGAGACCCCTCTAGCTTGCCTGTCAAATGTTGTGGCTCGTTATACAACGACGAAATTCTTGGAGCTAGGAACAGTAATTATGACTGTCTGTAGCATGTAATACAGTTCGTGGTTTAAAATGCACTAGTTTTGTTTTGACTAACATGTGATAGTAATATGTCACTATATTGCATCGTGCTAGTAGGAGTTTGACCTCATTTGATGTATAACTATATCAGCGATATGGGGATACAGTGAGCCATCAGTCGCAAAATTCATGAATCCATCGTATCCAGCTACACATGATACCTTCACAGCACTATTGCCCTCTTCCACATGGTGCTTCTATTTTCCCCAAATTTTAAGCATCATTCTCCGATCCTAAAACATCATACCCCGTTTTCCCACCAATATCCTTCTCTCTCCCTGCGCCTGTACCTGCCAATCCGACACTTATTCCCGTGGTGAACTTCTTCTCGGCAACACGTCCGGGGTCGTCCGCTGAACCAATCTCGGCGAAGCCCGCGTCCCGGCCCTTGTTCTCTGTCGCAATGCTCTCATCTTCCTTGATGTTTTTGCCGTGCGGACCCGCTGGGTCGCGATGGTAGACATTCTCGACGTAGGTTGGGGCCGTGCCTGCGTTTTCAGGGGTTTGTTTGGGTACGGATGTAGCGTCGGTACCCTCTTGCGGACGTGCTGACGAGAGGTCTGAGGAGCTAACATTGTTGGTTTCGCGGAAGGATTGTGATTCGGCAGCTAGTGAATCCTTGGGGACCAGGCCGGGACCTTCTTGTGTGAATGGTGCGTTCTGGCCTGCGGTCACTTTTTGGCCCTCGCTTGGAGCTGTGTGGGACATTTTTGGTTGTGCGGAGTCGGTCAAAAAGGGGGGAAAAAGTGACCGATGATAATTTAGTTGGTATTGTTATTTTCTATTATTGTTCTCTTTTTAGCGGATTTCACAACACCGATTATGGTTATGATAATTAGTATAGATTTATCGAGAAGACACCGGCTGTAAATAGGAGAGAGAGCTTTGCGACCTCTTTAAACCCCTTTTTAGAGCCTATTAGAAACGCATTCTTCCAATTGTATTTACTATTACTTGACGTCACGAAAAAGAAAACAAAACGTCAGAAGTGTAACCAATGACTTCAATCACCTCAAGTCGAATGCGTAATTTCTACGATCGATCTCATCTTCATAAGTCATATATATGCAAGATACCGATTTTGTCGAGAGAATTCTGGGTCGTTGTTTTTGAAGTACCCAATTGCTTGTCTCCTAATGCGATGAGGCAAACCTAAGGACTTACACGATCTCGGACCTTTTAATCCGGAGCTGAAAGCTTACATACTATTACTCTAGGGTATCGAAACATGTGATTGCTCAATACATAAATAAAAAGAAAAGTCTAGATCTATTTTTGGTGAAGTACAGTACGCCCTGTCGAACTAAGGTGGTAACCAAATATTTATCTTGCTCCTCATTTCATCACCATTTTATGTCTTGACGTTTCTCCACGCCTATGCTAACCCCTTTAACACCGAAAGGGAGCTTGTAACTCTCCATCCTCGGACGCCATCTCCAATGCTTTGCTAGTTGCGTATAACCCGCCGATACATATGAATGCGCCAGCAAGTACGGTCAATATGTTGAGTATAAACATGAAGGGTCTATCGATCCAAGCATGGGATCCTCCCTTGAATTGATACGTATCATAGAGCCAGAAAGCCCCAGCCAAGCCGTATGTGTACCATGCCGCGAACAATGAGGCCGTTATTCCTACAATGTAGTTAAAAACCGGGATGCCCACCGCGAGGACGAAAGCTGCAACATTGGCAAGAATAATGAGGAATGTCCACACGCCCCAGCCCAGGGACGTATGAGAATGCATGTGGCGGCTATGTCTAAACAGTCGAATGAAGATGAGCTTGGCAGCAGTGTGGCTGTATAAGCTTCCTGCAACGAAGAAATTAGGCAGTGCAAGCCCGAACGCAATCTTTGACCAGATCGGACTCAGACTCAGTAAGCTTGGACTTGCGACGTCCGGTCCGATGTACCAGTATGTGACTACGGCGAATGCAATGTATAGTGCAGTCGACACTATCTGAAGCGTCCATGCGGCCTTCATAGCATCCTGTGGCCGTTTCATCTCTGAGATGAGGACGAAGAACATGAAGTGCCCGGCATAAGCGAACACCGGGTTAGTGATACTAATGAAGGCTGATGTGAAATCCGTTGATACGGCGATAGCAACATTTCCAATGTCGATGGGGAGGGCTCCAGCCCCGGCCATACCGACAATGCCAGCGATAATAATCGAGGCACCCCCAGCAATGGAGAGCCATCCTAGGTTGTCCAGGGTCCTTGGGAAACTCGCCAACGTTATTGCGACAGCGAAAATGCCTGCGAAGGCAACTGCACATAGTCGCGAGTCAGAGAGCTCGCTCAAGGCAAGCTGGCCAGAGAGAATCTGGCTACCTGTAGCGAAGATAGCGAAGATAATTGTGCCCCCGCCCAATATCTCCCTGCCAATGGGTCCGAACAGGATGAACCCAGCATCGCCCATATTGTGCACTTCGAAATCGTTAGCGAGGGAAACGCCATCATTGAGGCTACGCCAATTGGCGCGCATGCATGCATGCATTGCATCACTTATGCATCAGCTCACCTTCTGGATGCCGCAGCTTGAATTGAATCAGAGCCCACGACGTATACGTTGCGAACGCCCCCAGCGCAAACATGGTGACGACGCCAGGGACGACGCCGACAGCTGCCAAGCTGCTAGGCAGGCTGAGCATGCCGTTGGACACGATCTCGGTGATCATGAGCACAGCAACGAGCTGCCAGCTGAGCGTCTTGTACTTGATGTCGTGGTTGTCCTCCCGCCCGAACACGTCGTCAGGTAGTCCGGGGCCGGTATACCCCGTCTCTCCATCGTCGTACTCCGGGGCTGTGGTTCCCACCACCTCCTCCAGTGAGCCGATGGACCCTATTTGGTTGGCCGCCTTCTCGATTGGGAGGAGGCCCGGGTCGTATGTGTTGGTTGTGTTCGCCATGATCTACTACCCAGGCGTACCCGAGTTGGACCAAATTTGGCTGTGCTACAGAATCCACGCGGCGCACTCGAGGGCCTCGGACATGGGGTCTCGAGTCCTAGTCCACCTCGACCCAAACAAGCCCGCGGTCAGGTAATACCACCTGATTCGTGCGAAATATGTGCTCTGCGTGTGCGATGGTGAAATGAGGTGTATAGATTGTCTCTACTTCTGTCGTACGAGAACGCACATATCGTCAAGTACTTATCTGCCACGGCGCGGGTAGACGGGACGTCGAAGTCTCAATCAAGAAATTCGTAATCACCGAAGAGGGTGAGGGGAGATTCCTCATGTTTGGAATCATCAGATTACACATGCATGTCTACCCGCTTGGGTCTATCAGACCAGCTTACATGGAGAGACCAAGTAGTGTGTGCGCAACTAGCCTATCAGGAGTGCGATCCGGATTCTCCCACCCTATCCTATCGTTACCCCCAAGTCCAATGATAACGTGCCAATGATGGAAAGGAGGTCTGGTCGGACGTGAGATAAGTTAGGTACCTAACCTACCTCCGTGCTACCTGCATACATGATCTACCCCATCCGTTCACCCACTTGTGGGGGTGAGAAAAGCTGCTATCGGACATACAGGGGTTTTTGATATCTGAGCTGCAAGATGCGGTATAGAGCTCCCAACCCCTGTTCGGACAGGTGGGCCTGACCGAGAAGATCGTGGGAACGCGCGATGGTGATAAGTCATGGTAACCTTTTCCTATCAAGAAAAATTCAGACACATCATGACGTTCCAAATATCGAAGTCTCGCTCTCAGGCCACGCAATACGCACGCGCGTGCATGTTTGGACCAGAAGGTGCCATTGAGCTTGTCAATCTATGTAGTAAGCTCGTCAGAGCTCCAGACAAAAACTTGATTCTTGCGAAGTCTATCACGATATCTAGTGTAGGTATGGCTCATGTACCCCTAGCTTGGACGGTAGAAGCCGTGTTGTCTCGGGAGACTACATTATCAACTGCATGGGATTATGCATTATATAATGCGACATTATGGACCCGGTATTACTCAATGAGGCGTGTGGCACAAACGCCAGCCCCGAAGCATGCTTCCAGGCCTGCTCTTGTTAGATGATAGTACACACTCCGAGGGTCAGTTAGCATGACGCCTTTATCTGGTCTATGGAGCAGCATCTGACATGATTTGAGATACTGCGTGTGTGGTGTATACGCATTGCTGGGGTTGTGCTGTAAACCCCGTGAGAGATGGGGAAGTCACAAAGTGCCTTGCGCCATGGTCTAGAGCGTCTAAGGTATCTCTCTAGGCAGTCGTTAGCATCACACTTCTGGTTCTTGACTGTCTCTATCTAGACGATCTCTAGAATACACCCGTCGTGATTCCCGATTCCCATAGACAGTGTACAAGCAGGCTATTCTGGGAAGTCTGGAAGATGGTATAGAGAAGCTCAGTTAGTCTACTCAACACTTAGTGAATTTGTCCGTAAATAGTCACCTCATTATCGTAATATAAATCCACGTTGGTATAGTTTCACATAGTAAATATTAGTTCACTTGACAGCCGGGACCAAAGGGTTCTCTGTGTAAAGGTATGGGGATTCAGACCGATTCGTACCTCTTTTAAAATGGAAGGACCTGCTTAAGGTATAAGGTGATTATCGTAGGTATTTGCAGTATTAGTCTCTCTCAGAACATCGTAATCTCTTACCTGTGTAGGTAAGCTTTTAACATGTGCCTAGTTCCAATGAGCTGGTTGCAATAGCGGGAGGGTTGGGAGGTTCGGACCGGAGAGTCAATACAGGCATTATTACAAACGAACAGAAGGTTCATTTGTATGTGCTGTACTAGAATGTTCCCCTAATCCCTAGTTCTATGTATAACAAAAATAAAAAGGTTTCTTCCCCATATAAGGGTATGCATCGTGACAGAAGATTTTGGTGTCGTTTCCTCATTGAATTGAGCCTATTGGAACGGCTTTCAAGTCTTATTAAGGGCGATATATAGGCTATTTCAAAAGGATAGTTGATTGTATGAAATATTTCTCCCGTATGGTAGGTTGAGGTGCAATAGGGGTTGAGCGTCTTGGATTATTAGATTTTGTGTTTTTACATCATCAGTCGAATCCCCTTGATATGGAGGATTAAGAAGCTTTAAACCAAAATGAACTTGTACATGTTTATAACTAACTTAATTATGTAAACCATAGTAGTGCACGATTTGCA
This sequence comes from Camillea tinctor, assembly GCA_022578605.1. Taxonomy (NCBI): domain Eukaryota; kingdom Fungi; phylum Ascomycota; class Sordariomycetes; order Xylariales; family Graphostromataceae; genus Camillea; species Camillea tinctor. The sequence continues at coordinate 80,599 of MU394101.1, forward strand.
CCAATACTTATCTAGTCTGAGATCTTTACACGTAATTCAGCGTGTTCGAGGCACTTAGAAAACTAGCCATATTGTCAGGGGTAATAGCTTAGAGATATACGGAACTAAGAAAGCGTGTCTATGTATATGTATTAGTAGCGCATCTAGTTGTAGTCCTAGTTGTTCGCACATAGAATCATGGTTACTTAAGTTCTTGTTAGGTCCTTCATGGCATATATAGACGTTTAATATTATTCGGGTTTTAATCAAATATTATAAAGCTGATATCCCTAGGGACTATGTAAAGGAAACCTTGTCTAAGGCTTTAAACAGGCCCTTCAAGATGATGATTCCCTAGCTAACACAAGCACTCTTGATATGAATCCCGGTGGACTTGACTCATTTTCGGTATGGTCACGACTTGATTCCAAAGTATCAGTAAAGAGGATGTACTCAATGTTATTGAGACAGACTGTCATGACAGTCCAAGCAACGACGTGATGTTACGTCCCAGCTGGTAGTTGCTGAAATACGTGATAAGGAGTATCTATCAAGTACAGGCACAAGGTGTATCCGTCGCTACATGTATATAAGGGACAGGTGTTTCCATCATTCAGAGGTAGATGTTCATCTAATCAAGCAACTTTGTAACCTTCATTTGAATAGAAGTAACATATATATATATAATAGAATTAGGTCATAATGACTGCTTGATTATTGTATGTATCTTTTGAAGACTTGGTTCTGTTGGTTGCCCAAACCAATTCGTGACAAGTAGGCACCTAATCGTGATGTGGGAGGCTAACTTTACAACTATCTCTGATGCCTCTACTTACATATGAAATACTCAATTTGCTCTCTTACGAGGTGACCTACATGCTTCCATATACCCTATGATCTAATATCACTTCTAACAGAGGCGTTCACGAAAATTACTCGAAATGTTTCAGATCAAGGGCAACCCCTATTTGAAGATCATTGATGGGGATCGTTTACAGTGAGGAGATTACACTAACCAAGGCTACCGCGAGGAGATGAAGATGGTGATAAATAGGTAAATAGCCTTTGCAGTTCTTGTACCAAACCTTCATGTAACGTGGAATCGATGTTGGGCTGACTGCAGTAGTTCTTCTGTATATGCTTGATGCTATCGGACGTCCGGTATTTGTTTTGAAACATGTTCTGATACCCTTAGGCCTAGAATATGCATGAGTCCTGTTTGGGTTTATATGAAAGTTTTAGGAATGTCCTCATGATTCCTACTATCAAATTAAGAACACTACAACCAATGGGAAGGGTTTATTGCGGCTTTTGCGTTTCAGTCTTTTGTTTCTGTTTTATCATATTACATCAAGATATGTTTCGCTCCACTAGTGTAGGTATTGAGAGAAGACGAGGTTTTCATGTTATGGTAATATCTGGTATATTATCTCACAGATATCTCGTGGTGAAACGAAGCTTATTTTAGGTCTCTGTGACGAGATGAAAATAGAAGCTACTTTAAAGATGCTAGAATGTAAATACTGCCTGGTTAGTTTGGGGCCGTTGGATCGGCCGAGGGGAACCAAGATTTTGAAAGCTGCGGATGACCTGGCCCTAGCTGAGGATACTCAACCAAAAAATATATCCGTTTGGAAAGACCCATTCATATCCAAAGAACAAAACTAGTATGCTCCTTTTAGTAAATAGTCGTGGATCTAGTTGGCAGGCAGTCTGTATAAAAGTCGATCTCCGCATACTCACGTTGACTCGTGACATTACACTCCTAAAGGAGAACTAGCACGGGCGTTGTAAATATAAAACTCTTGTTAAATCCGCTATACATATATATTATATATATCTTAAGATGCAACTTAAACATAAAGTGTCCTTTTCAAAATTTCACGTTCTCTCCCCCTTTGATTCACCAAGGGCCTAAACTCTCTCTTTTTATTTTCATCCCCCCCCACCCCCAACTCCCCGCCCCTTTTCAAAAATTTTTTTTTTCATTTTCGTTCTACTAGCATCGTTCCATAACTTTCATACGTTATATCTTCCTACCATTGCAGCGGTTCCACGTCAATTATAGGGAAGACAGAGACGCTACGTTCTTTTTGGTGCTTATGAATCTGCTCCTGAATTCTTTTCCATGTTCAGGATATAGGCTCTACTCCATAACATGCTATAATGTCACTTTTAAAGGTGGCAGGTGAGCTCAATTTCGTGGCGATTTATGATAGTACTACATATATCGTACATTCCTAATCTATATACATAGTTTTCCTAGCAGTATTGGTACAATAGATAACCCATAGCGGAGTATCGCTCCATTATCGAACACTTCATTGAAGACATCCGTCGATGGTCTTTGCTATAAAGTGGAAGATGGTTTAGAGTAATATATGCGACGGCGTAGATAGGGAATGCAGAAACTGTACCAACTTCAATATCCACATGTTGGCTACCTAAGAAGCCATGATACTCTTCCCTCCATCAGCTGTGATACGCGATCTCACTGTGATATGCAAAACGTCATGAGCGAGCCGCCTGTGTGTCACCCTGGTCCCCTTTTCTGGACAAGCCTCCTCTTCCAGCCCGACAACCGCACTTGGGGCAAACACTAAGGCCTCACCAGTCTTTAGTGTCACGATTTTCCCGAAGAGCCGGGCAGCCAGTACGTTCGACGTAGCATCTACGTTGATCTGACCAGGGTTTCCGCTCGGTACTAACTGGCCCTTATTGGCCATGGTTGTGACCTTAGACAAGAGCGCTACTCCCGCCAAATGCCGTCTGAGAGCCTCAAACCATTCTGGGGAGGTGAAGCGATGAATGATAGTTGTGCTTGACAAATCGAGGAGCTTAGGTGATATAGTAGGTTCTTGGGTGGATATGACGACTCGAACGCCCAGATGTCGTTGCAATCGGATAGTGGACAAGAGATTATCTGTGAGAGGCCCAGAATCGGAGCTTCGGTCCACTGTAAAATAAAGGGTCAGTCATCAGTATAATCTATTTCTTCTCTCCTAGCAAGACGGTAATTAGGATTAAAGACTAGAGAGGATGGTCCATCTATCCAAACCTCGTTCCATAGATACTTTAGAAGAAATATTAACGAGGTTTAAAAGTCCTTACTGTATTTATGTGCTTCGTCAAGGGCCACGACTCTACCAATAGACGTTTTCTGTGAGAGATATATCGAAAGGCAAATATTGAACAATGAGGACGCCGTGGCACTTGTAATAGTAGGGCATGACAAGTCCACAATTATCAACTCCCCCGCCTATGTTAAGGGTTAGCAAATTTTGGTAAAACATCGGAGTGTCTACGAAGCGAACTCTTCATAAAATTGAGCAAATATCCTCACCTTAGGTGTCCAGTCAGTACCCTTAACATAATCGACAGGAGGATCGAGTATTTCAGTAGCCCTTTCGTTATTGTTATCGTCCTGTTCTTCCTTAGGAACTTTCCCCTTTTTTTTATTCTTTTTCGATGGCTTTGTCTTTTGCAGCTGGCCAAACGCCTCGTCCTTGTAGGGCGTGATTTGCCCAGGGATCAGAAAAGTCTCGAGGTTATCTAGACGTTGCCGGAGAGCAGCGTTCTGGCTGCGATCCATTTTTCCATATTTAAGATTTAGAAGAAAATTCCGGTATATGAAAGGGTTTCCTGTTTGTTGTTGCCGGATATGCATCTCTCTTAGGATCCTCTGGATGTTATGCATATATAATGGCGCATTGCTACTGTCAAACGACATAAGATCAAGCATCCGCTTGGTATTCAGATCGGATTCATCAAATCTCAATTCCTCAACTGTAACGTTCTCGAGATGACTGTAAGTATCCTACGATGTGTTAGCCTGCGAACGTTTGGGAGAAGAAACTTTTTTTTTACCTTAATATTTCTAGTATTACTTGGAGAACACAAAACGCGAACATTAACACGAGGATCAGAGGATAGGTATGCAGCTTCGCATGGGGAACTAGCAGCAGCGGATGAATATGCATCATAGTGGAAAACGATTCCGCTCAGGGGGTTGGGAAGGCGACCTAGGGATTCTGAAGGGATCAAACAGTTTTCAAGGATACAAGAAAGAGTATGACTTTTACCAGAACCTTGACTGCCACAAATGAAGAAACTTGTTGGTGTTGATACATTGTGAAGCATTCTCGAGTCTTGGTCTGGTGCGCTTCGCAGAGTCGGGGCATCTGCGCCAAGTAGTGCATACTGAGTGATGGATTTCTGGGAGGATCCGCTAGCTAGCTCTTTAGTATGCTTCAGTACGGGGTATGTAAATATTGGAGCACCCGCGATACTAGTGAGCTCTTGTTCTTCAGGGCGATTTTTGAGAAGTTGCTTGTGATTATATAGCATCTCAGCATCTTCAGGTGGTATTGCATCTTCCCGCGTTATAACCATCAGCTTTAACCAAAAAGCCCAGCTACTAGGATTGAACTAACCAGCCTTTTCTTGGTGCCCCTGGGTATGCCTAAAAGTCATATATGAAGTTTTGACTCAGTCTCTAGAACCACACAAGATACCTACATGAAGTCCACGGGTATATATGGGAAGGTACCTACGGGGATTCGAATAGAGAGAAAGTATTGATCGCCCTGGCAGGATGAACAGCAAGAAGTTGCCGTTGAGAGCAAAATGTTCCTCTGATTCCACGACATGATAGACGCTGAGATAGAAGGGATGATGGAGATGGAATTATGGGTATTTTCATGATGATGTTGTTGGCAAATTGATGGTTATTTCATGTAGAAGCCATTAAGAATCGAAGTCATTAATGCTTTGAAAATCTTGGCCTATACACTAACCTAGGTATTCAGCCACAGCAGTAGCCACAAAGACCCACTTCCCATCTACGGTACCATTGACCGAATCATAGTTGCTTATACTCCGTATTCAATGTTAGCTGCTTGGGGTTCTCTTTTACGCATTTTACTATATCTAGCTGTCAGCTGACCATGTGATAGAGATCAGTTATAATTCGATTGAAGAATACGCCCAAGTAACTTTTAATGAGGCACCTAAGAATCCATAAATAGACATATTATACAAAGACCAGCTACCCCTGAATCAGTCCTGGAACTGGTTCTCCATCTCTAAACCCATTAACGAATTTCTGAGGTTGTTGCGCGCACTCCATACTATATTCTCTGTAGATCCCTTTTCGCGTATATCACCGTTGTCGATCTTTTGGATATCGCTATCTCCTATCAAGCGGCCCCTGGCTTTGTGGTGAAAGAACACCGGAGGCGTAACACTGATACACTTGGCGTGGAGGCCGTCCGGGTTACCCGAGGCTCCATCGCGGCAGAACCCAGCAAGCGCGTTGTCAAACGCGCCGAGTAGGTGGTCGACGGATAGGTCAAACAGAACCTTGCGCGCCCCCCTTTGCGAAAGCGCATAGGCGAAGGTGCATATGGGTCCCCCGGCAACATGAACCCATCGCGTGAACTCTGGGTACATCGCGAAGTCTACTAGACCCGTGAGCTTATTGATCGGCGGTACCGTCTCGTCGTCGTGGATGGTATATTTAGGGTGTTCTGGCTTTCCTTTATTCTCTGGGAGCATCTCGGGGAATATCTCGCCGCAGCTATGAGCAAAAGCAATCAGAATGAGAACAAATGTGAAAGCGGACTAATTGGAATATACGTACTGGCCAAGCCACAGAACATCCCAAGAATCTCCATATGGAGATATTGGGTTATGGTCTGATGGCATGATTGTGCGAGCACCCTGGGCAACTTTCTCGAGTTGAGACTTCAATCGAATATCCCTTTTCGAGAACGTATTAGTGTGAGTTTGATATATCTAAGAAACGTTGTAAGTTATATTCGAATCATACCAATCTAGATCATCTTCCATAATCAAAGCGGATTCGAGATCTTCTTCCACTATCCTACAGACACCGTGTAAGCAAAAACCAACTACGGATAGATAAGAATTGACATTATGTTTTATACATAATTTCGTACAGGCTTACCTTCTTATAGCATTCATATGCCCTCTCCAGCTACCCAGATTACTCTCCATTAATGCGCCCCTATCCACTCCCAAGGGGACGGCTTTATCAGGGATAACCTCACCCTTAACCCCATCTACGAAATCGAGGCGGAAACCAGTCAAGGCACTCGTCAAAGCGATCGCATCACGCTTATCTGTTCTTTCGGGTAGCCCGACCACAAATATCTTGGAGAAACCCAAGGTTGCGTTTGTCACACGACTGATATCGCCATCGTGGCTTTTGGGTTCTGGTTTGTATGACTTTTTCAAACTCGATCCAGGTATAGTAGGCGATCCTAAAGGGAGCAGAAGGGCTGAAGTAAAACAAAGGGCTGCTATGCCCACTATGACCCGACGGGTTATTTGACGCATACGAATCGAACTCTCACCCATTACAATGGACGGAAATAGCTGTATATTTACTACTCGAAAACAAACAGGAACGGGGAAGTCTGGAGAAAGAATTTACGATGGAGGTTAATTGAGAAAGTCAAAGGACAAAGCTTGAAAAGAACGGGTTTCCCAGGAGAAGGGTATAGTCAGTGTCAGGGGTTGGGAAGGAACAAGGAAGGTTCTTGTATATAGGTAACAGTGACATCTATAGTTGTAGTTAGTTCTTCGCACAACAACGTATTGATTACCTATGCACTTGCTTGGCCCCTCGTGACAGTCAGCATCATAACGTAGCAATAATATAGCTTCGCACAACACATATGCAATGCTTACCAACGGAAAGGTACACCGGTTAGTAGTTGGTTGGATGGAATGTGTCGTTTTCCCTGGGTACAATAATAGTCAAGCGCTCATCACAACCCAATCAAGGGTGAAATGGCCTGTTCCGGATTGATATTTTGGGCGTGCCGTCTTGCTGGGTTCGGCCCGCATGGCCTCCTTCGCCTACTCTCCGATTGTATAGGCATATTATCTCGAAACATACCTAGTATAGGGGGGGATAACACCCACATTGACAGGGGTTGGGCCTGTTGCCAAGAACTGTTGGTTCCGTTGTGTCAACTCCAATGTCACGTCAGTACCTGTTGCGACAAAATGCGATGCGTAAACCCTACAAACATGGACTGGTCAGAATACAATAAGGCTTGACGAGCGTATGAGAAGGCAACACGCCTTAATATTCCTTCGTGACAAGTTAAATTTGATTGTTTTAACATTATCATAATCCCCGGCCCGGAGAGATCTACGGTAAGCACATAGAAACCGAAACACACAGGCCTCACATAGTCCTTTCTGGTGTAGGTAGGTTGGGAGGTGTTTTTTGAAGACCTTCGAGTTCAATTTTGTAATTATTTTGCCATCATCCATAGCTGAATTGGTTTAGGGCAATGACCGGCCAAAAATAGTTGCGATGCATATCATTCTATTACCATTTGTTCTGCTTCTGTCTGTAGCCTCGGCTCAAAATGGATTCATATCACCTAAATACCAAGCAACTACACAACCTGGAAGATATTCAGGAAATTCGGTATGGGAGTTGGGTTCCAGTCAGATTGTTGCTTTTCAGTCTACTTGGGATGAGTATCGGATTGAGCTCTGGCAGCAAAGTCTCTCTAGTGATAGTGCCATATTATCCTCGACTCTTGTCTATAATCGTAAGTCAACGCACAACGATAGCCCCTTTTTATAAATTAATACTAAATGTATTATCTTCAGAGAATGCTGGAGAAGCCCTACCTCAAAGCTTCTACTGGACAGTACAAACCTATAACCTGGAACTTTCGAACTCGCCTGTTTTCTTTTTCTGGCTCCGCGATAACGATTCTGACGATCAGCAAAGCTCTGCTTTATTCAATATCACGGTCGATTCCACATCCAGTAGTTCCAGCAGTTCATCTACGATTTTAAGTACTAATATTCCTATCTCAACGACGGTAAATACAACTCGTGAAACGACATCTCCCGCAGGAACAGTTACCCCAACGTCTAACCCATCATCAACAACCACGTCGGAAGGGGGGTCAAATAGTCTTTCAACAGGTGCTACAGCTGGAATAAGTGTTGGTGTCTCTTTAGCTACAATTCTATTCTTAGCAATTGCCGCACTTGTTTTCTACAGAAGGTGGAAAAGGCGAGGTGCGGGTATCTCTAACACGAGAGCAGCGGAAGACAGCGAACAGAACAAGTCAGAACCAATAGTGGAGGTTGAAGCCCGCCAAACACAACCGAATGTAATTGTCTATAACCAAATATCGCCTGCAGAATTGATAGGCTAGGCAGGCGGTTGCTGAATTGAGATTGGTATGATCCTTTTATTATAATACTAGCTATTGCTTTTAACCTTTATGTATGTTTCTGAATGTCTCTATCCATATGGTTAATTCTTGTAATTATGAATATTGTGTTATATGGGCATTATTAATTCCTTCCACAACGAATCCCACTCGCACAGCCTTTTTCTTTCTCGGTATTGTTGTTCATGAACCTCACAGAGTCTTGAAAGTCTCACGCCAGTCCATGATGAGTCTAGAGGTATATGATAATTAAGCAATCAGAAAATCCTTTCTTTTCAATTTCCCAAACTCCTATTCTTATCCTTTGACCTAAGCATACAATTGATGATTATAAGTCCCTAACCTAGGGGATAGTTGTACTATTGAATCAGATGTTGCAGGTTGATCCGACACTCCCACCTAGCTAAGGTATAGCGTTTCCAAAATCAATGAACATAATGAGGTCGCTTCCAATCCCAGATATATCCATCCGATCAATCCGCCCAGATTACTGTGCAGTTAACGCACCCTGCGTGGCAGTTGCTGTTATACACACACAAGCCTTTACCGCACTTAGCATGGTAGATCATGGCGTCGGTGGATTCTTGGCATTTGACCTAGTTTAGAGATACGTATTAGCGAGAATCTCCCCAGACTTCTAGATGCTATGTGTAGGTATGGTACTGCTAGCTAGCTAGCAAGCAAGGACGAAAGTAGCTATGGGCAGATTAAAAGATTCAAGTAAGGTGGGTGATCAAATCCAGTGACGTACTAGGTAGCCATCTGGTGTGCAACCTGTCGTCGCGCCTTTGCAGGGCATATGAATCTGCCCAATCCAGCAGGATCTTGGAGAAGAGATGGTAGCGGTCATTGCGGCTGTTAATGCAAGCGTTACCGCCGAAGAGATATAAGTCGAGCACTTCATCATGATGTGGTTTGATGCTGTATGATGTTTGCTTTGATTTGACGCATGCGCAATTGACAGCGACCTGAGATAGATTTTATTCCCCTCTTTTCTGTCGAATTGAGGCTATGAGGTTGCTTTATTAGGTGAAAATCTATCTCTGAATGATGGGAGGACCTGTCCCTTATACATGTAGCTGCGGTTACACCTTGTACCTGTGCCTTGACAGATACCCCCTATCACCTATTTCAGCAGTTATATTTCTCAAAGGCAGCTTTGGGAGGCATGGCTTCAACGTGTGTGTCAGGATAAGCTTTTCTAGATAGAGCCTCTGTTTGAATTGTTCACACTTGATTTCTCATCTCGTGTAGGGTTAGGAGGGGAGACCGTTGATCATCAGGTCGGTATACCTATTTCTTACCTGCCTATACCGTCAGAGTCAGCTTTCCATTCAATTGTTCCATTACTCTGTTTTATCCCCTTTATAGCTTTCATCCAATTAATTAGCATTGTGGATTATAAGCATAAAGTCCAGAGTTACATCCGGGGTGATCCTATAATAGCCTTAACTAAAAGGGAAGTTCGGGGATTCGCCTTCTATGTGTCGATCGGCGAGGTGCGTTTATCCTTCAACTCTCGCTTGCCTCCTTTGGTAGGAGGCCATGCTATTCTTTTAATAAGAAGATCAGCCTTTGTAGCCTCAGATTAGGAGATTCCATGATGTCTTCCTTGAGCGACGAACCCTTATATCAAGAGATCGATTCCGTATTGTCTCACATATTTGTAACGTTTCCTCTCCTAACTATCACCAAACATACCAAACATAAACGAGTGCACTTCGATGCTCTTCGTATTAACGCCACGTCAGCGATTACACCATATTTTGGGGAAACGTAGCCCATAGATCTCAGTTGGTACACACTATGATTCGTTAGTTTAGCGAGCCAGGATTAATCGTTAACACCATTTATTTCTATAACCTCTGGTAACCCATCCACCGATGTCTAAAGAGAATCGACAGAAGAAGACTAAGACACAGTATAATTTTTCTATGCTGATAGGCCCTTCTGAGATGTGGATGTAGGTAGGTTATGTACTGGGTTGTTTTGACTTTAATAGGGGTTATAGTGATTCGAGATTGATTGGGAATATTTTTTAAAATATTCTCGTTGAAGGGATTTCAGGAACACTCGCTATTGATTTCAAAGGAAAAATAAAGCCTGGAATTGATAGCTAGAGAATAAGTAATTATTAGGAAACATTGCTGAAATATATACATTGAATCGTCGACTTCCGCTTTCATCGCTATAGTCGCCTTTGGCAATGTTGGCGATGGCTATATTCCTCTTTTAAGAGTCGTTAGTTCATATTGCTAAAATGGCAACTGTATGTTAAAACAATAATTATTCCGTTTCCAACGACGCCGCATCTTAAGTGAATCGTGACACCAACAGAGTTCCGAGATACTATTTGTTATTCTGACATGTTTTGTCTTACCAGCTCGTGTTGTAAGGATGTATCTACTCTAATTCAGGACTGTCCCCAAACAGATTGCCTAATGAAACTGCCGGATACCGATCCCCACTTACAACGCAAACCTCGTTGATGACATCTCTGGATCTCGTTCCCCCCTGCTTTGAGAGACTGACATAGGCTACCTGTGCATTCTCTTCAATATGCCTGATTCGCTTGGTGCCCGGGATGGGAATTATATCTATCTACATAGGTAGTTAACATATGTTTTCGCTAGTGATTCATATATGAAACTACTTAATGGTAGGAAAATATACCTTCGCCTGGTCCATGCTAGAGAAAGCTAGCTGGGAGTGCTGCTACGTCAGTAGACGGCTCAGCAGGCCCTAGATGTATTAGTTCCCCTTTTTGGGGCTTCATCATCTTTTCCCTTCACACACACACACACGCGCGCGTCTAGCTCCATAGCACGGCAATATATCCCGTTGTGCCCAGAGCCCTGTGTGTGTCCTAGGGGGTTATCCCCCACAAGTGCATCCTTTCTCTGTCACGATGGAACTAATGAGCTCTATGAGCTTAAGTGTTACGAGGCGGGATTAAGCAAGTGCTTAGGTAACCAATACGTTGTGTGAGGAGCTAGACTACGGCTACGGATGTCACTATTGCCTATATACAAGAACCTTCTTTGTTGCTTCCTACCAATGGCATTAAGATTGTGGTCGAAGTTCGCTTCTGAAAAACGAGGGTTTTGCCTCCTATTCCATAATTGCATTCACTAAGATTATATCTTCATGAGTATCAATATATATAACCACGCTACTCTACCACAAGTATGTAAAGTACTGGTAGCATTAAGTTGCGCAAATAAAATATTGGATTGCTAACCCTCCATCATTTTCATCAAAGTCCTCTTGTTTCGTGATGCTACCAGTCAAGAAGCCCCTTCCAAGTGGAGAATATGCCATGTTCTTAACGCTAAGCTCCTGCGCCGTCTGTAGAACGTCGGTCTCTTCTGGCTCGATTTCTAGAGCGACAGGAGAATACTCCATTTGGATGGCAGTTATAGGGTAGACATTGTGTACTTTTCTCAGACTCCTCGCGGAGCACTCTGAAATACCCAAATAGCGAAGTTTCTCATCCTTCTTCAGCTCGTCCATCGCCTGTATGGTCTTCTCGTTTAGGGTTTTCTAGTCAACGAGCTGCTGGTAGTAGAGATCGATATGATCTACGCCTAATCGTTCTAGACTACCATGGCAGGCCTCTTTCGCGAATTTGAGGTCCCCACGGATCTCAAACTTGCCGTCCACCATTGTGGCCGTGAATTTCGTCGCGAGGAAGATCTCGTTCCTAAGACCGGTTCCCTCGAACCATCTCCAGTGAGGCGCTTGTTTCTATTTTGCTGACATGTTAGCGCCTCACGAACTAAAGCGATAACAGCATAGCATCGTCATAAATAGCTGAGCTATACAACTGTCGCCAGTTATCAAAAATCATTTGCGCATCGTGGACTGACGTGAACTGGCCATATAAGTTAGATATATCCTAGAAAATGATACCCATATCAGCGGCTCGAGTGAGAACTTTGAATGATTCCTCATCATTGAACCTGTCATACGTGGACACTGCCAAGGCTTGTTCGTAAATATGATACCCAGTATTGGTCACTCTTGTATTGGTCATGCTTATGGAAAATGCATGAATAACCAACTTGCATAATGGATTAGATGGCTCAGGCCAGAATGTATGTGTATGAATAGGAGCACAATTCTCGACATGGGATCCAGGAGAACTTAGACCTTTAAGACTCCTTGAGACCATAAGAGAATTATTAGTTGAATATGACTCTAATGTTCCAAGGTATTACCCCTTGTCACAGAACCTTCTAAAAGAGGGGCACCAAGTGTTCATACCCATACTGTGATAATGGGAGTCAGTAATTGCCATATTGGGTAATTTCTTTACACTTGAGACTGTTGTCTCGTGAGTCAATACTCTTGTGAATCCATACGCTCAACTATGATAGGAAATTTCCACTTACGGAGTCCTCTCCAATCTTCTACTTGGGACACTTCTCTTCCATGGCTGAGCTCATTTTGCTACCAATGCAGTGAGGCTATTTTACTAATGGGGTTAAACCGGAAAGGATAGGGGATATGATTGTGGTAGAGAGCGAATAAATAGAAAACACATTTTAGTTAAAAAATGATAATATAGCCCCGTAGATAGGGAGTTGTTTTATATTCGTTAAGCACTGTAGAGTCATTGCAGATATAATTCCTGATACCGGACTTTGCAAACTTCGCTTGATCACGACTTAGATGAAGAGGAATGAAGTAAGGTGATCTGCGTTAGTGGCTCTATACTAAGGCTCAAGATCGAGAATGAGCATGTGTACGCCGCTCATGTAGTGTTATAATATCTGTATGCCTTAATGTGGAGCAAAAGATATATGCCAATTGCCTTTCGGCAATTAGCTCTTATATATTCTGTGACAGGTGATTCCATCTTAAGTCCGCTTGGTATGATATTTCAACCGAACATAATGGTTACAGCCGCATGTTAAAGTTTTCTTGATACCTACTGTTGTAGGGGCTACGGAGTATAGGAACCAGGAGTCTTTAGTTCCCTCATGCAACTAAGGACTATATAGTCTTTCTATCGTCGACTAGACGTCAGCGACAGAATTAGTTCTTTAGTTATCTATATAGCTTAATACACTTTCGTTCATTCATTCAGATTGTCAGAAATCCATCGCCAACTTTGATAGTTAGCTATGGAATCATTTCTTCCGCCTACTGTCGCAAACCAAACAGTATGAAGGTTGGGTGTTGCCGATTAGGGACTATAGTCCCTAGTCCCTCACGGCTTCATACATACGAATGGTAGGGTGTTTACTTCTTTCCCTACTTCAATGCCCTTTTGCTATTGTTTTTATGACGACGAATGTTGACATAACTTTCTTTACTCTTCTTGCGGACTATATAAGAGCTAATTGCCTTTAGGCAATTGGCATATGTCTTTTGCTCCACAGCTCTACATGGACAAAACGCTGGTTCTAGAGAGGTAGATACCAAGATTCAAAAACATAAAGAGGCGCATACTATTAGGCAGTTATGCGATATGCCGTGGCCTCCCCTGAAGGAAAGGAAGCTATCCCGCTACCTGTAACAAAGGTATCATTTGTAACACATACAGTCATGTATAGCTAATAGATAGAACCACTTCCTCCATCTGTCTCAGAAAATATTTGGCATCTATGACTTGAATTTTCAGGATATAAAGTGTTAAACTACTTTTCCAAGTATTCTCGGGGAGTAAGGGTGAGGTGACTGACTACGGACCACCTCCTTTAATCTTGTGATCATATCAGCTTCAATATTGCTGAAATAGGTGATAAGGGGTATCTGTCAAGGTACAGGTACAAGGTACTTCCACAGCTACATGTATATAAGGGACAGTTCCTCCCATCATCCAGACATAGACAGTCACCTAATCAAGGTACCTCATAACCTCAATTCAATAAATATTGCTATCCTGATATGCTTCAAGTACAGTTACTTCATATCAAGCTTTTGAGTATAAGAACTATCTGTCAATAATAGTATGCTCTATCATAAATTACATACATCAGTATACGTGTGAACAGAGAGAGCGTCCCATTCACAAGTAACGGTATCAAAAGTAGGTTTACCTTTACCTAACTCCTAGCTCAGCAGCACTGTGATTACCTAAGTCCATGCTGGCGCCTCCGTGATATTATACACCTATACACTCGTTATCTCCTGAATATATGACCTAGCTCTCCAGTAACCAACTTAAGCGTACCGGGGCCTATATGGCAACTAAATTCATATGACCATCAGAACATCTACCGACTTCTGATCGTATAAACAATAACCCAGGTTGTAACATGCATCTCCACTTAAGTACTTAGGTACTCTCTATTTACCCGTGCCAGGTGCAGATAGCTATCTAAGGCTAACTGTATTTGTCACGTTGTCTGACTTACTCCTAGGTATGTGATCGGCGCGTCAGGGCTGATAATCATTGTCTTTGTTGTTTCCCGACTTTCTAATGTAACACAGATGATAGCCACGAAAATCTCAAGGCTGATGCGTATCTGATTAATGTCTGCCTTGAACTAAGATGTATAATGTAGGTACTCCTTGGCTCGGAGGTGAAAACGCCATTAGCCCCCAAACTAATGCACCATCCGGCTATCCTAACACAGATTAGGCAGGCTGTATTGAAAGAGGATTATTGGGCGCCTTATGAGTATAAGGTAATATACGAGAGAAGGAATGAATTGGTTGTAAAGATGTTGGTGAGCCTAGGTTACAGGACCTCCACTGACCCTTATTATATACCCCGGGGGTACCTTTAACGCACCTAGTAGCTTTGCGAAGATCACCCACGCCACAGAGGTGAGGAAAGGGGAGGGGGAGGGGGGAGACATTGTGTCTCAATTGAGCGAGGTATATTATAGGATAACTAAGAGTTCTAAGTTCTAAATTTAACTTATTATTATTGTTGCAAAAGTAGTGGCAGTATAGGGTAGTATTATGAGTATGTAGAAAGATGGAGATTCCAAGTATTTAGTGGGCAGCTTCGCTGCGCCTCACGTCGACTGAAAGCATAGTACTTATTGTAGTTCCTGACGATAGCATAATACAAGAAGGCTGCAAGAAAATTATAATGGAGACATGTGTCAGAACCATGCAACAGCGTACGGAGTATAACAAAGCTTGGGGGCTGAGAACTGAGAACTAGGAACTAGGAACTAAGCACAGGACTTCCAGAGTTCAAGGGCTACCGGCAGATAAGAGCCCACTTGTATGTATAGGATCCATTTCGGTAAAGCATAATCTTTAGCCTAGTTCTTTGCATAATAGATAAATTTGCTCCCCATACTGATGAGTTTAACTATCTCAGATGTGGACTATTTTTAGGACTTTGGCTTGTGCTGATTAGAAGCCGCTGCTACCCTAGCTGGCGTTAGAGTCACGAATTACTGGAGAACTGTGTTACGGTAGCCCCATAGAGGATCGAAACATGAGATAGATCAGCTCATTGAGATTTTAAGTGTGTTGAAAGCAGATGATTTGGTCAGAGTAGCGGCCTGACTGGGTAGATAACCAGAAGTAGGCTATTTCCAGCGAAATTCGGTTAAGTTTATTCATTATTAATTCGCAGAATATTTGGTCAAGGTAGTGCTTCTGCGGGCCAGCAGAGGCACACTCCGCTTCTTTTATTCTACAAACTGTAAATTTGCAAGGTATGAGTGTTGTAAAGATTTTACCATAAATGTCACATGAAAACTATATCTATAGCACGGTATAAAGGCTGGTGTGTCACGTTGACATTGTACAATTCATTGCCTATGGGATACTAGTTGGTGAGTATAACCTTAATATATCTAATGGTTGACCTTGCCCACTTCTAAAGTTCAAGATAGGGGACGAAGAGTCGAAGTAAAGCCTTGACAATGACTATTTCTTAAACCACCCTGACTATCTCCAGCTACCAAGGACGTTCTTTTCCATCTATTCCGAAGAACTTTCCAGATGTTTGCTCGCGAGTAGAGTTGTCAATCTTCATAACGGGTTAGCAACATAAGAAGCTTAAACCATGGTCGAAAACTTACAATGTTCATCATAGCGCTCACACTTTCTTCGATGGTATAAGTAGCTTTTTCTAGCCCCCATCTTTTAGCAATCCAGTTACCTGGCTCAGTCTGAACAAGCCTAATCACACGTTAGTATGCTCCCGCAATGCATGGTGTAATATGGTGGCCTACCCTGGGTTGAGAGCGACAGCGACAAATCTCTCATTGGTGAAGTGAATAGCACTAGTGATTTGAGTCAGTCACTGGAGCATGCCCGATAATATAGCCGTGAACTGCAAATAGAGATAATATCATTACCGAGTGATCCAATTTAGAGCAGCCTTTGCCGCTGCGTACGATGAGCCGTCCCATGAGCGGATCGACCCCATCAGTGTAATTGATCCTCCTCCTGTTGTGATTGATGCCCACTTCGGCGATGAAGACTTCTCCAACAATGGGCGACAGGCCTGGAACAACATCAGCGGTCCTACAGCATTCACTTGATATGTTGTAGTCATTTCCTCAGCGCTGATACTCTCGAGAGGTGTGGTTGGAATCGGACTACCGCCTGCGTTGGCTATCGCGATATCTATGTGGTCAATGCCGGCATCCTTCACTTGTTGTAGGGCTTTAGCTGCATCGGTAGGCGAGGTGCTTTCGATCGTGACTAGCATCAGCTTCGAGCCTTCTGCTGCGGGAAAGGATTGTAGCTCCTTGACTTTGGGAGACGAAGCTGCACTCTCACGAATGCTTCCAATTACGATGTGATCTGGCCTACTAAGGTAGGCTTGAGCGAAGCCATTCCCAATCCCTAATCGTATACTGAGTGGTTAACAAGAGAAAGATAGATGACGAAAAGCATCGCCTACGTACCCTTACTTACACCGCTAATGAAAACCACAAAAACCATGCTGATTAAGATAGGAAAGGATGTGGTTTCTATACCGATGGCGTCAACACTAAGAGATAACCCTTGATGGGAGAAATAAACCTCGTCAGGTAGAGTAAATGTATTGGTTCGATAATATCCAGAAGGTTGACCAGGACAGCCCCGGGGAAATGGGATGAAGCAGGTATTAAGGTGCCTGTCAGCCCTATCCTAATACCTGCTTCTCGTCACCTACTGATAATACGGGATACCGCTGCGGGGTTAATTCACCGGGCTGGTGGCTTTTTCGTTTGTCGTAGGTCGTACGGGGAACTAACAGCAAAAAGACTGTACATCAAAGCAGGGGTAAGCTGAAAGATGTAAGATAAAGTATCACTGCATAAGTAAGGCTTGATAATGTGGAAATGGGTGTGGGTTTATTAACCAATTAGCGTGTTCGGTTCCATTCTATGTCATCACCAATAAGGTGCTCTAAGTCAACAATGTAGGCTACGACACTATCATACTTATACTACTTTGAAGTGGCGCATGTGAATCGGCACTATTCCGGTAGTAACTGGGCATATATGTTGTAAAGGCACATTGTTTTTATTTCACCTGGACAAGTATTTTTCTTGGCTTGTTCAGTCTTATAAAAGATTCGATTTCAATGTCTTAATCAAACATTTAGGTCTCTTTTAACCAGCTCCCCCTCTATCATCTTCAATATGACATCTAACAGCATAAACCCCATAGCCTTTGTTCTATCGAAATGGGCCCCACATTCTTTCATATATGATGATTACCCCAGCAGTTCGAACGTTTTCATAGTTCTCACGCTAGTTTATATATTATATTATTTGATGTTGATTACCTACAGACTCTATTGGAGTCCTATTGCTAAATTTCCGGGACCAAAACTTGCTGCCGCAACATATTGGTATGAGGCATACTATGATCTTATCAACAACGGTGGTGGGCAATTCGCATTTCAGATTAAGCGACTTCATGAAAAATATGGGCCTGTGGTGCGAATCACCCCTGACGAACTCCATATTGACGATCCCGACTACTATGACGTCGTCTTCTGCAACAGCACTCCATCTAGGCCTATTGACAAGATACAACGATTTAAATATCGTCTTAGCCACCCAGAATCCACGCTGAGCACAGTGACGGCCGAGGAGCACAAAGCGCGCCGCGCCGCAGTGGCCCCTTTTTTCTCCCGGAACCGTGTACGGAGTTACAATCATGACCTTCAAGGTATTGTTGATCGGATATCCTATAGATTATTGACCGAGTTCAAGGGATCCGGCACCGTTATAGAGGTAAACCATATGTGGGCAAGTCTGACCGCAGACATGATCATGGAGCTGGCTTTCGGCTATTCTGCGAATAGGTCGGACTCACCCGGGTTCCTATCACCAATTCCCGAAGCGATGTCGAAATTCGTATATTTTGCACATTACGCCACGCACTTTCAAATTATTGGGAAAATGATTCAACACCTGCCTGATAGAATCCTTAATGTTCTGGCTCCACAAGGGCGGGCACTTTTCGAGTTCCGGAGTGTGAGTGGCCTCTGGATATCGTAAAAATAGACGATGACCTATTTCGCACCTAAGAAATCCATAGACGCTAACTATGAATATGATAGGGGATAAGACAACATGTGCGAGAGATAAAGTTGAAAGCGAGTGCGGGTATGGCAGAAACATCCAAACCCACTGTTTTCCACGACATCCTCGCATCGCATCTTCCACAGCAGGACAAGTCTCTGGAGCGATTGACGCAGGAAGCCATGCTCGTCATTGGTGCTGGTATTGAGACCACGACATGGACGCTCACAGTAGCCACGTTCCATATTCTATTTAACCCTACTATCAATCAGCATCTCAAGGCAGAGTTGAAGAATGCGATGCCAGACCCGGATCAGATATTACCCTGGGATGAACTCGAGAAGCTTCCGTACTTGAAGGCAGTCGTTATGGAATGTACGCTTTTCCCCAAACACCTTCGTTGTAACTATAATATTAATAGTTATCAATTGTCTGGCTTCTTGTGTTGAAGCCAATATGCTAACACAACACAGCGTTGCGGCTTTCCTTTGGCTCAGTGCAGAGGCTCCCACGTGTGAATCGTCTTTCCGCACTGAAGTACCACGACATGGAGATACCACCTAATGTTCCAATCGGGATGGATGCATTCCATATGCACACGAATGAAACTATTTTCCCAGATCCATGGGAATTCCAACCGGAACGATGGTTGAACGATCCTAAAGGGCCCGGCGGACTCAAACCGTTGACACAATACGTAGTGTCTTTTAGTCGTGGAGCCCGAGGCTGCGTTGGGATGCACTTAGCAATGTTGGAGCTGTATGTTGCTCTGGCGACGATTTTTCGCCGGCATGACTTGGAGCTATTCGAGCCGAATAGAGAAGATGTTGATTTTGTTCTTGATCTTGTAAAACCAGCGCCAAAGCCCGGGAGTAAAGGTGTGAGGGTGTTAGTTAGATGACCAAGGGGTCTGCATGATAGTTATACACAGTGAGTCAATACGGATTCCGGGTTTTCCATTCTTATATTTCATAAGCAGATAATATGTTTTGTAACAAGAGATGTATCATTACTTACGTACCTAACCTATGTATCTATGTTATGCTTTTTCTTCAATTTCCCACTTTAACTAAAAGTGGGTTTAGATAGTAACATTGAAGCCAAAGTTTAGACTATAAAGCGTAAACATTTCAACAATTGATATTATTTTCATACTTGACCTTTTAAGAACTTTCACACGGGAGCTATTTCAAAGCTCCATCCCTACCGTCTATGAGAGTCTCAGATATATAATAGCTAAGGATTATTTATGGCCACTCGACATACATTTTCTTTTATACACTTAAATACTAGGTACCTAGGTAGGTATGTATTAAACACATTATATCGCTATAACCATAGTAATTTCACTAAGGCTTAATAGGAAAAATGCGGGTTTTTTCTCTTTCTATAACGACCCATGTGCGTTATTCTCGTCCTTGTGTGATTCAGTATCTGTTATGGCCATGTACTTACCGTATACTGGAATATTGGGCGCCCCTGGTTATGTCCTCACTATGCTGATGTGATATTTTAGACTAGTGTACCTAGACATATTATTCTCCACTCCTCCGCAGTCATGCCCCTCCAAGAGAAAAAATGCTGTTAGACAAACGGATATACTGACACCGCAGTAAGCACCTCTTAGGAATCCTACAATGTAACAGCAATATGCAATCATCAGTTTTCAACCACCTGCCTCTAGTGTCGTGGAGGGTGAATCAATTCACCTAAATTTAGCCCCCCCGCGAGTAATCACACGCAATAACTTTCAGGAAATACCAAGTAAGCTTTCATCTCCGATGAAACTGAATGGAAGCATAAAATTTGAGGGGCATTAGTGTGCTGTACTACTGTCTCCTTATACTATAGCTTTCTTTCGTCGACTCTTTTATACAGACGCCCACTGAAGGCTATCTCACTATTCACATTTTTAAATCTAAAGCACTTCGGTCCTAGAATACCATACGGGAATTATTTCACCATTAACATTTTTCATTATGGCTGGAAACGCTCTGAACCAGCGGTCCATCTATGCTGTCCCGGGCCTCCCAGTCGTGACTCTCGTGTTAACCTGGATCTTGACATCTCTAGCCATAATATTTGTCGCGATTCGATTTTACCTACGTAAAAAGCTTCGCAACGGATGGGCCTCTCACGATTGGTTTATTCTTGCTGCGCTATGTTTTCAAATCCCTTTCCAAGCTGGGCTTACAATCATGTGTAATTGGGGATCTGGAAGTCCGACCGAGACCCTCACGGAGCTTCAGCTTTATAATATCAATAAGTTCGGTTGGGTTTTTGCCCCTTTTACACATCCCGCCTCGTTCCTAGCTCGGATATCGATAGCTATTCTTCTGGTTCAGATATTCGGTACTAAAATATGGTTTAAGCGATACCTCATCATCTTCACGACTTTCCAGACGTTACTCGGCATCACAACTTTTGCTTTGAACTTGTCGCTGGCTCGGCCTTACGCAGCTCTCTGGGACACTTCAATTACCAATGCCCAGTTCTTAAACCCTCTCGCGTATCAATGGACAGCGGTTATTCTGCAATGTAAGTTCAGCAGTTTGTTACCTCTGCTAAAAACGATCTAACCTTTTCAATAGTTTGCTACACCATCTGGGATTTCACAGCTGTCCTTTTCCCTATTTTGATACTTTGGAAACTTAAGATGCCCACATCTCGAAAGGTTGGCCTTGCCATATTGCTCGCCATGTCACTCATTACCTCGGCTGTGGCTGGTCTCAAAACTATCGTTTCTCTTCTATATACAATAGGCGCGGATAATCTTATTGATGTATACTATGGCACACATATTATCGACTTCTCAACATGCCTTGAACAGGCATTAGTCATTATGATGGGCTGTGTGCCAGTCTTACGGTCTATCACGCAACTTCGACTTCCACAGATGAGTTCGCTTGGTGGCTCTTTCACCAGTATCCTCACAAGAGGGAGAACCAAGATCACGGGGACAGATAGTGCGTCAGCTTCTCCTATTCCAGAGCATACATCTTTCGAAAACTTGGAGTTCGCTGCTCGATCACATCGATTTAATGGAGTGCCCTCAACAAAGGAGGGCAGCTTTCCGGGCTTTGCTGTGGCAAGTTGGAAGGGGGGTGATGCGAACAATCCACTTGCTGAGAGCGGGGTTTATTGCACAGACACTGTCATTGTCTCCTATCAGGATCGAGCTCGTCAGCGGGAAGAGCTGTAAGACAAAGAACGAGGCTTAGGGTGGAGGTGACAGGGGTGAAACGATCATTACACTAGGTGTGACTATATGTACGGAGTAGGTAGTAAGAATCAGGCCCCACGTAGCCTGCTTCCTATAACTCCAATTAGCGCTAGGTAATTGATTCTTTTTTCTAAGTGAAAATGATATTTCTTGTCTCATGCCTACCGTACAACCATAAGCCGGGCTGTCGGGGCTGAGGGTTCAACCCGGGTAAGACTGCCTAACTAATCACTGTGCCAAGTGAGGTCCTGCGTAGGTGGCTATCTGCAGAGTACTTAAACGGTACCTAAGTCTTTCAGTTGTCGTATGTTTGAATGTCGTAGGCAGTACGGTATAAGCAGGCTAGCAGGGAGATATTGCGAATGGATCTGTACAACCAACTGAGCTGGATTGTCTGTGCCCCAATTCTGTATGCTATGGTTACACCCCCCTTGCTTGGGACGTAACAGTAGGTTGTAGTGCTGTCAGATCACGTTGGACGAGCAAATAAGATCTTTCGGTGTGATCATCTCGCTGACTCTTGCAATTTAGCTACCACCCTAGCCTCAGTCAGTTCCATCGTGATTGGACGCCATTCTATCTGCACTACGACTCTTCATCCACCCCTTAAGGGAGCCGAAAATCACCTCCTTGCATTTTCCGACGTTGTATTCTGTTGACAGCAGAAGTAAAAATACAACCGGGCAGCCGGGTGAACTAACGGACTGCCTACCTAAAACCTACATAAGCAATTTCAACTATGAATGTAACACCTCACTAATTATTGACGCCATATGGGTAGGGCGCGTGCCACAGTTCAACGCGTTCGGTATGAAACTATGTTTAGCGCCCAACCTCCCAGGCTCAGACAAAGTGCAAATCTTCTTTGCTATTTACTCGGTCAACTCCAGATAGGGTTTTAAGTCCATTGCTTGCGCTCTCTTCAAATTACCGACGAGATACCCAACTACTATTCATTATCCCTCTCGTGGGTATTGATATTCTTGTTCCTAAAATGGGGGCCTTTACAAAGATTCGGGCAATTGCCACACAATTTTGGCCACCTCCCCCGACTTTCACCGAGGCCAATATTGAAAGCGGTTCTCTGGCGGGGAAGGTATTCATGGTGACTGGTGGGAATGCGGGGATTGGCTATGAGCTGTGCAAAATCCTCTTCCGTAGTGGTGCCACAATATATATGGCTTCGCGGTCTAAGGTAAGTGGGAAATTCCTCAATGTATATCCCTTTTCTTTCTTCTGTTGACACGGATTGCAGGAAAGAGCAGAGGCTGCGATTCGGTCAATCGAAGACTCGTACGGCCAAACGGCCGGAATAGGGCAGATCAAGTTCTTGCACTTGGACCTGAGCGACATTGCCTCGGTTCGAAATGCAGCCGAGAGCTTCGCACAACAAGAGTCCAAGCTCAATGTTCTTTGGAATAATGCTGGAATAGGAGCCAACGCTGTAAAGTACGGGGACAAAACGACACAAGGCCTCGAGATCCTTATCGGAATTCACTGCGTTGCAGCTTTGCTTTTAGCTGAATTGCTTCAACCTCAGCTCAAAGCTGCCGCAGCCGACGGAAATGCACCATCCCGTGTCGTATGGATGAGCACCATTCTCGTAGACACATCCGCCCCAAATAATGGTGTCGACTTCGACGCTTTGGATACTGGGATCCAGAGCCGGATGCCCAACTACGCGGCTTCGAAAGCAGGAGTTTGGATGCTCAGCCGGGAATTCGCGAAGCGACACGAACAGGACGGTATTCTGAGCGTTACGTTAAATCCCGGCAGCTTGGATGCGGGATCGTTTCGGGGGACTCCTAGCATTCCCATGTTTTTCATGAGGCTGACAATATTACACAAGCCTATATATGGGGCCTACACGATGCTATACGCAGGTCTCTCCCCCGAGATCACGAAAGAGAACAACGGGATATTTATATTCCCATGGGGAAGATTAGTACCTGACAAGGATGTTGTGCGTCAGGATATACTTAAGGCAATGAAGAGTAAAGAAGAAGGGGGCCTTGGGTACGGCAAGAAGTTTTGGGAGTGGTGTGAATCAAAATGGAACGTCGATTCAGGGGCATGATGTCCATCCCGGGAGCTTACAGGGTGTGATAAACGGAAGATTGACACATAATACATACCAGGCGGGTGAGGAAGGCATTGATTAAAGTGTAGTAGTGGAGAGGCTAGTAGTATGGGTATAACATGAACCTACTATGTGGGGTGGTGTATAAACTAGTGGACCTTTCTCTGAATCCCCTCCTACCTCTTTTCAGTGTGTATAGTAGATTAAGTTGACCTTCTTAATTGCGTACCTAGGTATGTACCAAGAATTCTGTCATAGCATGGGTACACACATACACATATATAAGGACAACTGCTATTAGCTCCATTAGCACTACCGTCTTTTTATTCCTAATACATCATACCAACAACATAACCACGATAATCTAACAGATTCTCTTGTAAACTTTACATCTATCGCGTACACTATATATGAGCTGATTGCCTAAGGGCAATTAGCGTTTGCTTTGGCTATAACATCATAAAAACAACCCCACAAAAATCTAATCTACTGCTAGTGATTACATCAATATAAGCTACAGGGCAGTCATAAAATCAAGTCTGACCCCCTTTTTCCCCCAGAACGTCTCACACACGGCAAAGTCTGCCATCCGACGCCGCAGCCCACGATTCACTGCCCACAGCAGTCATTGCGTAAAGCAGACTCTGTGGGTCATATTTGTCTTTTATCTCTCTCAGTCGTGGGTAGTTGGTCCCATAGAACGTCTCTTGCCAATCTGGCTGTTGAAAATTGGCTTCGTTGAGATATGCACCGCCACCTGGCGTTGCTGCTTCGATCTGAGGCATGATGGTCTGTGTTAACTGCTCTTGGCGTGATAGCATTTCAGCCCAGGGAGCGTCAAAGTCCCATGGCATCTGAATCAAGCATGTCATCAGCGAGGATCTCCAAACAGGAAAGACCGCGTTTTCGAATAAAGGAGGTTTGCTCGCATCGAGCGCTATACAGAGAATATTGAAGCCCGCTTCAACAGCCTCCCGGAACGCTTGAGTTACTTTCCTGGACGCTTGGGCATCTTCTATCAGGGCTCTAGGGATAAGCCGGCCGCCCGCAATTTGTGCCGCTGGTGTCGTTACGGCTACTTCCCGGATATACGTATTGTACATGTCGAGGAAGCCGGAGTGAGTTGTTCCCGTGATATTTAGGTTTACCCCAACATCAGCCAACTTTGATGTAATTCCATCCAAAACCAAGTCCACCTTTGTAATATTGCTTTCTGGCACAGCAATGTCGAGTGCTATCAAAGAATTCTGGGTTAACAGAAAATAGACTGTACCACCGGAACTAACCACGGGAAGGAGACTTGTGTGAAAAGCTGTTACTGCGTCCCAGAACCTGTCGGTATCACCAACGGTCACGTTGCTGAATGTGACATTGGCGCCGCTTATAGGTTCATCTGGGTATACACGGATCTTCAGCGACAGCACAACGGCGAATGTTCCAGGCCCCCCTCCACTGAGGGCCCAGTATAAGTCTTCATGGTTATCGGGGCGTGCAAAGATGTGATCTCCATCTGCTGTCACCACTTCCCATTCCAAAACGCTGTCGGCTGCCATGCCATACAAGGAACTTAGGAGGCCGTGCCCTCCTCCGGCAGCAAAGCCTCCAGACATGGCTACCGTTGGACAGCTGCTTCCCGGCACGCGCCACCCTCGGGAATCAGCTGCGCTGAAAAGCTCGTCAAAAATCACACCAGCTCCGACCTTGACACATGGACCTCTGAACTTAGGACCGCTGGTGCATTCGTCGTAGAACTCGATTGTCTTCAGATTGTGCATCCAAAGAGACAAAGCTCCCTTTCCAGTCGATTTTCCAAGGAGGCTAGCATAAAATTAATTCATCTGGGCGGCTTGAATATGTTTGGACGATAGACTTACTCGTGACCCGTGCTTTTCACGGTTAACCTGATATTATTGTCACGGACGAATTGGAGTCCGGCTTGAATATCGTCGGCATTGCTGACGTTGATCGAGTAAGAAGCATAATTCCCTAGACGGCAAGGTGTTTCCTGGGGAGTGAATGGGTCACAACTCTGATTTTGGAAATAAGGCGCCAAGATATCAACGGGCGACTGAAGGCTTTTCACGCGTGAGTTTTAAATCCCATAGAATACAGATGATTTTGGGTGTGCTTATTCAGGAATGCTAGTGTGTAGACTTACTGAGGATCGTCGAACGACCACGTACTCTGAAGCTCTGTGCAAGCATCAGCATTATAAGCCAGACCATGACACACCGTAGCGATGGGTGTAGCTGCGATGAGTCGGCCATTCACGCTGTTATTAAGCTGGGCCCATTCATAGTCGCTTGGCCATAGTAAATCACCCGGAATGTTCTTGCAATTCGGGGTCTGGATCTCAGATCTGCCTGTTCTAAGACGAGTAGTGTGAACTGCCGATGGAAAAGTTACCCATAGCAGGAGAAATATATTAACGAGAAACTCCATGATACTCAAACAAAGGCATAAACATATGGTCGTTTTGCTCTCATGGGCTTTGCTAGAACTCCAGGTTGATATATCGATTTATTCAAAAAGACATCGGGGTGTTTTCAAACAAGTAGAGTATTCATCTACTATATTACTACCAGTAGAAGGAGCCTTCCATGATGCTCACCGCTGCATTTCCAGGTCCCCTTCGCCCCAAGCCCTTCTTCAGCCATCAATGTTGTTGTCTCAGCACGATAGTCTATAATGGTATTACCTAGGGTAGGAATAAGCCTCGAAGGATTCTTCATGTCAGATAATAGTAACGGAGGTTAACCTAAAAGGTTTCCTAGATCACAGATAACACTAGTGAAATATACTATTGTTAGCTAAAGAAAGCCTCGTCACTCCCGCTGTCGTGGTTTGTATCGAAAAAGGTAAGTTCGCCATGATTACATGGGTCAGAGATAGGATTGAAGAGAGTATTTTTGCCTTTTTGGAGGGGCACACAGCCATTCACCGAAACAGTCTGTAGCAATGGGGAAGGACATCAGGAGATACTGTGATGATGTGGATATCTGGGATATCCTGATCTGCGGGTCCACATATAACCGTCGACTAAGAGAAATGCCGCCATTTGGGATAGGAGAATGTCCGTCAGCACTAAGATCAGGTCTCGCAACGGGGTTTGAAATGCTGGCGCTTAAAACGTGTAACCGAAATGCCCTTGCCTTTACGTCGTATAGTCAGCCTTTGATATAACGACACGGGCGTGTATATTATTTACAATGATATAGAGTACCTTGGTGGATAAGTATCGTTAATAATGACATAAGATTTTATATGTAACCTTTACAATCTTCACTTGGATATATGATATTATGATAGTAAATGTATTTTTTAAAATAAAAATGAAATAAATAAAGAAAATAGAGAAGAGATATATAAATAGATAGAAATCATTAAGTACTATGTATTATTTACATATGAAATCCAATATTGCCTTTAACGATACAAATGGTGTCCACACCTGTATCGTTATAACGGGAGTCTACTGCATAGTACTTCGTGCAATCTTCGTAAATGGCCTTGCATTTTTGAGAACTATCTATCATGTATTCTTACTCCACGGACTACGTACTTGAAGCTGGGGTGACCCTTGAGAAACCCCCATATAATAAACAGTAACATGTAATAATATTATTAGTATTAGGTGTGGTACTTTTCACCAACTAAGCCCTACCTACCTAGTTGATCCTTTCAAGGCGTAGCAAGCGCCACCGGGTAGCATTATAGTCAGATCCTGAATCCTGATCAATAGTGCAAATATCGATAAGTCAGTCTTTCATGCATGTATGGAACCTTTCGGGTGTTATGTACAGCTAACAACAATTACGACTTTTGGCCCCTTTTTTTATTGAGCAAGTATTTCACTTGTACCTAGTAGGCTGATATCCTCATCAACACTAAAAATCGAAATGCTGACGAATGAACCCAACTTGTGCAGCCATTGTGGTAAAAAAGCTATCACCGTCTAAGACATCCATGTGCCCCTTACCCCCTACCACATGCATCTCCTTTGGTCCTGCCACTTTATTGAAGATCAGATCCCGCTGTTGCGCCATAGGAGAAATCTGGTCATTCTCCGGCGTTACGAGGAGCATGGGAGTGGGTGAAAGGATTCGCAAGGTTTCGAACGGTGACCAGGCCATGATATTATAATATGTCTGAATCGAAGTATTAAGTTCCAAATTCGGCTGTCTCTCCTTTGATCGCAACACTAGATCCAGCTCGGCTTTACCCATGCCTACCCCGAAACCAACAGGGTTTTCGCCTTTATCTGTAATCATAGGGATATAATAGGGTTTGTTTCCAGCCAACTGTGACTCGCGGTCTTGCATCGCCTTTGATAAGACGCCCCGGTACTTGGAAGATGGCAGATCCCATGTGGTGAGCGGACACACTGCGATCACAAGTCGTGCACGAGTATCGAGGGCCGCTGCTGCTAGTGCTACTGTTCCACTGAAGGAAAATCCCCAAAATGCAATTCGCCTCGAGTCAACTCGTGCGTCAGATTTTAGGTATGTTAGCGCATCATGATAATCGGCTGTTTGTTGCGCAGGATTGATATTGTTTCTGGGAAGTCCATCGCTCGAGCCGATAGAGCGAGGATCAAAAACTAGAGACGTTAAACCTTCTTTCTGAAAGTACTGAGCAACTTTTGGGATTAGAGTCTCTCGAGTGAGATTAAACTATATAATTATTAGTCGTCATTCTTATTTATCTTCGTGTGGAAAGATCGTCAACTTACGCCAGGGGTCATGATAATTCCAGGAGCTTGGTTTCTGCCAGGATAGAGTGTTCCTCTTAGAGTCAGGCCATCCAATGTTTTGAATGAAACATCTTCGCAGGGAAGTACGGGCTCCATATCCACTACAGATCCCATTAAGAGACTTCTGGCAAACGCAAAGTTATAGTCGATACATGTACAATAGTAGGTAGGGTATCTAACTTTATACCGAAGACCATAGGAGTCCATCCCTGATATTTTTTATCTTGCTACGCGGAGAGGGTAGACATGATGTATTATGCATGTCAGACGCGACGAACATAAATCGGACCCATAAGCCTGTTTCATGTGATCACCTAAGGACTTTTTCTCAGTGTGAAGAATAATGAAGGGGTTCAATGATAGGTTGGGCAAGTAAGACATGCGGTATAGCCTCGCGGTAAACAATGATAAAATTTCATTTCTTATTTCCGTTTGGTTACATGTCCTTATATCTACTAAGTATCCACATCTAGCTAGGTCCATACGGCTTATCACTCCGACTGATGTTCAGTAAGAGCCATTGCCTAAACCTAAGATCCTCCTGCCTCATATCACACTTCTCACAATAATGTATGACCATTGATATATAGCCAGAGTCCCATCATGGAGAGATGGGGCTCACCTAATCAAGCAACTCAGAACCTCGTTTCAACACATCCATATAAATATACATTGTTCACTAAATTCCTGCTTGTATAAAATTACCAATGAGTCCCGATATTCACATGCTTAGCAACCCCAGCCCGGTTGGTTGGAATATGGAAGCCCATGGGAACAAAGATGCCTTGGCTCTCGGTGATTCTCAATATGGCTCCTCTCCAGCCCCTATTGCAGTTGTTGGTATGGCATGCCGGCTCCCAGGCCATTGCAAAACGCCCCAAGACCTTTGGGAATTTATCAAGGATGGTAAGGTAGCAGATATCAAACCACCGTTGAGCCGCTTTGATCTTAAGGGACATTATGATGGGTCACAGAAGCCGGGCACTATGAAGACCCCAGGAGCTATGTTTATGGAGGATGTAGACCCGACTCACTTCGATGCTCAATTCTTCAATATCAATCACACCGACGCCAGCTCAATGGATCCGCAGCAAAGAGTCCTGTTGGAGGTCTCGTATGAGTGTCTAGAAAATTCAGGCACTCCTAAAGAGAAACTTGAAGGTACCCGAGTAGGATGCATAGTAGGAGCGAGTGCAGTGGGTAAGTATCCTACTTAATCAACATAATATATTGGGAATTTTTTGACTTAATTAACTAATATTGTGTCAGATTACCGCGACATGGATAGCAGAGATCCTGAAGACACTACCGCCTCACCTACGTTGGGCGTTAATCGGGCTCTTTTAAGTAATAGGATCAGCCACTTTCTAGGTATTCACGGCCCTAGGTGAGCGGAATGCATACACAAAGCTGGAGATGAGAATGAAGTCTAACCAAGTCGAAGTATCACCATTGATACGGCATGTTCTAGTTCACTCACAGCGATACAATTGGCGTGCTTGTATCTCCGCAGCAATGAGGTTGACGCAATGCTAGTTGGTGGTGTGAACATGTATTTCAGCCCCGAGAGAAACCAGGACATGGGAGCTATGCGCCCAACTGCTTCTTTAACTGGCTATTGTCACTCGTTTGATGCCAAGGCAGATGGCTACGTCATTGCTGAGGCTGTCAATGCAGTGTTTTTGAAGCGAGTCGACGACGCGGTACAGAATGGTGACCCCATACGAGCTATTATTAGAGGAGTTGCAGTGAACAGTGCGGGAAAAACTACAGGTATAGCCATGCCTAACCCAAAGGCACAAGCAGCGGTCATCGAAGGCGCATATAGAAACGCTGGAATACCTATTTCGGACTTGTTCCGGACAGGATACGTCGAATGCCATGGCACTGGCACAATCGTTGGAGACCCAATCGAAGCTGAGGGTGTGGCATCTGTTTTCCATCAGGGCAAATCCTCTCAGACACCCATAGCCATTGGTTCTGTTAAGAGTAATGTCGGCCATTCGGAGGGAGCTGCAGGGTTGTCGAGTCTCATTAAGGTAGTTATGTCCATAGAAAACGGCATCATTCCCGGATCAGCAACGTTTGATACCCCAAATCCAAACATAAACTTTGAGGCATTGGGACTAAAACCCTTTCGACATTCGATCCCATGGCCAACCCACTCGATGTTGCGAGCCAGCATCAACTCATTCGGTTTTGGAGGTGCCAATGCTCATGCTGTAAGTTGGGATTCCGAATCGCCTTCTGCACCGCCTAGAGTAGGAATATTTACTCATTGTCTGCTTAACAGGTTATAGAATCACCCAAATATCTCATTGATTCATGTATTCCAAGGCATAAGTCCTGTTATATAAATAATGGTGACTTCCAAGATGACTTCTTTTTAGAAGAAGATCTGGATCCTCTGCCCGATAGTGGTTCCAGCCCAAACCTCTTGTTACTGTCTGCTAATGATGAGGTCTCTCTGGAAGCCTACGCAGCATCGCTCTCATCACATCTACTAAACCCTGCTGTACACGTAAGCATGACTGATTTGACATACACGCTCGGTGAGCGTCGAAGTGTACTTCACTATAGAGCATTTGCCGTCATAAGAGATACAAAATTTACCAAGAATTCATTCACATTTTTGAAACGATTCGAGGAAGTCCCAGCTCTTAGCTTCGTCTTCACAGGCCAGGGCTCTCAATGGCCTATGATGGGCAAAGTTTTGCTAGAAAATTTCCCCGTAGCCAGAGAGCTGGTGAAGAGACTCGACGCAGCATTGAGAGACCTACCAGAACCTCCGGGCTTCTTGCTCTACGATGAGCTGATCAAAGACCGAGACCCATCGACTCTTCGACGCCCTGATATATCACAGCCCCTGATCACAGCTTTGCAGCTAGCTTATGTTAGTGTTCTGTCCACGTGGGGTATAATGCCGAGTTCTGTCGTGGGTCATTCTTCCGGTGAGATAGCCGCTGCGGTTACGGCAGGTTATCTTTCGGCTGAGGACGCCATAAAACTTGCATTCCTACGTGGTCAAGCTGTACTTCGTACAAGTGATGGACCGGGTCTCACTATGCTTGCTGTAGGGCTATCAGCTGACACCGTTGAGCCATACATTGATACGAAGGATAGTGTTGTGCAAATAGCATGCCTGAATAGCCCTAACAGCGTGACAATTTCTGGCCCCTTGCGTGCACTCGAAAATCTACAGTCACGATTACAAGCGGATAATCATTTCGCTCGTCTCTTACAAGTCGACACTGCCTATCACTCTGTATACATGCGCCCGGCCGGGGACATGTATGGCGAGATGATGCAAGCACATTGGGGGTCAAGCCTCGGGCAGTCTATATATCATGATAGAAAAGTCGCCATGTTCTCCACAGTCTCTGGGACCCAAATGACTGTAGCGCCCAACGCTGAGTACTGGAAACAAAACATGGTTTCACAAGTTAAGTTCGACGAAGCAGTACGTCGCATGGTTGAGTTTGAAAATAAACCTGTTATCATCGTTGAGGTGGGACCATCTAACACTCTCTCTGGGCCAATTGCGCAGATATCCCGTAGTATCTCTACGGAGCGTGCAGAAATGGTATACACTTCTGTAGCCCGGAGGAACCAAGATACAAATACCTCCCTTTACAGTATCCCGGGTTTAATCTTCGGTTTTGGTGGAGCAGTGAATCTGTCCATCATAAACGACTACAATACGACTGGAGAAGCCGCTCCAGCTATACTTGTAGATCTTCCCAACTATAAATGGAACCATTCCAGGAGCTACTGGCATGAAAGCCTTGCTAGCAAGGATTGGCGACACAGAGCATTCGTCAAACATGACTTGTTAGGCTCCAAAGTCCTCGGTACCTCCTGGACTTGTCCAGTTTGGAAGAACAAGATAATAGTGAAAGACCTTCCTTGGTTAAAGCACCACAGAATTGGGGATCAGATAGTGTTCCCAGCGTCTGGATATATATGTATGGCTATCGAGGCTATTCACCAAGCCACACTCATGACTGCCTGGAAGGAGGCAGCTCCGGAGAAGTATACTTTCAGGTTGAGAGATGCAAAATTCTCGCGAGCGCTCGTACTTGATACATCAAGAAGCTCTATGGTCATGCTCAGTCTAGCCCCAATTGGTGGTTTTTCTGACTCCTGGTACGAGTACCGGGTGTCCTCCATGAGTTCCGACATATGGCACCATCATGCTTCAGGCCTAATTCGAATTGAAAGTGGTATTGTGGATGTTGAGGCTCCTGCCAACTTGATATCACCTTTAAGAAATCCATTGCCATCCAGTAGCTGGTACGAGAGCATGCGAAGAGTTGGTCTCAACTTCGGACCTTCATTTCAAAAGCACACAGCTACGGAGTATGTAGTC
Organism: Camillea tinctor; assembly: GCA_022578605.1. Taxonomy (NCBI): domain Eukaryota; kingdom Fungi; phylum Ascomycota; class Sordariomycetes; order Xylariales; family Graphostromataceae; genus Camillea; species Camillea tinctor. The sequence goes on from MU394101.1 coordinate 113,685, forward strand.
GGGAGTCCTTCAAGTAGATCGATAGTATCATTGACGCCACCAGACTCAACCTGGAAACAGTCTTCATACATATTGCATCCTGCCTGTATGGATGGTTGTTTCCAGGTCTCAAGCTCCATGGCTTGGAAAGGGGATCCATGCAATATTTCATCTGCCATGGTGCCCTCTTCGATTGATAGTTTGATAATCCCACATTCATACCAACAACCCCTTGAAGCCTTTGCTTCTGCGCAGAGCGAATACATTGGTCTTGGGCGACAGGAACTAGCGAGAAATCATAGCTCGTCCTGCTCAGTTTATCATCCAGAAAATGGGTCACTGTTGTTTGAGATGACCGGGCTACGCTTGGCCGAGCTAGACTCCGCTCCGGATTCACCAGTGCCTCACGTTTATACCCGGGTGTCGTGGGATGCGGATATTCATCTTCTATCGGAGATGGGTTTCAAGAATATTGAGAAGGCGGCAGCACGCTGTAGCGATGATTTCACTGATAAGCTCGGTGCAGTCTCTCAAAGATTTGTCAACCTCGCTGCTCATAAAAAGCCAGGTTTAACAGTAGCTGAAGTCAATATCGACCCTGCGAACACTTCGTGCCTTCTGTTAGATCAATACAACCTAGCATCATCGTACACGGAACCTCTCTCGCCCTTCGTCCGACTGAAATACTTCTCAAGTAGTGCGAGTACGGTGGCTGCTATGGAAGAAAGACATGGCGGAAAAGGTCAGGCAGAATTTATTTTGCTAGACTTCTCTGAATCAGACTCAGCTGCGAAGTTCGAATTCGATATAGTTGTAATCAAAATTCCATCTCATCATACGCTGACTGCTATACGAGCGCTAGAGAATATTGGGCTACATCTAAGTAAAGGGGGGCTTGTTCTTGTCTTTTCCGAAAGTACTACTGCTGGTGATCCCAGCCAATTGTTCAACCAAGCAGGACTTGAGTTAGTAGTAAGATCTGAGCTCGCAGCGATAGGCAGAGGACGCCACAGAGTAAGAGACAGCTCCTCCAATGAAATTGCCTTAATGAAGCTTGTTGAGTGTGACACTCATTCGCTCGAACTCGAACTCCGCAAGTCGAATTGGAACATAAGATACTTGAGGGACCAGCTCGATATTCGGCCGCAAGATAAAGTCTTGGTTATCGATGAACTAGAAGTATCAGTCATGGCATCTATCAACCAGCATGGATGGGACATGTTGCAAAGCTTGGTCAAAGCAAAATGCGATATCCTTTGGACCACACGAGGTGCTCAAATGCAAGTTCACTGCCCAAATCAATCCCTTGTCCATGGTTTATTTAGGACAATTCGAAACGAAAACCCCGACCTTAACTTAATCACACTGGATGTAGAGAAATCTTCCGGTGACGCTACTTTTCATGCAGTTGACACATGCTTGGGGCTCCTCTTCAGAGATTCTAGGTCACAGTCTAAAGAATCCGAATTCGTGGAACGGTCTGGCATCCTACATATAAGCCGCATCTTACCCGATGTTGAGCTCAACAAGGCTATAGAGGAAGATGCATCAAGTGACTTAAGGACGTTAGATCTCCGGGGTACCAGCAGACACATTAGGCTCCAGACCGAAAAGATTGGATTCATCGAATCTGTTCAATACCACGAGGTTCCTCAAGAATCGACTGTCTTAGAAAACAACCATGTTGAGATCGAGGTTATAGCAGCGGGTGTTAACTTCAAGGACGTTGCTATAATCTGGGGTCTTATCCCTGAGAACGAGCACCTTCTTGGAGGAGAAGGTAGCGGTATAGTCACCCGCGTCGCCCCAGATGTTACAGGGGTTAGACCTGGTCAGCGTGTGGCCTTCTTCCAAAGAGGTGCGTTTGGAAACACGATCACCATGAGCGCCAATTACGTGCATGTCATTCCGGACTCCATGACATTCGTAGAAGCAGCAACGATCCCTTGTGTTTTCATGACGTCCCTACACAGTCTATTCAATATAGCCCATATCAAGAGAGGCGATCGAGTTTTGATACATTCGGCGTCGGGAGGCGTGGGCATAGCAGCCATTCAATTGTGTCACTATATCGGTGCAATCGTAAGTCCAACACTGAAATCTATGATTTATATTGTAATATATTATTGGGCTTACGCTTATACGTTCGCTAATGTCCTGTAGGTTTATGCTACTGTAGGTTCCCAGGAGAAACGCGAATTTCTCATCTCTTCGTTTGGGATTCCAAACGAGCGAATCTTCTCCTCACGCACAAAAGCTTTCGCAAAACAGATCATGTCTCATACAAAGGGACAAGGTGTCAATGTCATTTTAAACTCGTTGATAGGCGATCTACTGGACGAGTCCTGGCGTATTATAGCGGACGGTGGTACCATGGTCGAGATTGGGAAGAAGGATATTCTCAATCATAACTCGCTGTCGATGGAGCCCTTTAAACGAAATGCGACATTTTGCGCGTTTGATGTGGATCACAGGGAGATGGATGAAGACAGAATAGCGAGGAAAGTCCCCCCCAGTATCATACTTAGCAGGAGTAATGTCAACTAACTGGCTTTTAGACTTATGTCAAAGGTATTCGAACTTCTACGTCAGGGGGTCTTGAGGCCTATTTCGCCAATACATCAATTCTCATTTACCGAGATACCTGCCGCTTTGCGATATATCGGGTCCGGAAAACACATCGGCAAACTTGTTATCAGCGATGACCGTAGCTCTGAAATTAAGGTTCCCGTGCGCCAACCACCTCGGAGTATGAAGCTTAAGGGGGATGTATCTTACTTAGTCGTTGGGGGCCTTCGTGGCCTATGTGGCAGCCTTGCGGTATCCTTGGCTAGAAACGGAGCGAAGTACCTTACTATCATGTCCCGAAGCAGTCATGATGATCCAAGATCGCAAAAGGCCAAAGAGGATATCGAGGGCTACGGCTGCTGTATCAAGTTCATTCAGGGTGATGTTACCTTAGTCAACGACGTGAGGCGCGTCTTTCAGCAGAGCGTTCCCCCTATCCGTGGTGTCATACAAGGGGCCATGGTACTCCGGGTAAGCTTTTTTACTCTCGCCAAACGGGCTTTACTAACGCACGATAGGATCGTATATTCGACTCAATGACACTTGAAGATTACCACCAGTCAATACGGTGTAAGGTTCAAGGGACCTGGAATATCCATAACGTTTCGATTGAGCAACCATTCAGTCTAGATTTCTTCACGCTGCTATCGAGCGTTTCGGGAATCTGTGGGCAAAAAGGTCAAGCCAACTATGCTGCGGCAAATACTTTTCTGGATGCGTTTGCGGCATATCGTCAGAATCTCAACCTCGCGGCCTGTTCTATATCTCTCGGGGTCATTGAACACATTGGTTATATAGCCGAACACCAGACGCTGCGGAAACATTTCGATGAGAATATTTGGTATGGGATCGGTGAAAGCTTGTTGAGGCAGATTTTTGCTAGCTCAATTCAACAACAGCATCCCGATCCTATCAGCCCTACAAGTGTAGCGCATATGATAACCGGAATACATGTTCCTCAACCCAAAGACTCCATGCTACTTCGCGATCCAAGGTTTTATGGACTCGGCCCAAATAATAGAAATAACGAGAAAAATGAGGCATCAAACGGACCACAGGACGTACGATCATTGCTTCTTGCAATAAACTCGAACGCAGATCCTAAGACTATCTTCAGTCTGACAGTCGACATATGCGATAGATACCTCTGTCAGAGTCTCAAGATGCCCAGTCCACTTGACCGAACAAGACCTCTCTCGGTCTACGGTGTTGACTCCCTCGTTGCCGTTGAGTTTCGCGGCTTTGTGAAAATGGAACTTGGCGTCGAACTAACTACATTGGAGGTCCTGAGCGCGTCTTCACTAACATCGTTATGTGAGCAAGTGATTAGACGACTTCGACACTAGGCTGATTAGGGTTGTCAATAGCTCTACCGCTCGAAAGGATAGCTCAGGCCTCGGAAATACTGTTCCCTCATGTTAAGAGCGGTACTTCGTGAAAAAAGGGGCATAAGTAAAAATGTACTTCGAGGACGATTGACCAATCATGTTTAGATGATTCCACAGTAGGAAAAAGCTTAAACAGGTGTATACTTGATATTTCAGACCCGCTCCATGTAACGGATGTTATAGGTAGAACTTCTATTCTAGTCCCTTTTATGTCATCTTCCCATTGTGGCCGCATTCGTTTTGCGCTACACATATAACCTTCTAAAACTCCGAGTAAACTCCTGATCAACCCGAGCCCTTTCTCTATAAATATACTTCGCTCAGGAAGGAAAGAAGCAGATGTTGCCATGCTTCAAATCGTAAACATAATATCAACGGAAAGCTGCAACCCCTTCCCCTATCCGTGAGCCAACATATCTTGTTGGCCTTTACTTGCGTAGGAGTGCCACCCCGCAATAAATCAAGACTATGAGTTCCTTGTTATGAAGCCTTTTCTCAAGACTAGATTCTAAACCGTATACAACTGTTTGGTGTTTATGCGGGGCATTGTCCCACAGATCCTGGAAATTTGTGTCCTCGTGTAGGACGGTGGCTCTCGGCGGTACGGCTTGATGTGGTAATGAAGGAGACTTATGCTTCTGCCATCGTCCTCCCAGAAAGATGTCCAACACTCCGCGACGATAATTCATTAGCTAAACATTTCTCGCCTCCGTCTACTCGTGCATCCTCTTCTTTTCCCATCACTCCCCTTAGGGGAACCGCCACAGCTTCAGTCTCTCGACCACGCTGTATCCTAAACCCAAGAAATCGCACAGCGTGACCCACGTCTGCGCCTGCATGGCCGATTTGGGCGCATGGACATCAAGCTCGAGGAGCTGCTGCGAGGCTGCCGTCTGAGAAAAGAAGTCGCGCACCGACTCGGCGTACTCATCTGATGCTGGCCTTTCGTCGCGGAACACGGTCTTTAGTAGCCAGGGTTGCTGCGCGCGAAATGAAGCTCCTCCTACGGGCAGGATGAATTTGGCCTCTGGGTTGCGCTGTGAGATGTTCTTGTACTCGGTGCCGGGGGTGAGGACCGCGTAGGTGTTCGGGTCCGATCCGGCGGCAGTGTAGTCGCCGAGGTACGGCGTGTCCTCCGTTCGGCTATATCCAAGGGTGCTCAGTGCCTCCGCTACAGCGCTCGTCGACTCCTGGTTGGGCATGAGGACGTAAATAGATGGGCGAACTGATGCCGCTTGGGCAAGCACGAGGCTCGCTAGTGCCAAGGGAATTGACAAGATGGACTTCATTTTTGCCAAGATGTTTTTTGTATAAAAATAGTTTCAGTAGTGCAGCAATCCTGTTGCTGGGGTTTGAAGGAATGACTTGGGGGGCGTGTGTTATCTACAGTAGTACTTGTCACGGCAAGAATAAAATCAAAAAAAGAAGAAAAAGAGAAAGTGTAAACGATTGTTATGATTCAGGAGGAAGAGGATCCAAATTCAATTAATTGAATGAACGATTGAGCGAGGGAAAGGGGGTGTCCAGGCCTGGTCTGGACTGGGAGACTTTTTATATTAACGACCCCTAAAAAGCAACAGACAATCCGCGTTTAAGGGACTCGAGTAGATCAGGGGTTCCGATCCACACCCGTGTTTCGCCTGGGCCATGCGCAATTCGCCAGCGCGATGCGATCCACTCACGCCAACAGCAGTCCCAATTTTCTTAACTACACTACACCAACCTACAAGTTATGGGCACTACCATATCTAAGCTAGTAAGATCCTCGTGGGCGCGAGAGGGAGAAAAAGGCATGTGGCAAGTGGGAAACGCACCTATATAGGTAAACTTGACGTAAGTCTGATCCTCAGTGGATAGTAATATTTAGTAACATTATCATTATCACAGCCGACATACCGTACTTATATATCCTTGCCTTTTCTATCCCCTTTTTCTACGACCCAAGGATTACGTCCCTGCGGTCATAATACAGAAACAAGACTCAAGAGGCAAAATAAAAAAAGCAAAAATAAAAAAATTAAGAAAAATAAGAAAGCGGACAATAAAAAGCCGAAAAGGGTACGAGAAACAAACAAGAAACACGTACCACCCACCCATCGATCTCAACGGCCTTACTAGTGAGATGGAAACGATCTCGAAGCTCGAGACCCTTACTCTTCCTTACTACGGTACCCCTGATCACCCCAGCGAACTTCCCCATACGGCTGAAGGAATAGTCCAATCAGACACCAGAATTGCTCTCCATGCTAGTAAGTTTTTAAAAGATGAAAAGGTTGCAATTGATTTCTTAGCGCCGAACCAATCCCACTGGGGATGCCCAGCTGAAAAAAAAGGTTGCCTAAATAATGTGATAGTGGTGTAGGGTAGATAGTTCTAGATCCCGACTTGGTCGGTTTGGTGCTAGCTGCTGCCGCTTATACGATGTACGCAAATGACCCTTTTTGTCTCTACTCATGTTGTAATACCCAATGTGTATCCCTCCCCTTTTCCAGCGATGTAGTCGTGGCTTTGCCATATGTGTGGTAGGCTTTTGGTGCAATTCGAACTGACTAGATACATACGGCGTATAGAGCGCAGGAGGTAATGATATGGCCTTAAGTTACGTAGATAAATGTCAGCTTCCTATGTCATACATCAACCATTTCTCCTGTGGAGAGGAGGGAATTTTTCAGTGGGACCTAGGATCGATATAATGATTCAATCGAGCATGAAGGATTTGCTTGCTTTTCTTAGTACCATGCTTATTATATTCATCCAATCGCTTTTAAGATAGATATCCCAAAGGAGAGAAAATGAACATGTAATAGGATAGGAAGGGCTACACTATCAAAGTGGATTAAAAAAACCACCTCCCCCTCCCCCCTCTCTTCCCCCTTTTTTTCGGCTTCAACTGCCAAGTCCACCGGCTCCTTATTCCCCCAGCCGAGCCAGGCTGGGCGGTTCCAACGGCGAATATTTCTAAGGCCATTGGGAGGGACAGATCGATCTACGCTTCGTCATTAGTGTGCGGAAATATCGGCGAGCTTATCATGAAGGGGGGCTTAATGATTTGCCTACCTATCTGCTTATCTACCTAGGTATCTACTAATCCAGGTGCGCTAAACAGGTAAATACATAAGTCCGGGCTCTGATCGTGGAGAAATTCGACCCGGCACGTACCGTTCTTGAAGCGACCATGGTACGGAGGAGCACTATGAATATCATGGTACGTAGACAGATGATATATATCTAGATACGCAGAAGGTGGTAGACCTAAATATTACTACCTACTTCCCTTACGTAGCCCTCTCGTTCCTCTTCCCTCCCATGCCGAGGGCTAAGCTTATATATTCTGCCCAGACGGCGCGCTTATGTGACGGGACAAGCACTCTTCCTTCCTCAAACCCTACAGCTATGAAGGTGCCAAGGCAATGCCCATCCTTACTCGCTTCATACCCGCTGTCAAGACCTCGCGACGAAGAGAGGGAGAAGAAGAAGAACGGTAAATCTATTTGGCTATGCGATACGAGCGTCTGAAACGCGAGAGAGGTGATGCGTGATGGAATACTGCCTGGTATCGTATTAGTCTGATGCAAACACAATAGGCATTGAGTAGGTAGATCTAGAAGAGAGGTATTTAGGCAGCCGTATAAATACTCATACTCTGTTTGATATTTCTTAGTATCTAGAATTTCTAATGCCCGTGGATTCAAGCATGATCGTAGTATCTGGGTATTCGGTTCTACTGGCATCCCCTTTTAAGAAAAAAGAATAGACAACAAGGATAGTGCGCGGAGAAAAAAGGGGGGGCGTAGAAAAGATAGATATGAACGAAGACATCGTTCATCCCTTTTCATTCCTAAGTGCTCCTATCCCACCTCCGTCCAACCATAACTTCATTTTCAACCATAAGGGGCACACCAAAAAGAAAATAACTTTGTAAGAGATCACAAAGCGATGATCCACTGTATCAAAACTAGACACACGCATATACACAACCTACATACACGCATTTCCCAGCTTCCACCATCTACCAAACCACTAAACTCCGCACCCTGCATCAATGCGAGAACGGCCTCCTCTTAAACACCGGGTCCTCCTCCGGCCGGCCCGGCAGCGGCACGTCCACAAACGCCGGCTCGATGTACCACGCGGGATCGCCCAAGAACCGATCCGTGATATCGTCGTGATTTTTCGTCCCATTGACTTCTCCCCCATTCTTTCCCTTCCCCTCCACCTTTTCCCCCACCATCCCCTCCAACCCACCCTCCACCTCCAGCCCGCCCCCCCTTTCCATATGCGTAACGCTCCAGCCATTCCCCAACCAGCGCAGCCTATTCGCCCCATCGCCAGGCAAGCCCTCCCACTCGTAGTCCTCCCACCTCGGGGCGCGCAGCGCTTCGAGCGCGTGCATGGTGCTGCCGGGCCAGAGGCCGGTGACCGTGTCGTCGGGCCCGCTCTTGTACCAGCTGTGGCAGGTGTCCGAGTAGACGGTTTTCTTGAAGTACTCGCGGCAGTATTCGCGCCAGTCGCGGACTAATACGTCGGGTGTGAGCGGACCTATCGCCAAGTACTGCCAGGCAGTCTATTAAGGGGGTAGGGATGTAGCCCCCATCCCATGAAGAGGGGACAACTCTAAAAGATAAGAAAAGAAAAAAAACTCACCGCGTTCCGGCTTCACGCTCATCGCAGCGTAATCCTCCTTCTGCAGCTTGCGCACGCAGCGCACCACGTAGTCCCCCTCCGCCTCGAGTATGACCGTCAGCGAGCCCGAGCCAATCGCCGAGTTCGGCCCGAGCATCATGAAGAAATTGGGGAACGGATCGACCGCCATGGAGAGATACGCCTCGGGCGCGCCGGAGGCCTCGAACCTTTGCGCGAGCGACACGCCGCCGCGCCCGCGCACCCCGAACGGTGGTGCGGTTGCGGTATTGAACCCCGTCGCGCATATGAGCGCGTCAAGCGCGACGCTAGCGCCCGAGGCCATAGTTACGCCCGTGGGCGTCACGGCGGCGATGGGGTCCGTGACGAAGGCCACGTTGGGCTCGACGAGGGCCTCGAGGTAGCCGGGGCCGGGGGTGGGGCGGCGGCAGCCGACGGCGAAGGCGGGCAGGAGGAAGTCTGCTATCTCGGGCTTGGGCGCGAGGCGCTTGCGCATCTCGGCGCGGAAGATCTCGATGGCGGCGCGCTGGGCGGGCGAGTCGCGCAGGGAGACGGCGTGGGCAGCGTTGCCGTCGACTTCGATAGCGCGGCGGAAGTGGTGCAGTTTGGCTGGGTTGGCGGCGAAGTCTTGGCGTTGCTCGGGCGTGACTTGGGGTGGTTGTTAGTAATTGATAGATGTCTCCTGCTTGACTCTCTGCTTTATGCCCCTTGTCCCTTTCTCCCCCTCTCTTAACTTACAATCTAGTTTCTTCGGATCTAGCCCGAGTTTCGTCATCACAACTGGAGATTGTCAGTCCTCATTCAGCACTGCCTCTTCAGGCTGGTAATGATGTATATGGGGAAACTTACTGTCACCAAAGGGATTCGTTATCCACGTCTTGCTACGGACAAAACACGAAATCTGGGTGCCTTCAATTTTCTGAAGACTTGGGACGATTTGAATTGCGCTCGAGCCATTTCCTATCACTCCAATATGCTTGTTTTTGAAGTCGTAGCTAGCATAAAGTTAGCCTATATCAATAAATATAAAAATGGTATAATAAGAGTGACGCACTTTTCATTCCACCGCGCTGAATGCATGACTTCCCCCTGAAAGCTTTCCAACCCTGGGATTTTTGGCCACGCAGGATCACTGAGATTGCCACGAGCTGAGACGAGTATGTCCGTCTCATCCTGAAAAGTCTCCTTTGTGGTCAAGTTTTGAACTGTTAAAATCCTGCTCAGTTTCATTAGCTGAGCCACAAATGAGAGTCTTAAAGCTTGGCTAGTCCAGACGTACCATTTCTTGACCCCATCATCCCATCGACAGTCTTCGACTTTATGCGAGGTTTCCACGAATCGCATAACACCGAATTTCTCGGCAGTGTCTTGAAGATACGCACATATTTCAGGCTGAGGTGCGTAAAAGGCGGACCAGTTAGGATTCGGGTTGAAGGAGTACTGGTACGAATGTGCAGGTATGTCGCATGCACAGCCTAGGCACAACGAGTCAGCCTACCAGCAACGTTCATATAAAAGGGGTAGCACGTGAAAAGGTACCTGGGTATTTATTTACCCACCACGTGCCACCGACAGCTTCATGCTGCTCGTATATCTTAAGGTCGATGTTTCGAAGCCGCTGAGGAATCCGAATCCCGAGATAGATGCCAGAGTAACCTGCGCCGATGATGCGGACTTTCATAGGACGATGCCCGTCGATAGGTGCATCTTTGATCGTGAAAGATGTTATTCCGTTCGTTGATCCCATACTCTTTCGTTGCGTCCGGCGTCACTCACTACCATGATAAAGCATACGGGACAGAGAAACCCCTCATCATGACTTGGCCGCCGAAGTTGATTTTTAATCGTCACTATGTCGGGGCCGTACTCCTCTCCCTCCCACTCTTTCCCCGCATGGCATGATAGCCGGAGGAACACCTAGGTCTAACCCCGGCAATGTGGAATTGCACGTTCGGTATTCGTTGTAACGCTGGTGAATCTGTGTCAATGCGGGGTCCATTCGAAGGAAGCCAGACAGAATACATAGCAATAGCTTAGGGCGTTCATATGGCATGGCTTAGCTAGTTACAAGCTGACTTGCCGTAGTCTTTAATTCCTTGAGTCTTCCTGATCTCAAAAATAAATCATTTCCCCTTCACATAAAAACCACGAGTGTAAGGGGTATAAATGAGGTTTATGCAATGTCGTTATTGCATTGAGAGACGGGATGAAAGCATACTGAAGATATCTGACCTAAGTTAGGTATTCGATTTCCCCAAGGCATTTCTTTGAAATCTTCCTTTGGTTGGGAACCCTCGGGGATCGAAGAGTAAGACAGTAATCAAAGGTCTCGGTATCTCGACATTCTCGGGTATGCTGTCAATAGGGGTGAAGTGAGACGGATATCCAAGAGTTGATGCCAGCAGCATTTCTACCAGTTGGCAGCCCGGTGATATCGTCGGCATGATTACTCAGTTATCAGTTCCCAAAATCAGAAGATCGGGCACAATGATGAGGTCTACACCAAGACTACAATGCCCCTGAATTAAATAAGTACTTAATCGAGTGTAACGAGTCGTTGCTTGATTACCTAAGGCGAGTCAAGAGTCGAAGCATGAGAATAATGAACGATACCGGAGAATAGACTTTTACTCACCTAAAGTTCAAGCTAATAGGTTAATACCTAGGTACTTAATTCATGGGTTCTCCAAAAAGTACACTACACCGGAGTACCGTGCTACATACTCCGTACTCTCCCAGTACCTTGTGATCTAAAGTTTATTGGTGTCGATCTACTCCTGGGGTCTAGAAGCTGGGGACAACTCGGTAGGAGCGGGCGTAGCGTACCACATGCATTTTTGCAAGGAATTGCTGGATGCTGGAACCTTGGCCTGCAGTGACCCAAAAAGCTAAATGGCCCAATTGAGTTTGAGAATAGCGAACCGTGTCCTACGGCTTCACTTCCAATGGATAAGGTGTCTGGTGTCCGGGGTTTGCAACACAACGGCAACATAATACAACACAGACCTGTTGTTTCCGATTGACTCTTTTTCTTTTTTTTTCTTTTTTTTTTTCTTTTTTTGGCATCCCGTCTGCATAGAAACAATGCCTTGGGTATCGAGTAAGAACTGTTTTGTGTTGAACCGCGATTAACCATAGAAAAGAAAAAAAAAGGGTATACTCCGTACATACCGTTCTACTTAACCTAGGCACTTGAATAAGTGGAGTGATTTGTCCCACCAGAGATGGGGAGTTTAGTTAGATTAGGGAGTAAGAGAAAGTGAAGCACATGACATGTTTAGTATTGCTCTCTACAAACTCAATATAAGTAGAACGGCGTAGGATACATGGGAGTAATCATGATGATTAAAATAAGATGAAAGAGAAAGGAAATAAGAGCATACTATCCGGATAAGATACCTTGGCAGATAAGCGTCGATGGACGTTGCAAGAGGCAGGCTGGTTATCTTATATGCATGTCATTTTGAGAAGCTTATCTACATACTCCCTACACTACTTACACCAACTTGCTACTTGCTCATACTGTACAGTATCAGCAGTACTTGAGATACAGTAGAGTACTTACCTCTAAGCTGATTAGCATCCGTACTTAGGGCGATTTACGTAGCAAGGCGATATGTGATGTCAACGGAGAACCAAGATAAGGCACGTAGCATTGGTGGCACGGCGGGATATCGAGAGATAAACATGTTTCAGCCGGTTGTGCATTATCACTAAATTAAATGATTAATGTCCGGGTTCGGCGATGCTGGGTCAAGTATTAGTTACTCGATTACATATATGTTTTAGGAGACTTCTTTGTTACTGTGTGTGTGTGTGTGTGTGTGTGTGTGTGTGTGTAGGTAGAGAGTAGGAAAAGAGGGAAGGAGGGAAAGAGAAAAATGCAGATATCTCGCAGTTCAAGTATCACATGTATTACCAAAATGCTAGGTATGCATGCAAAACGTAAAGTATCGGTGTTAGTGCGAGAAGTACAAAACATATATGTAAGTATGTATTGTACAGTATAACTCATAAGGATAGAGGGAAAGGCGCACAGAGCTGTATCGATATGGATATACTGTATATACACTAGGTATAGGCAAACTCCATAACTTGTATGTGCTTTATTTACTTACCTAACATATGGTCATAATGTATGTACGAAATAGCATCGTTTGGATAACGACGTCAACGTGCGTTGGGTTTTAGATGATTTTGGGGGGGGTTTTAACATACACTTAGTGAAGTAATGTAGATGCAACAGGCATTGAGCGCGCAATGTGCTGTGTGATATAGCCCTGTAATTAGGTTCTCATACTCCGTAATTATTTTTTTGTAGCGTATACACTAAGTTAGGTTAGCATAGATATGTACCTGTTGGGAATTGGCCCCACTTCGCCCACCTGTCAATTTTTCCTCTCCAATGCCGTCGGGATCATTCGTCCCATTCGTCCCATTCGTTTATCCACATGCATAGACTTTAAGTACGCCTTCATCATATGGATTTCATCACCAAGCTTGATGGTGCTTGCCTTTTTGTAGATCATTTTTCGTCGATTAAAGATCCAAACCAGTTTCGATTCTAATCCCCAAACTCCCCCAACTGGAAATTTTTCTTTAGTTTTGTATTTTTCAACCTTTTTTTTTTTTCTCTTCCCTTTCTTTTTCTCTCCCCTTTTTCTTACTCAATCAATTTCTTACTCGAGGTGCGACGACACTATCTTCTACCTAGCCAATAGGTACCTTAATTGTTCCTTTTTTGTTTAATTCTATTTTCTCCAAGTCATCTGAGGTACCCGAGAAAACCAGTAGTAATCAATAATTCCGAGCACATTCACTCAGCTACCAAAGTACCTCGGTTTCCATCACCAGCATCAGCATCAGCATTGGCATTGGCATTGGCATTATTAGCATTACCCATTCCGAGTCTGGTAATATAGGTACATACATGTACAGTACCTAAATTCAAGGTAATGTTCTTCTTTGTCTTTTTTTGTCTCTGTCTTGTTTTATCCGCTTTTGGATCGTAATCTTCTTGTTTTCTTTTTGAGCCTCTTTCTTGACAATTGAACCACATCATCTCAATAACAACACCATTGATAAAAAGTCAGCCCACTCAACGCATTGTCTGCTGAGCTTCCCTTTTATTTTTCTTCTCTTTTTTAAGATTAACTAATAATGATAAATTCATATCGAATGCAATACATACCTATATATCTCCCTTTTTGTACTAAAACTTGAACTGAACCCCTACTAAAACTGACTTGGCTACTTCTCTCACTAACCTAGGGGGCTACTACACTACATACTACACTATATACTCGGTTACATACTACATACTACACACTATACACTACGGAGTACACACTAACAACGGCCTACAACAACCAATCTCTTTTGGCTCTTGTCTCGCTTTCTGGCCACGAGGCGACGCACATAATACCCTTGTCAACATCTGCAGGGAGGTCAGCTACACTAATTCCCGCTTCCATCATCCTATCCTGTCCTATCCTATCCTATCCTATCCTATCCTCCGTCCCAGATGTCAGACCGTCGGCATCCCACCTTGAAATCTGTATGAGTTCGAAGAGAGATCAACGTTACAATCATTCCCCTCCAGGTCCAATTCAACTCAATTCAATTTCCAGTACAACGCACCATTAAACGCACGTACACTGTCCACCTGACGAAACCCCCCTGGTCCTAGTCCCGGTTTGTCTTCCGTTCCGGTTCTCTTTTTAACTTCTTCAACTTGTGTCTTGCAGGTTCCGAGAAGAAACAAAACCAAACAATAAAAATAAATAAAATAAGAAGAGGTACATAAACAAGTGCGTAAGGGGGGGAAACGTCCTTCTCCCGAGCCCGGCCCAACCCACCAATTCTTTTTCCTCCTGCAGTGACCGACTACCGCCACGAGTCCCACTAAGCTTAGCCCTGGTCAAGTTTGAGGTATCTTCAGATTTGGGTATCCCGTGCGAAGCCCCTCGTCTCCTGGTCCTTGCTTAGCCCCTTCTCACTCCCGAATCGAGTCATTCAAATCTTAAGTGTGTATTAAAATACATACCTACATACATATTTACTTACACACATACACTTATACCTATATCCTACGCACCGTGTACCAACCCAAACCCGCTTCCCTATCTTTAGGTTGTTCCACATCCACACACACACACACACACACATTACTATTATTCCTCTACTCACTAACATCCCTCCCACCCCCCCTCCCCCCAGTTCGTGCGTTCCCGTTCGCTCTACTACTACTACTACACACACACACACACACTCACTCACTCACTCACTCACCCACTCAAATATGACCACTCGACAACCGCACCCTCTCCCAGACGACGTTTTCGTAGACCACGACATCCGACCCCCACCACATGCCGCCCATGTATTACAACATCCTGCTGCGCCTACCATAGCCGCTCTGGAAGAGCTGAATCGTCGCAATACTCATACCAACCGTGTAATACCTCGTTGTCGTTACAATGCTTCCGCGGACAACTCAATGACCTCCAAACTTCCTGTCCCTCCCGGACAAATACAATTTCAATCTCATACTATCGCTCCCTCTCCTCCCTTGCCCGAGCTTATGTCTGAAGATCCCTCTGCCTCGCATACTGAACTTACCTTCTCCCCCTCTCCTCTGGCAAACGACAAGAATCCACTCCAAATCACTACTGAAATTCCCCCGGCTCCTCCTACGCGATCCGATAGCCTTAATAGCCACCACGGGGGCCTATCTGCGTCCCGTTCAAGTCGATCTCTTCAGCATAAATCATCCTCCTCGAGTCTCCGGCCCGTATCCCGGACACCCAGCCTCAAACAGGCCTTGTCCAGGAGTATCAGCTCTGCTGCCAGCTCGACTTACCCGAGCCCGGTTATCTCTGCTATGGGCGATGTCACTCCTCTCCCCTCGCCTCTGTTATCCAGTGATTCACCTGGTCCCTGGAAACGGCTTAGTCCCCGACGACCATCCCGGGAGCTTACTGTACCGACAGCTATGCCGGAGTCGGTTCTCATAGCCGCTAGTGGTGAATCTATAGCCTCGGCTCTGGCCCATCAATCTAAGAGAAAGGTCTATGCTGGGCTAAATGTAGGTCACGCCACCGAGCATAGCACCGGAAAGAACGAACACACCCGAAATAGAAGTATTAGCGAATACATTCCGGATCCGAAAGGCATACCTAAGCGGCAGACCACGGTTACCGGAGGGAAGGGAGACGACAAGGTTGTGGATAGCTCTGCCCGTCTTCGTCTCCGTCGGGAACCGCATCTCTCGGAAGCACGAGGTCTCACGCCAGTCACCAAGCCACCTACGCCTCCACCCAGTGAATCTTCGCAAAGCAATGACGGATCAAATTCGCGCAAACCCCGATACGAGTACTTTGAAGCGCATGGTCGAAATGACCAGAAACTCAGAAGATGGCGTGCTATCAAAGAGTTGGGTCAGGGCACTTTCAGCCGGGTTATGTTGGCTACGAGCCAGGTAAACTCGGATGAGGATGAAACCAAGGATGCGGCAACAAATGGATCGCAAGCACTGAGCAGGAGCACGTACCCGGATCGAAAGACCTTGGTAGCCATCAAAGTCTGCGAGCACGGTCCACGAGGTGGCGCCTCCGAAGATCGAATTGAAATGAGTTTGAAACGGGAACTTGATATCATGCAGTCCATCAGCCATCCCTCGCTAGTTCACTTGAAAGCCTGGAATATCGAACCGACGAGAGCACTCTTGGTTCTCAGTTACTGTCCCGGGGGTGATCTATTCGATGTTGCCACCACTCACCGAGAATCCTTAAAAACGCCTTTACTGAGACGGATATTCGCTGAGCTAATAGGCGCGGTGGGATATCTGCACGAACGCAAGATTGTTCATCGAGACATTAAGCTTGAGAGTATGTTGTCGAATAAATTCCTATATACCCCTAAACCGATATTTTCCAACTGCTCCCCACGAACCATCGGCTAACAGTGCACAGATGTTCTCGTAAATATTCCACCGGCTGAGCTTACGAACCCCCACCAGGACTGGGCTACTTATCCGTACTCTGTCATCACTTTGACCGACCTGGGTCTATCGCGTCGGGTAGCCGACGACGAGAAATTAGAAACACGGTGCGGGTCTGATGACTATGCAGCCCCGGAGGTTATACTGGGCCAGCCCTACGATGGCCGGGCAATAGACGCATGGTCCCTGGGTGTTTTGCTATATGCTTTGATCGAGTCGAGATTGCCGTTTGACCCTCCCCCAGGCGCCAGCGATGCTCAACGAATGCGGAGTAGAACCAGCCACCGAATTGCCCGTGTCGAGTGGAGTTGGATCAAGTATGCGGGTAACGATGGCGATCACGACGCGAACGAAGCGAAATTTGCCGCGGACGGTTTAACGGGAGCGATGGAAATTACCGAAGGGTTTTTGAAACGAGCCAGAAGTCGCTGGCCGATGGAAAAGGCGGCGGGACATGAATGGGTTAAGGGTGGCATTAACGTGGAAGGGGGTATTAAATTTCGGGAAGAGGCAGAGGGCGAAGAAGTTCTATGATATGACGACTATAAGCATGCTACAGGATTATATTCCTTGGTTGGTATGACTTTTTTTTGGTGTCCCGGGGTGCCGCCATATTTTACTAAGGGAAGTAAATATTTAAAGGCCTTTTTTCCTTTCAGGGAGGACCTTTGAAAGGGGGAACCCCGGGTTGATTTCAACGTTTCATCACCAAGGTTTATATAACACAGGGGAGTTAATGGAAACAGAAATCCCTTTTGCCGTCAAGTCGGTCATATTTGCTCAAAGAGGGAAAGGAGGACAGTAAGAGCAAAACAAGCGAGATTAGACAACGCTACCATCCTACTATATTTGGGGAGGTCAGCACTTATATTTTTTGGTTGTTCCTTTTTTTTTAACGAATGCATGACTAAGAAAAACAGCAAATGCGGGCTTTTTTGGCTTTTCTAAACTGTAGCATGTATAACGGGGGTTTGGGTTTATTTAACGACGCCTTTGTATGAACGAATTGAAAGAAAGAAAGAAAATAAAATATTTTTATTGAAAATGTTTAATGATCATACGATAATGAAGATGATGAGAAAGGGGAAAGGGGGAAGGGGGTGGTGGGTTAGAGTTAGGGGTTAGGATTAGGGTAGATAGGTAGATAGGTGTATATAATATAAATTATATCTTTAGAGACAAATATATTTGTGAGGTTTATTTGATGGTGATGTGATGTTGTGCTTGTGACTTGGGTGAAGAGATGGAATAGAAAGCAAAAAAGGGGGAAGCTGGAGAAAGGGGTAGAGAGGAAGGGGAGGAAAGGGGTAAGGGTAAGGGGCTGGAAAAGGGGGAAGTGGGATGGCTAGTGGCGGATAGATACAATATACCTAGTGTCGAACACAGCTTTTAGATTTGGAGCTTAAGATAAGGTGTAATACGAAATGAAGGTTAGGTCGAGGTCGC
Source organism: Camillea tinctor (assembly GCA_022578605.1). NCBI lineage: Eukaryota > Fungi > Ascomycota > Sordariomycetes > Xylariales > Graphostromataceae > Camillea > Camillea tinctor. The sequence continues at coordinate 131,709 of MU394101.1, forward strand.
AAATGGATAGGTACCTACCTACTTTAGTACTATGTATTAGATTCGCTTTTAGTTTGTGGACTTGTGTAGGTTCTGAGAGAGGATTGGGGTTGGAAGGGAAAGGGGGGAGGGGGAGGGGGGATTGTGATGGAATGGTCAATTGACATTCCAGATCTAATATCTGTTAGGGGGGGGGCTCTTTTACTCTTACTGTGTGATTATAATGGGTGATGGCTGTTTGGCCGAAGAGCAAGTTGATAGAGCTTTCTTCATTATAATCCCCAAGAATAGGGGAGTGGCTACTTCATTGCGGCTCAACACAGGCGAGAAACAATTCATATAATCTAACTAGATATTTACAAGAAGTCTATTTCTCATTGAGCAATCTAAGGATAACATCAAACTACCTGACCATCTCTTTATGCTGATACAAGCATCCCCTTCCTTTTCCCCCTTATTTTCCCCCTTAAGAACGATGTAGTTCTTAATGAAAGAAAACCCGGATACATCTGCTTAACACGGAACTGTAAAGAAAACCAAGCAAGATAAATAGAGAGGGAGAAACAACAAAATATCCCCTGTAGCCCATCAAATCACTTATACTCCGGCCAAGCTCCCGGGACAGCCGGGTGACTCTGCAACATCACTGGCTGCACAACCGCCGGATCGAACGCCTGCAGCTGCGAGGCCCTAGCAGGCGCGGAATTAAGCTGCACCGGCACGCTCTGCACATTTCCCGCGTCGAAGCTCAGGGGGTCCACACTCATCGGGTCCGCGGGCATGCCAGCCGCATACGCGACATCATTCCCATCCGCCCCACCGTCACTCGGTTCAGCGAGCCCGAACTGCTGGGCCAGCTCCTGGGCGCGCTGCTGCAGGCGGCGGAGGCTGGGCACGCTGGACGGCGCGGGCGGCGCCCCGGGCTCCGAGGTCGGCGCGCAGAACACGCGCCGCTGCCAGTCGAGGATCTCGTCGGCCGTCTCGGCCCCCTGCCGGTACCGCACCCCGCACATGGCCCCGTCCAGCAGGTCCCGCAGCGACGGCCGGTTCGCCGGCGTGTGCGCCATGCACTGCGCCACCAGGAACCGCAGCGGCGGGTCCACGTGCGCGAACTTCGCGTCCAGCGCGTACCACCCGTAGGACGTGAAGCTGCGCCCGCCGAGGTTGACGTCTGCGGCTTGTGGGGGCAGAGGGGGGTACGAGCCTGTTACTAGGCTGAAGAGAATCTGTGTATTGGTTTGGGGTTCCCCTCGTGTTAGTCTTTATTATTTTATTGCTTTTTTCATGTCTCTTTTTGTTTTTGTTGTCGTCGCCGTTCAAGTGATGTTTGGGGGGTTGGTGGGTGGTTAGGGGGAGGGAGAAAAGAAAGGGGGGGGAGGTCTTACACAACCGATGGCCCAGACGTTTGTATGCGGTCCGAAGTTGCCGCAGACTGGCTGACGGCAAATGTTGTCCCCGTTGCGCTCGTCTGGAATCAAATCCCATCCCTCACTAAATTGCTCCTAGACCGAGAAGGACGTATTAGCATTTTTGGGATCTCGCTTGCTAGTCTGGCTTGGGGGAAGAGGTTAGACATACCGGAGAAAAGAAACCGGATTTTCCTCTATATCGCAGCTTGGAGTAGTAGGTACTATCAGGAGGGTTTTCCAGGTTAGTAACCTTTCTTTTCAACAGTTTACTAGCAGAGCCCTTATTTGGGTCGGCGGTGTTATTGTTTGAACTCACTCTCGCTTCATTGTCTTGACGTTCACCGTCAGCCCAAAGTCGGCTATCTATAATACATGTCAGCGTGGATAATAAAGGCAAAACGTTAGTTATGCTGGATATTATTTACCTTCATAAGAGGTGAGACATCATGCTCGGGGTCGTTCATGTCATTGTCGTCAACAAAGACTGTGGATGCGGTCAATAAGAGCAACGGATTAATAATTATATGGGAGCTCTGTGTAGAACTTACCATTGGTTGGGTCGAGATCGAAATGGACATCTAGACAGACATTTAGTAGCTATTATAACTCATGTCTATCTTGTAAAAATATAGAAACGTGCCCGAAGGTGATAACAACAAATGTTGCTTCTCAAGGGAGGAGGTATCTTACAATTCTGCATTTGTTCGTAAAGATCGTCATTTTCTGGGACAATTTCATCCAGCAACTCATTTCCTGGAGCGCGTCTGTCGGGATGGAACTTTCTAACTGGAAACGCCATTCCTATGATCCCCCGGACAACTATGAATATATATATCAGCTACAGCACGGAAGCATCAAAGGGGCATTGAATAGAGGTCGAGCACATACGACATAGCCAAAGCCGCCAGATAATTCTGTTGGGGATTGTCTCGTTTTTTCGGGCTATCAAGCTTATGAAGTCGGTCAAACTGCCAAATCCTGCAAATTCTGTAATCATGTAGTCCTTGTTTACGTCCCCATCCATCTGGTCTGGGTCTCTCGGGAGCGGCCGGACAGGTGCTGGGAATGGTGGATCCCATCTCAACCTTTTCCGGGCCAGTTCTTCCGGGGTGAGATCCCATCTGTTCTTCCTCTTCTTGGGGAATGGTCGTGGATTATCATCGTCGGTCATCTCGTCATCGCTTGAATCATCACTGTATGCTTCGTCTTCATCATCGGGTAGTGGCGGCTTGCCCAATTTCACTGGGTCTATAAGCTGGAGGAGATGCTTGGAGCGACGAAATTTCTATACATTCGATGTTAACGACACCGGATTTATAACACGAGACAACTGATGAACATACTCTCATGAACCTGATTTCCTCCCGTATTCCCTTGTCCTGCCAACTCCTTAACGGGTACTTGACTACAATTTCTTGGGCAACCCCTGGGGGAGGGTTCCCCGTGGTGGAGTACTTGACGGCGATGCCGTTGCCACCTACTCCAAGGGTTCTCTCAAATTTGTACTGAGGGTCGCTGCCCATGAAGAAATTCCGTACTTCATCCCGCCTTCTAATGGCCTCTACTTTGGTTGGATCGTCTTCATCATCTGAACGGTTAAGTTTATCTATTCCATAGTAATAGTTGGGGCGAATCACCCCTGGTGCCGTGGTGACTTGGGGAACCGGCCCGTTTACCTCGGGATCCCCCCACGGGATTTTCCTCCCTACCCAGAAATTAGAGTAATCATGGCCTTCCATTTTGGTGTCCTTTTTCCGGTAGTACCAGAACTTGGCGGTATCCCTTTTCAATCTCTCGGTATGCATCGCATATCGCTCAGCTGGATCCCTTTGAATGGGTTGTGGTTGCCCCATGGTAGCGGCTTTTTCTGGTTCTCAATGTATTATAATGGTGTTGGTGTAAGTGTAAGTGTGGAGGTTGCATAGATATTGGAATTGAGCTGTAGATCCCAGTTTCTATCGTGTTCCCAGATAGCACGGTCGTTTGACTAAAACATTATTTAACACAATAAGTCATTAATACATGATGAACAAAGCGAGACTGGAGCGACCGGATGCGTCTGTCGTATAATTGTTGCTTTGTTGCAACCTGGCTCTTTGTCATTGAGTTCATTGACAATTCTATATCAACAAGTAGTAGGATAGGGAAGCTCCCTGTTTAACACTTGAATGTAAAACATAGTTTCGGCTTATATTAACATAGCCTAAAGGCTTTACAAAATTTCTTGACCACGTATATCTAATTACAGTAATATTAACATGTTACAAGCTTAATGATGTTGATGCATTTTCATTGTTAAAATGATCCTATCTTTTAAACCCTAATACATATCGTTTTCTCATTTTATGTCTTCAACTCCCCTTTAACTAGTAGCGCATCAAGGTAAGACACTAAAATATTAATGGGAACCAGGCGTGCAAGAGTCAAAGATATGATATATGTTTTGTTCCATATTCATGTTGAGGGACTTTCGAAATTAAACCAAAACCTTGGTCTATACAAATGAAATTGGTATCTATTGATCTATGTGGACCAGCATTGGTAATCATCTTCCATAGACTTGTTCTTGGTCTAAGTCGTCATCATAACCCTTATCATAACCTAACCCCCTTTTGATCATATGCCCTCATTGTCCCATGCTCTCCTGAGCATTTGATTCTAATATAAATTCCCGCGGATTCCTTCCAGATAAAATGATGTGAAAAATTAACCTTCCATGTCAACGTCCGCATCATCCTCGTCGTCATCCTCGAGGTCGATGTCGCTGTCAATAGAGTCGTCCATGAAGTAATCGATAGCATTGGGCCAAATATCCTCGGCAATGGTCACGGCAACCTCGTGGCCAGGAGGGAAAGTCTCAACCTCCTCCTCGGTGAAGTCCTCGTCATCATCATCATCGTCCTCCTCTTCCTCCTTCTCCTCTTGGCCGGCAGCGGCGGCCTGGCGTCTGGCTACAAGCTCAGCCTTAGCCTCCTTGTGCTCGGCAGCGCTGATCCAGCGGCCACGGTACGAGAAGAAGTTGAAGAAGCTAATAGCGCCAGTCACCTTGTCCTCGAGGAGCTTAGACAGAGTCTTGTACTCGGGGATCTCCTTAGCCGCCTTATCACGGGCGTGGCGCGCCTCGTTGTTCAGAACTCCATCGAGTTGCTGGCTGGAGTTGTTCTTCTGAGCCGTCCAGAAGGCAAAGGCGGCGTCAGTAAGACCTTCAGTCAGGTCCTTTCCGGGCTTCCAGTTGATCTTAACGGGATCAGAGACTAGGCCGGAAGAGCGGTCCTTTCCGTAACGGAAGTAGAAGGTCTTCTCCAGCACGCTGTCGGTGAACCACTCATTCTCCTTGAAGTGGAACTTGAAGTTGAGAGTTCGGGGCTCGCCAAATTTGTCGAGGCCAGAATCGGTCGCCTGGGCACCGGTTGGGATTTCTGGCCGGGTGAGCTCAATGGCGGTGAGGGCCTTAGCGAATATCTCCTGGTCATCGGAGGTGATGGCAGCCTCAAGCTCGTTGGATGCGTTGTCAAAGGCAACAGCCCAGAAACCTGGGATCTTAGAGATTGTCTGCTGGCGCTGAGCGAAGATGCTCTGGGTCAATAGATAGTGCTTTGCGGTAATCTCGAGATCGACATCGGCCAGGCTGGCGTTAAGGAGCTGCAGCTCCTTGACGGTTTGAGGCTCAATGACGACTTCTTCGGCACCAGACATCTTGTTTGTATATATATAGGGTAAATCACGGGTGATAGATTGGAGTAATGGGAAGAGAGAGGAATAAGATTTTAAGAAAGGTCAGACAAAATTGTATCTAGGAGAGCCTTGATATAAATACCCGATTCACTTGGGCCGTTGGGTCCTTAGGGAAGACTCTTCCACACTTGAAAAAAAAACAGGGGCGAAGAGAAAAAAATTCTTATGGCTCTTCTTATTGGTTCCAACTCCACCTGTCCCGCACGGAGATGCTAGTCCCTGCATATGTGTGTGTGGTTAGTATCAAGCCGAACAAAAAAATTTGCATAGTGGACGAGACATTCCCTTTGGAGTAAGGATGGTACAGTGTTACCAGAATTTGCCTATTAGGTGTTTGGCCTCGTGTGGAGAATACTAATATAAAAGAAAATGCTGCTGCAGTAGCGAGCAGCTCGTCAAACAAATACACAGAGGTGTAGGGTAGTTATGTATTTCCTGGCGAATTGGATGAAGGGATATTATTTACCTGTCAAATGGAAAAGACTAGGCAACTTTAGTTACTTGGACTACCAGTTAGATCGAAATTCATAAGATCTTGCAGGGGCTATTCCGAATATGTATCTTTGGTAGTATTTCTGACTCGCCAAAGAATTTGTTGGCAGCTTAGCAGAAGCCACTTTTTCTCTAATGCAATTGGGGGATTTTATATTTATGTCTATCCCAACTACAACTTTATTCAACAAGTATAATCTACTCATGCTGACATGTTTTATATCTAGTCAGCTCTTGATTTGTTAATATCACTGCATGGCAGCTTGAATAAAAAAAATAGCTGTAGAAAAATCATGCGGGGAACTGAAAAAAGGTATATTTTATACAAACAATACTAATATGACGAGTTCATTCAGTTAAATCATCATAATAACCTGTCCAGTATGTTGACTGGAATACTCTAGAGAAAGTATTTTCTTTCTGATTCGAAGTGCATAGACTGAGTTCAGCATGTAGTCGTTGACATGACTTTTGATAAGCAATAGGCATATAGATACAAATATAATAGTAAGCTTAGTGCGAATATGCATAATAGTCAATAGCATCGTGAACAGCAATGCAAGAAATCCATGATATAGCCAATGATAACGGGTATCATAAAGCTGAAACTTGCTAAGAGCCTTTTAAGATCTAGACCGGTAGCCATTGCGCAGTGATGCCTGAAGATAACCTTTATATCAATCAATAGACACTTAAATAGTAAACATGTAATGTAATTAAATGCTGTACTGAGCATAATTGGATAACGAAGCCATAGCATTATAGAAATCTCAATTCACCTTGGTAAGGCTATTAAAGATAACAAATTGGGAGACTGATGTGAAGTCCAAGACGAGACTAGAAAAGACATGATGAATATTAGTCTAACCTAGTTTATTACCGAAATGGATGACGAGATTCAGTTATAACTTCAAGGGTATATATAATGCAATTGAACTTTAAGTTTCGACGCGAAGTTCTGCCTGTTTATATCAATAGTTTCAACCCAATACTAATACTATATCAGTATAGTACATACATTTTGCTGGGGACACAACCAATAACCACTATACAGGTTTCATATGCAAGATACTTCTCACATGTACTGCCGTGATTGGATTCGTTGCCTCTAGTCTGCCAATATTGAATATGGATGTGGTTGATGCCATCTCCACAATGCGAGGGCCTCCAGCCAGGCAACGGCCGCCAAGCTCCCAATTGGAGTAGATGAAGCAGTCAGATGCTGATATCCCAGCACTATATACATGCAAAGTCAGCTTAGCCTCGACTTCTATCCATTCGGATGGTCAAAGCTCATTGTTGTATACTTTATCAAGGCGCGACGCTGCCTGTTGTCGTAAATTATAGCCAATCGTGGATAGTCTGTTCTATGCACCACTTAGGCAGAAAGAGCAAGGATTCTCCTCAAGTTGAGCCTCATCAATATGTTCTTCTGTTGTATACTTAAGTAGGTCATGTCCCTCACTCTGTCAGTTGACTTTTGTCAATCAATCTATGTAGTATATTCAGTAACTATTGTCACTTATCGTTATTCATTATGAAGTCAACTACAGTGAGTACTTTAACCACTCAACGAAAACCCTTGAATGGTGAACTTCTTGTATGGATGGTGATGGTTTTAACAACAAATAGGACGACATGAAGACCGAATCTGAGGAGCACCCAGAGGCTCAGGGGCACCTAGAGGTTCAGGAGCCAACAGAAGCTCAGGAGCCTAATGAACATGAATCCGATATTGAAAAAGAACCTAAGGCCGATACTGAGAAAAAAGCGGAAACCGACACTAAGGAAGACTCAGAACCGGACGTGCCTCGTGAGATGACGTGCGAACTTGCGCTTCTAGACAAGAAATACGATGCAGATGGCCACAAGGAATATATCAAGCGGAAGAGCCAGCCAGATGAAAGTTGGAACTGGTGGAGACTGTATGCCCTCGCGGAGACGCGGCATTACTCGAGAAGTGGCAATTATAAGTACACTCGCCTCCATGTCAACCCAACGCCCTTGAGGCAGCTCCTAGAGGATGTCATCGGCGATTTCCCCAATGAGCCAATCGATGCTCAAATGTATATTGAGCTCGACCTACCTGCACACTGCCTATTCTTCTACAGAGAGGAGCTAGAGAAAATAGGGACGGAGAGATTCAAGGACGACTCAGAGTCGCTCGGTCACTTGAAACTCCTCCTAGATTGGATCGACAGAGAGCTCAAAGACGCTTTCAAAGCCCACAACCGCTTCAACACCAGCAGCATGCGACCCATTGACTACGAGAACCTCTGGACGATTTTCAAGCCCGGCACCCTTATCTATACCAAAGTTCTGGGCCAGCCGCGTGCATTTCGGGCACGGGGCTTCGAATACGAGAACGATAAGGAGCCGTGCCTGGCGGTAAAGGGGCAGTATGTTGACTACGATGGGATCCAATTCGGCACGCGGGAGGAGAAGTTCCGGATCCCCAAGTTCTCGGGTACGATGCGCTGCGAGGCCCTGAACGTGATGCCGCTGGACTGCCGCGCAGACGGACCCCAGCTGCGCGAGCGCCTGCTTGCGCGTGGGCAGCGCTTCCGCGACCTCGCCGGTCGCCACTTCATGCACTATCACGGCGTAGGCTTTAGGATTCACATGTACCCGGCTGAGCGGTTCAGCGTGAACGGGCGGGTGGTGATCGACTGCGCGACGTACCGGCGGTTCCAGACGGAGGACTTGTTCGAGCTGGAAGACCTCGACCGCACGGAGGAGGCGAAGCGGCAGCGTACGATGCGCCGGTGGAACGAAGGCGTTGACAAGTCGGACGACGTCATCTTCGACGAGCTGCTCGACGAGGACCTCATCGTGGCCACTTCCATGGTGCGCGGGTTCGCCTTTACCCACCGCAAGTTCATGGAGTTCTCCATCGACGAACTCTCGCCCATCGTCTGGGACGAGAGCTGCTTTGATCACCTCGTGCTAGACCCTACGCCTAAGCACACCGTGCGAGCTCTGGTGTCGATGCACGCGCGCGAGGGCAAGAATGCGCCTGAGGCATTCGACGATATCGTCAAGGGCAAGGGCAAGGGCTTGGTGATGGTCCTCCATGGCCCTCCGGGTGTCGGAAAGACGCTCACGGCTGAATGTGTTGCCGAGTCGGTCCACCGCCCGCTCTACATGGTGTCGGCCGGCGACCTAGGGACTGATAGTAGCCACCTGGAATTCCACCTAAGCTATATTATGGAACTTACAAGCACATGGGGAGCTGTGCTTCTAATTGATGAAGCTGATGTGTTTCTGGAAAAGCGATCACGGGCCGACATGAAACGCAATGCCATGGTATCTGTTTTCCTACGGGTACTCGAATGTAAGTGATTATATCTTTGCTTTCACTCCTCATCGTTTCTTTCGTTTCCTTCTCCCTTCATCTCATAACATTATGATCCTTCACCATGACTCACTTCAGACATCTAGATTATCGAGGTATCCTCTTCCTCACTACGAACCGCGTATCCAGTTTCGACGATGCCTTCACGAGCCGTATCCACGTGCCGCTGCGCTACACGCAGCTCAGCGAGGCTTCGCGCCGCACCATCTGGAGTAACTTCTGCAAGCGGATCCCCGGCGGTACAGACCTCAGCGACAACGATTTGGATCGCTTGGCCAGGCATGAGCTTAACGGCCGGCAGATCAAGAACATTGTCAAGTCAGCCGAGAGCATGGCAGCGTACGAGAACTGCAAACTCGATGCTGCCCGGTTGGAGCAGTTTACCAAGGTGCAGGGAGACTTTGAACGGGATTGGATGGGTTTCGTCGATATCAACGAGTAGATATGGAGCCACATAAAGCCACGCTATGATGAACGCTCGTTATAGAATGATTGAATTATATAGGACACTGTCATTCTTAGTTAACCTAGGATTTGGAATACATTACTGTTTGCACTGCTTGGATGAGTGCCGCCAACCATATCGTGTCACAGATCAGAGCCCCTTTTCTTCGTGCACCGCCAAGAACAATAGGAAACTGCCTCAAATGTAGTAGAAGCTTGATTTGAAGCAGCTCTGTCAGACCTAACAGATTTACTTAACTCATATTACCAAAGGGGGAATAAGCATGTAGTCTCGTGAATTCCGCTGTTCAGAGTTGTACAGGACGGCGACTACACCCTTCCAGTCGTATTGGTTCCTTTTAGTTAATTGCAATGGAAGGGAGGAAAGGAGAGTGTAAATGAGGGCAGGGATCCACAAAACACCATGTCATCAACAATTTGCCCATTCTAAGTGATTCGTGAAAGCGTTTGATACAAGTAAACTCCTTTACACTTTTATTAAGATAGGGGTAATTTATATGGTTATCACAGTAGAACAGACCAATGCAACATCTTTCAATTAAACAAGATGCATACAGCTCTCTCCATGATGTTTATAGTTCTGGGCATACTAAACAAATCCCAAATTTCTTTGTCAATAAAAGAAAATTAAATCCCGAGTCTCATCGAGGCCTCAATGTTCAAACGGGTGCAAACCTCTAAGCACGAGTGAAGCTAGTCTATTTTCGGTAACTTACAAAAAAGCAACGACACATGATGGGCAAGGCGGCTGTGGCAGTCACTCGGCCACCACTCTATCTGATAGAATACTTACCTACATTGAATGCATGATCTGTTTGCTTGACTAGGTGTAAAACATCTGTGTGCCCATTGTAAAAAAAAATTAGTTTAAAAATTAGTGTTGTTGCTGTGCAGCATTCAACACAACCACCCATGGAATTGTCTTCCATTCAATGTGAATAATCAGTGAATACTTCAGAATTATAAAGTATATAAAACCCAAGAATGACCACTCTCAAGCCCTGGTCTTTTTCTTCATCTTCTCTCTAGAGCATCAGACTCATCTTCCAGACAAACTTCGTCAATAACCACAAGTCTTCACCTCTGACCCTTCTACCTACCTACCAAACAACCTTCCATCTACTCAACCAACTATCCCATCTGACCTCTCAACCATGCCTCTCCCTCTCCCACCTCCCCGCGACCCCTACGCCCACTCCACCCTAACACTCCTGACCTCCCGGCTCATCCACTGGCTGATCCACCACTGGCACAGCTGGCTCGACCTGCCTCAGCACCCCTCAATCTGGTACCACGAGCGTCTGCGCGAAGAGATCCAAGAGCGCGTGGAAGCGCAAGCGCAGGGCGGGATCGCGTTCCTCAGCGAGACGGCGGACGTGTACTACACGATCAGCCGGGCGTCGCACAACGGGTACCAGATCACGCCGGTGCCGTTCGTGTTCCGGGCGCGCGCGCACGCGCTGCCCTACCTCTACATGGTGGCCAAGTTCACGTCGCGCTGCGCGTTCTACCGGGTGGCGTCGCGGCTGGCGGGCGGGGCCGGCGTGCGCGAGGTGGTGAACCCGCTGAAGGCGGCGAAGCGCCACGAGGTGGCGATGCGTCATGGGATGGATCCCGCGCGGTTCCAGAGGGTGTGTCGGCGGCTGCTGAAGGTGTGGCCGATTTTCCCGTAAGGAGAAGGATGGGAAGGGTGAGTGTGAGTCTTACTTTCGGGAGATGATATATTACACAGAGCGAGGTTTTGGCAGTATTCGTATGGTTGCTTACTTTCTTCATTTAGGTACACGCAGAGAGAACGAAAGTCGGTTTCCTACGACCACCTATTCCTCGCTCCCGCCTACCTACAGATCTCGTGAGCCTTTTTCGCGGATGTATTACTATGGTTATCATTTTTCTACATAGAGAAGGACACACACTTTTCACTTTCTTTTCTTCAGCTGTCTCTATGGACCCGAGTCTGTCCGCTGTGAACAAAAAAAAAGCAAACAAACTCACCTGTACCGCCCCGACAACAACAACCACGGGAAGGACTCGTCATACGGGTAGCTGCTTAAGGGATGGAAACCCGGTGCCTGCTGCATTACGGTAGTAAACTGCCCTGTGCACATACAGAGAGGGAAAAGAAAGAAAGAAAGAAAAAAAACATGCTTGTTATTTAGTGTCACTCAAGCCCACCCCCGGAGTACAAGTATATGAAGGGAGGTTTTTCCACTTGTTGCGATCCCTGAGACAGTTATCAGGTCTATGAATTCTCCGCGACTCTCACCGCGTCACACAGGGGTTTACTGACGTGTCGGGTAACACTGGGCTGCCTCACTTACATACTTGGGCGGGATTGGGCAGAAAGCTCCTGTTGGGATGGATTTGGGGGGTCTGATCAAGTCGGTCGTTTGGACACAATGTAGGCGTCCATATGGAGAGAGATGCGTGAATCGAGATAGAGGTTTACGAGCCAGAATAATAATAACAATGATGACAAAAAGTACGAATTGATCTTTCTTTTTTTCTTTTTTTTCTTTTTTAGTTAATTAGTTCGTTATACTGTTTTGTAGATTTCTATTATTGCATCTTATAGACCTCTCCAAGTGCTATGATAATTACCTGCTCACTATATAATATCCTAAATCTAGTAGATTTGCAATCAGGTATGTAAATAGAAAAATGGAATTGTCGTGATAAATGTGCTCGTCTATTATTTTGTAAGCGTAAATTCCTTCCTGTCCTAAAGGTTCTTCTCCAAAGGGAACAAGCCATCCCCAACATCGCCGATTCTTCGCGAGACATTCGAGTCCCTATATATGATCTTCACCTTTCCGCTTCCGTTTCGTTCGCCTTTTTATCCTATATGTTAAAACTGTGCAGCGCTATAGTGCATTGCATCAAGCCCCTTTCCATAACATCCCACGACTCTGCCGGGTGATATGAGGCTACCCGGCCGCCCAGCCGATCTAATAGGTATCATCGCAAAACAAGGAGACAGTCAAGCGCCCAGCATAAATCCCTCCACCCATCCTCCTAAGCGGTAGACTTCAAGCCTACAATCGTTTTCTTTTCTTTCCCCTTTTTCTCATTCCCCTTCTTCCCCCATCTATGCATCCCTCCAGTGGCCCCCGTGGTAATCCATGGGTCTCCCCGGCCTCCTCCCACGACTCCCCTCCGCATGCGAAACCGTGCTCTCGAACTTCGTCACGACACTATCCCCGCCCGCGCTACGATTCCCCCCATCATCCTCCCCCCAACTGCTCTCCGGCAACGGATACGCCGCAGGATTCAGCGGGGGGCTCCCCGCGCGCGGCCTCGCCGACGACAGCACCGACGTCTCCACGCTGGTCTCGGAGTCCGCGTACTCGGGGCGCAAGTGGCCATGTGCGCAGAGCTGTCGATGCGGCGGCGCCGTCGGCACGAAGGTCAGGTCCCAGGCGGGGCGGGCGATCTTCTCCCAGGCTCGGGGCAGGATGATCTCGTTGTCGGGGGAGACGAGGTCGTAGGTGCCGGTGCGGAGGGCGCGGAGGAGGACGGGGTCGCTGCGGAAGGCTTCCTCGAGGAAGGCGCGCATGCCCTAGTACATAGGGATTAGTATGAGCGGTACCGTGCGTGAGAGCAGCAAAACGTAATTTTATAGAGAGAGAGAAAAGAAGGGGGGGGAGAAGAAAGGGGGGGTTGGCCCACCTCCCACGTCCGGCACAGATCGAACGGGAACCGGAACAGCGCCATCCCGCACCGGAGCCGCACCGGCTCCACCGGGTCCCCCACCGACAGGAAGACCACGAGCGACGGCTCGCTCTGGCCGTTCGCCTCGCGCACGTGTATGCCCGCGCACGTCTTCTCGCGGAAATCGTAGCGCCCGGCCATCCGTACGGCTCTCTCCACGGCGTTCCGCTGCGCGGGGGTGAGCGCGAGGAACTGGTCGGCGACGCCTGCTCCCGCGCCGGCGTCGCGGAGGGCCCTGAGCTGGTGCTGGTCGACGACGGGGAGTTTGCGCGGGACGCTGGCGGCGTCGTTGAGGTAGTATGCTTCCAGCTCTTCTACTTCTACTGCTACGCTCTGGTGGTTGTTGTTGTCGTTGTTGTTGCTGTTGTTATTGTCGTCGTTGATGTCATTATTTAGGAGAGCGAGGGACCGCCGCCGCCGGGACAGGTGCTGTGGCCGCCAGAAGTTCCGGAACGATACCACGGCTCGGTCGCTGCTGGGGGCGTCCTCCTGGAGAGATGCAGGGCTCTGGGGACGGGAGGGCGTGGAACTGCGTCGTAAGTGTCTGTAGCGGGTTGCTGGTGCGGAACTTACGTCTGACGCCCTTGGATACTGTTGCGGGTGGGTTGACATGATTGGAAGGCCGATAGGTGTATGTAAGTTGAATTAATTATTATGATTAAGAGGCTCGACATTGGGCTGCAATGTAGAGTATTTTATATATGACTCTTTCACATGTATGGGCCCTGTCGTCCTCATATCAGATGATGATATCTGTGCTACCTGATACATAGCCACGACTCGGAGATATCTGGCGGCCTGCCTTGCGTTGGGCACATATCACAGTGACTGGATATTGTTGGCACAGCCTCTTGAACCTAGCTGGGCTTTTCTGATGATTATGACTTGTTGCAATGATATAAACACCCTTACGAGCAGATCGATTTGTTACCAGGTTTTTGCGTTGTATTGTTTCTTGTTCGATGTAGTTTACCTAAAGCAATCACCCTTCAATCATGTAGACTTACTCCCAGTAATTTCTACGGCCTTAAAACCTGTCATGATCAGAAACCTTTAATTTATATCTCTACATCGTTTTCAATATTTATTTTACAAGCTCATTATCCTCTCCATATCACACTAAGAAGTTAATACTTTGTGCAGAGTACTTAAGCGTCGTCATATCTTGGTTATATATCAATATCGTAGTCACGAAAAACCTATTTTCCTAATTACAGCCCGGGGTAGTATTTGTAAAAGTTAGTATAACATATACACAGCAGTATTAGCCAATTACACCAAGGGTAAGGAAGGGCACATATAGCTACCTACTTAGACATTTTCATATAATTATCAGCCGTGTGACTGCTGGTTTGTGATTCGCCAGCACATTTAAACCGCGGCCGTGTAGGTAGCATTGAGGCTGAGATGAGTCAAGTTTTAATGCTCTTCCTAAAGAGCTGGTAAAACACGGGAGGACGGATGAAGTAGCCGTTGGCATTATGAAGAAAATGCAAGAAAGGCAAGACTTTGCCGGCTTATCTTTCAAAGTTTTCAGGTCATTCATTCTCTTCTAAGCTATGCCATGTCCAGATTCTTTTCCTCTTTTGACCACGTCATTGTCATTATGCATATCTGGTTACACCCATATACACACAATTTGCAATTTCATAATAAGGCGCAATCATAACTCAAGCCACATATCAGACCACGATAATTTGGTTTATGGGTTTTATTCAAAGTATCGTTAACTACACTACCTCATTTCTTATCACACGCTCACCTTCTGCCCTCAATATCCCATTCCATCTTCTACTCATTGGTATTCCGTAATTCTGAACATAAAACCCTCACATCCCACCGACTTCCGGCTTGAACCGATCTCTTTCTCGTAACACATATAGGATAGATGACAGGTCCGGGACGACTGATCCATTCCCACTCACTCAGAATATAAAACAAGCCGAACCACGAAAAAAAAGGAAGCACAAAACTCCCATGTGCTGACAGCCCAACTGTCCAAGAAAATGAACAGAACAGATGATATATATATGTATAAATGGTACACAAGAAACATACCCTTCTCCGTGAACACCGCCCAAATTTACTGTAAGACGCCAGGTCGATCTTCCGAATAGAAAAAAAAAAGCAAACCTATCATGTAGAAAAGTGATGATAAATGACAAATGAAAGAACGTTACAAGCTCAGTGCGTTTCGAGACGTATAGTGCTAGTATGTATCCAATTCAGTTTCCTTTGGATCCTTGATCGCAGTTGTAACTTTTCCTACTCTTGATGATATGCTGTGTAATGCTTACAGGCTGCAGGCTGCAGGCTGATATGCTAAATATGCTGTCGCTGAATCGAAAATTAAACAAAGCTAGTGATGACTCGTCGATGAGATCTTTGTGACAGGACAGGAAACAGGTCTCAATAGAACCCTCAGTCATTATCTGAGGTTACTAAAATCCATCTCGGGCTGCATCTGACTGAGACCCAAAGAGTTCATAGAGACGTCCGAATTAGCGCGCTGTAAGGCCTGGAAGTCTGCGACCGTTCTATTTATCTGGGTCGGTTGGTGTTGGTGTTGGTGTTGATGCATTACGAAGCTGTTCGCTCGTTGTGGTGGATGCCGATGTAGCATATTGTTCATCATGCTCTGATTTATGTGGTTATACGCTTGGCTTTGCGGCAAATTCTGCTGTTGGCTTATGTTGACCATGTTAGGAGGTTGACCTAGTCCGTGAGCAAGGTTATTGTGCATGCCCGTCTGCATTTGATTCCCCCTATTGTGGTCTTGGCTCAAACTATGCAACTGATGTTGATGCTGGTGTTGATGCTGATGTGTATGTTGGGGTTGTTGATGAGTAAGCGACCCTTGAGGTCCCATAGAAGATTGCTGAGTCTGGCCAACTGGACTCATGACCATGTCCGGAATCGCGTTGAAATCACCTCCCTGGGGATACTCGACACTGGGAGACATAATGGATGGGGAGCTGACCATCGGGAAGGGTGACTTGAGATCAGCGGTGGAACCACCATTCGAACTTCCGGCGTCTGCAGATGGAATATCTTGGAGATGAGGAACCCCGTTGGGCGTATACGGCTCGGTCTTGAAGTCAGTAATCATTGGTGGCTGGGCCATACCAGCATTGCCGAATCCATCGAAGATGTCGATGTTCTGCAAGCAAGCGTTATCAGGGGCACGCTGTAGCATAGGGTTGGCTAGACGAGGTAGTATATCGTGCACCTTGCTCAACAGCAGAGGAAGGAAATGATGACTTCCACTCCGAATGGTGGATACCAGCTGCAAGAATGAGTTTAGCTGCTCTCGAGGTCCCAGGGTAAACGGATCTCCCGATGAAGGTTGTATCGATAGCACTTCGGTTAGAACACAAGTGATATCCAGGAGCTTGGCGACGAGAGGCACCCCTAGAAGTTCCGTACTCGGTGTCTGGAATTGAGATGTCATCGACACTAGGTCACGCGAGTCGACCTGATAGTGAAGCTGTTCTTGGCCGGCCTGTGAGACGTTTTGCATACTCATTTGCCAGTGGATCATCTTGAGCCATTGCTGGACCGTTCGTGGGTCAGATTCCTGGCTGTTCATGTAAGCCGACATTCCGTCGGACAACTGTTTCTGAAGAACACCCATGTACGAGGCCGGGCACTCGCTGCGGGTCTTGTTCCAGAGAGTGACAAAGGTGTCGTCGAACGGCCGGAATAGATTCACCAATAAAATATAGCCATTCAATTGATGAGCTAGGGGGTCGGTAGGATCATCCGACAAACTTGGGAGGTTAATTGAAGCCTGAAGAGTGAGCGGTCTGTTGCGCTGCAAAGCATATGCCCTAAACTCGAGTATTAGTACCACGAATGACGCCAACTGTCGAGGAATACACTACCTTTCCGTCACAAATAGCAGCCAATAGAGGCGTCGTCTTCGAGATGCCTCTACGTTATCATACTGTAAATATGCTTCCTCCTTGGTCATTCCAAACATGTGCGCCAAAGTCGTGGCCTCGCGAAGGTAGAACCAGGCCTTTTCGTGCATATCCAAGGCGTAGTAGGAGCAGAAAAGGAAATAGCTGGTGCAGAGGCTGTTCAGACTCGGCGATTCGAGGTAGTCGAAACCCTTCCGCACCCGAATCGTTTCCTCCATCAAAAGGGTTCCCGAGACGATGTGAGCTCCGGGCATGTGTTCCAAAAGAGGGTCGGCGCCTGGAAGACCCATTCCAGGCTGGAACATCATATAGGCGCATAATGAAGTTAATAGACAGTAAGTGTCGAGGTTTTGATCCATAAACATAACCTGCTGTTCAAGACGCTGGCGATGCAAAACGGGCATGATCGGATACATATTGGCGAAGAAAAACTCGATAGACTCCTTGATCATGTCACCGGCGAGGAGACCTGGAGTAGGCGACAGCGTGGGGCTGCATGGTGGACTGGCGATGCCATTGAGGCGACTCTGAACTTTGGCAGAAAGACTCGTCTGTCGTTGCGTCTCGCGTAGTTCGCTGATGACCTTGGCTCTCGAACCCTTGGGACCCTTTTTCTGTGGAATAGCATTGTAGGTACAAGTCAACTGTGCCGAGGAACAGTTGCGGCACGGGTTAATGCCATCACACTTGACCTTGCGACGATGGCAGGCGTCGCAGGCCCTCTTAACGGCGGTAGACATAGTCGCAAGTAGTTTCTCTTCTCTTTCCCTTAACCGATCGGACCAGCCAATGCTCGGGTTCGACGTAACGTGGTAGTGCGAAAAAATAAAGTTGAGGGCTTGCACGGCTTTTAGACTATGGAAGACAGGGAGACAGGATGTTGGATGGTGGAGTGTAAGAAGCTGTCAAGCAATGAGATATGCGGAGGTGGCTGGCACTGCAGCAATGGGAAATGGGACAAGCGTTGGTTAATCGGCCCGTGATTGAGAGAAAGGCGGAGGAGACAGGTTCATTGGGAAACGCGGGGAGTCGAGGTCCGGGGCACTGGACAACCGGGGTGCTTCGGCGTAACTATGGTCACATAAAGGGAAAATATAGAGAGATATGGAGATATAGAGAGAGAGAATCAGAGGAATACGCTATAACAGATAAATCGAATATGTAAAATGGAGGAGAGGGGAGAGAAAGGGGGGGTGTGTGGGAGGATTTGTCTCGATGATTGAAGCAATCACGAGGATCTGAAAATAAAGCTAATGTCGAGTGAAGAGGAATTAGGGGAAATGGTGGGAGTGGGATGAAAAAAAAAAAAAAAAAAAAGAGGAAGACGATGGGATCGGGAAGAGAGGGTGGAAGGGATTGGGAAGAAGAACAGTGAGAGAGTGGCACAAGAGGAAAAAGTCAAGACTTGAGAACAACCTAGGTTAGGTTTAGTGTTAGTCTGTTAGTGAGCAGGGGGGTTACCTAGTAGAAGGACAGGCCAAAAAAGATGGGGGGAAGGCGGACTTTACTTGATGAGACTTAGGCTTGGCTGGTTTAGCGTAGCACTTAGTAGGTACCTATACTTATGCGACTTCCGAGGCAAGAAAGTGGAAAGAGGAAACAGGAAAGAGTAGGTAGGTATTTATTGTACATACCTAGAAAAGCAACAAGTAACATACCTAAATTAGATCGCAGGTCGCAAGTAATTATCGCGCAATGGATGCAAAACAAGCAAAGTACACTAAACCCCATAGAGGTTAGGTATAGCCACAAAGAGACAACGGGAAACCCACCCCCCAGCAAATCGCTAATCCAGACTGGGGTAGAGTGGACGAAGCTATGAATAATGAGAACTCACCTGACTAGGGGGTAAGATGGAGTACATACGTAGTATGTTGAACGGCTAACAGGAAAACCTTCGTTTTTCTTGGGCTTAGCCAACCGCCCTACACCTACAATCACTCGACTATTGCCTATATTGTAAAGCAAGGTACGGTACACGCTACCTATAAAATTAGCAATTAAGTGCTAAGATCTACGTCAAGTAAAATAACACGAAGTGGACAAAAAGACCTTAAGCAGCTTAAGATATAAATGCGTGCTATATAACATTGGACGATATACGTAGTAAAACATAGATGTATGTGGTAGACATGCTGTAATCAGAATCAATTCAACATCATAATAAAAATCATAATCATAACAATTAAAGATAAGTAGCATGTAAAAGGTGGTAGGTATATACCAAATCTATCTACATATGTAGGTAATTGTAGTGTATCTTAGACAGCTAGTTAGCATTTATAGCGGGGTCTCATATTTGTTTCTAAACAATAACTAACCACCACCACCTCCCCAAAACAGGTACAACGATTTTTATTTTTATTTTTATTTCTTTTTTTACCACAACATCAAACAACCAGAACGACACGCAAACATCATGGAGGTGTTTAGCATATATGCAAAAGTTCTGTATGTTGGAACGTGCATTCGGTAAATGGATATTATACTACATTACATATACTCAGGTCTATAGAAATAGAAACATCAATCCAGCTTATGTATTGAGCCAAGGTAGGGCTCGGTATACGGATCTAGGTATACATATGTATGTATGCAGGATCGCCCGCACCTATGCACTCCGTACCTGTATGCATGTAGTGTACTATTGTCAGACCCAGAAACAGCCCCCGTTAAACTGGAGTTAGTACCTGAGTGCCTTACACTATGTACATACATACAAGGGGGGAGAAGGGGGGGAGAGGAGGGGGCGGAGGTGTGTTCGGGAACCATGTAGATTATGTAGATATCCATTTTATCATAGTAACCTAACTCACCTAACAATATTGATTCAAGGAAGAAAGTCGAGTTCAGTTGACGGGATGAAAAAGACAAAAATGATGTAGCTTTGCACACACCTCTTCGAAACCTGATTATACTACAAGTAACTGCAAGTAAGCTCCCGTCAGAGCTGGGAATGAGAGGCACCCAATTCGCATTACTATGGGCTGAATAGCTGCCACGTGATTGGTCGCCGTTCTATATCAGCTCTCTCTAATCACGGGGTTGTGGTGTGGTCGAGGTTCTGCGTCACGGGCACATTGCAGCGTCCTTGAGAGAGGGCTTTCCGCTGATGCCCAGTGGTGGTGGTATTGTGGCGTGGATGAAAGGACCTACGCAAGCCGTTTGCACAACCCCCAAAATGTAACCTTGACATGACTGTACGTACTATGTAGTAATGTATATGGCATATGGCGTACCATAATGGATCTGAATTGGCAGAGGGAGACTGACCAGACTGATCGGATTCTTCAATCACATATATTGTTGTTTGTTGGTGATATCGATCAATGGTCGACTTACACTAGGTACACTAACCACAACCACACATAACACATTTCAAGTGCCGAATTACCGACCTTGTCCATGTCCTACGGTATGTAATTAGGAGGTATGTGTAAATTAAAAGAAGACACCCCATACGTGTGAAGTGCAAAATATGGGGCTGGATGGCTTGCCTTTTTGTCTCGCTCATCTGCGACGAAATCGAGAACAGCCAGCCTCAGAACAAGCCTTGGCTTTTTTTTTTTCCTTCAAGTTTCCCACCCCCCTTGGGACGAAAAAGAAAGAGAGAAAAAAGAGAGGGAAAAAAAAAGAGAGAGAGAAAGAAAGTTGACACAGCAACACTATACTCACCACTAGTGTAGAACAGTCTGAAGAAATTGTCAGTTGTTTGTGAGTCGATGCCCAGTGAGGTTGGATATTTCCTACTAGTCTCCCTAAAAATCTCTTTTCCATCGTCTCATAATAATGTGAGGTAGATGCGAGTGAGGTAGACAGAACCAGACCATATCACATGTATATCCGGATTTCGATCCCTTTCTCGTCCTAGGAAAAGGCAGAGTTTTTGTGTGAGCGGTAATGAGTATTGTAGGTGTGAAATGCCTGTTAATTTTCGGGAGGATTGCCAAATAGGTCAACTTTGTCGCACGTTACAGCACTAACCTTAGGTAAGTACGTATATAGTGTGCGACTATGTATGCATATGTATCGTGGTTGTAGTGTACAACCCAGACCCAGCTAAGTCGCTGGAATGGGAATAAGCTGCAAAGTTGTTTAGTATTGCTGTTAGTGTTGGGTATTGGTGCCATGTTAGCCGGGAGTTGGAAAGTCTATTGATGGTTATTGTTATCAACTCTTAATTATTGGCCATCAGTATCGAAAAGAGAAGAAAAGAGGAGGGGGGAGGGGCACGCGTGAGTATTGAAAAAAATTAAAAATTAAAATTTAAGAATAAATGACAATAGAAAAGTATAGTGGGAAAAGAAAAAAAGAATGTTCATCGCATTGTTCCATGCATTTATCACCTATTGTTGGTTGGTTGATTCAAAACATCTACATGCATAGGCAGAACGGAGATTCGCGAATTTGCAGGACCAAGTACTACACTACGATACAACTAAAGTTTAGGATACCCAAAGGTAATCAAGTAGGTTATGTACTATAGGCCCCAAAAATAGGCTTCTGGAGACTCCGTACTGTATGTATGTAGGTATGCGGGTAGTATGTAAGAAATGGACGTATTAGGAATAAGAACCAGGATTTCTGTGCGTCTGTGAAAGCGGATTGGACGAGAGCAAGGAAAAATGATCGTCCTTTTCTCGATTTAACGTTACATGGAACGGACCAGCATCAAGGAAGTGGCAGGTTAAATTCAAAGTTCGAAAAGTAAGAAATCATTCTTTGGGGTCTTTTCCATTGTCCCGGAACCATACCCGAACAGGCTAAGCGTTATACATTTCGATTCTGGAGTAGATACTATCTAAGCCATTAAGCACCTAGCACATCTCGTCTCGAGGCCGGTGTTAAAAAAGTTAGTAAATACATACCTAACCACCTACCTAGGTAGGTGCTTACACGTGCTTTTTACTTCTCTTCTCTTACACCTCTATAAGTGATGAGGTTATACACATACATAGGTACACTCTCTCTCACGTCAACGCTATACGAATTGAAATTACTATAAATTTACACAAACCAAAAGAGAAAGGGGACAAGAAAAAAGAAAAAAGAAATCATTAGTAACGAAGAGTGCTGTTTACTCACGAGACGAGGCAAGGGTCTATTATAGGCAGACTGGCAGACTAGAAAATTCGATTCGATGGTTCGATGTAACCCACCTCATTCCTTGTCACTCTGTGGCGTCATCTCTGACAATCCTCACTCTTCATCGACACCGACAGCGTGGGTATCGATTGAACTTTTGAATATTATTTGCATGTGCACATATGCTGTACCAGCTTCGAAAGAACAAAAGGAGGCAAGGCTAACCAGGAAACTGAGGCAAGAATAGAAAAAAAAATTCTTAAAAGGCTATGGTTATGGAAACCATCTTGTCGGCCTCGCCGTCCATCTGATCGACATTTGCTAGCGTTTGTACATTGTATGTTTCTGAATACAGCCATCTCTCGATGATGCTACATAGTCCAGGCTATGCTGCGTTCTCCAGGGCACGCTTTTGTAACCATAGCCTTCTACAACCATAGAGTATAGAGGTAGGTAACGAACCATCGAGGAACAAACTACCTATACACTGGATAATTCCTATCCTAGTGATTGTTACAGTCGCCTCGGTAAAGAATTTGGTAAGAGGCAACGGCAGTGGGTTCCCAGATCTCTCAGCATCGTCCATTATGTTTATTTTCCAAGGTTATGTACTATTCTTTTTTTTAATTCTTTTTTATTCTTTATATTGACGAATATCATCGCATTGCATCTAAAACTTTTACTTCCTACATATCTTTCATTTATTTGGCATATCACAGAACCAGAACCCCGGGTCATTCTGCGCAACAGGCTCTCGAGAAGCTCATGCTGTCCTTCGAAGGACAAAACGGTTCTCAGTCCACCGAGACCAACATTTCCCTTTTATTTAATGTCTATGGTATTACGAAGCGTCACTGATTGCGCTGCGGACAGGCGGACGTCACACCCGGTCCGTCATACCAACATCCGTACGATATGACATGACATAGGCAACTCCCAGGCTCCCGCGTTGTGTTCGAGGCAAGCAACGTTGGGAAGAGATGGGAACTTGAGATTGAAAGGGTCTGCTTACGCCTGTGACACAGGAGACACAGTCTGTGTCATCCTCCATCAGACCACGAACATGTTCTTACCATCAGGGGAGTCACCTAGCCCGTGAATGAAGGCCTCCTTTCAACTCCGCCGTTCCGCCACCCATCCCGTCAATTGTAATTTCAACAAGGGGAAACAATGAGAGAGGGAGGGAAAGGCATAGAAAACAGCAAACGACGCTAGCCAAGGCAGGGGGCCATTCCCGTGTGATATTGCAATTGTGTGCTGTGTTTGGTCAAAATGCCGAAATCCGACTTCCTTTCCGTACGGACATCAGACGGAACAGGAATAACTTCATTTTACTCAATGCACAGATTCCTCTCACATATGAGATCGCCAAGAAAAATACCCTGTCGGGATTTTTATTTACCATTTTTATTTCTCTATCAGCTAATAAGCACTACAGATTCGAATGAACAAAATCAAAGTTCACCTCATATCACATCAACTGAAATTGCGCCAATACGCCAATTGTCAAAATGTGGAGAGCCGAATCAGAAAATGGACAGAAAGGAAAACTTTCCGACCCCAGCTTTTGATCAAATGGGCTTTGGATGGGGGAGACGAAAAGTCTGGGGGATCTCCCGGGGTCCTTGACGTTTCTCCCCGCAATTGGATCTTTCCATAAGCGTTCTCGCTAACGCTTCACGATGCGTTCGCTCGCGTCGCCAACTTGCATCGGCCCGAAAGGCTCCAGCTTTTCCCTTCCTACTACTACTTTCCCCAGTTTCATCGTCTGTCAGCCGAGCTGCCAGTATACCCTCTGTTATCTCGTTCTTCCGCCTATCATTCCAAATTTCTATTCTCCGCATTGACCAAAATTCCCGAACCCAGTGGGAGATGATGGGTTTTGGACACGACGAAATATAGACGGGAGCCAGCTCATTGGGACTCAAGCCACGAGCCTTGTCATACGGACAGGTAGATACATACGCACCCCACGTATGTACATAGCAAGGATATCATAAGAGGGCGGCGATAAACGCATAAAATGATGGGATAATAAACTCCTTGATGATGCTCTTTTGGGATAGTTCCCCGAAGCAAACAAGCACCAGAGAAAAATATTAAGGGGGATAGTAAGTGATACCTACGGTAGGTAAACACTAGTCATGTACCCCTAATACATGATTATCGTCCTCATACACATCCAATCCATACGATATTCAGTTTCAGTCAATGCATTCATTTCGGAGTGAAGTCAACTAAACCACGTTTTCCCCTTAAGCGAGTACAGAACCGTATGTATACCTAGCTGGCGGATAACATCTCTTGAACTCACGGCCGATCATCAGGCCTACTTCACTATATGATTATACACATATATACATCAATATGGTGCATAGTAACATTGACATCTACGTGGCTAGGTGTAAACGGCCGTATGTCGGAGCTCTCCTGCCTACTCCCTTCTACACCTACCGGACAGTTTGCCACTGTACTTCACGAACGCTGCGAAGATAAATTCGACCCTTTCTATTCCCCATGGTGATGCTGGAGGGAGTGATTCACCATCGCATTATTTGTTAAGATGATTATATCATATTCTACAGAGGGGCAGCTGGGTAGCAATACGAGGTGCTATCCGTTTATGGATTTTTAACTTGTTTATCCTCTAGACCGTCGGTGGTCATTTTTGCTATTGGCATAGATGCGAGACGATCACTTCGACAGCACGAAATGCAGGTGATTACTCATGAACGGAATAGACAAGTACAGGTTGGGAATAGACTGTATGTCTAGATATGCCCAGGGGGCTACTCCGTCACCGCCAAAGGAGAGATACTACTATGGTTTAGTTTGAGGTAATTGTCTTTAGGGCATCTCACCAACAAGCATAGTTCCCTCAATAATATGCAGTATATGGCTAGGACTATACGGAGGATATTATCCTAGTTGACATGTGAAGGTGGGGGAAAATATTGAACTTAAATTTACATACAATATCTACAAGTTTAGCAAGAGTATAACTCATCAGATATGAGCCTGGATAGGTGAAAACTAGTGACAGCAATTTTATTCGAATTATACTATATTTAAACTCCGCTAACAGGGTGTGCTATGAAGATCGATCTACATACCAAGAAACATGTGCTTCTCTACCTAACGGAACGGATAGTCTGACGGTGCTTTTCGGATAGTCTGACGGTGTGGCGTACATCCGCCACACACTAAGCCTAAAGACACCTAGTCAACCTTGGTACACTGCCACAGGTACATACGCCCTTTAAATGGAAGTACCTCTATTGTCTTGCGGTCGCAAAGTCAAATGCAAATGTCGCAACCCAATTAAATTCAATTTCGCAACACACTGCAACTACGATGCATTTGTAACTGCAATGCATTTGCGATTTTAATTTAAATGCATTTGCATTTTAAAAGCTTTTTTTCAAAAGCTTTTTTTTTTTTTCAAATGCAAATAGATTCAAAGATTTCAATCCATTTCAACTACCATTACAAATGCAATGACAGCTGCAACCGCAAAACAATAAAAGTACTTTCATTTTAAGGGTTGCTTATGCCTGTGGCTATGTACCAAGGTTAACTAGATGTTTTTAGGCTTAGTATGTGGCGGATGTACGCCACACCGTCAGACTATCCGAAAAGCACCGTCAGACTATCCAAACCGCTACCTAATCGTATAGAACAAGCTTGGACAATTTACTAGTTTCCAACCTTAAGCAACCCATGCAATGCAAGACGAGGACCACCAAGGGGCGTGACCTAGTTAGCCAGCCCCACGGGGTATATCAGACTCCACCATGGTCAGATATCTAGGTTAGGTGCGATTATTCTGCACATCCAGCCCTGTCAGGGCCGAATACCTACCTGCTTTCTGATGCCTCCCGGCCTATCGGAGATTCTCCAGGTTCGAGCCGAGCCTCAACCCAGTTGTGATCCCTCCTAGCTTGGCCAAGACCAAGGCAACTCCCATCTCCTTCTCCACGCTCTTATTTTTTATCTCTTTCGTCCTAGACACTTGCATGGTTTCATCAGATGGTTATTCGGTATGTGAGTGTCGGTTTGAGCTTCACCAACCAATCATTATTAGGCCGGCTTACTATATGGGAAATTAGGTGAGGTACTCTCGTGGAGTTCTAGAACGCATGCCTCGTTGTAGGTTGGAAGCTTTGGAATTACGGTCTGCTGGCCTCATCTACCAATACTAACGATAAAATATACAATAGTCAATAGAAGAGCTTCGGAAACATTGGGATTAACACTAGAAAACCCCTAAAGTAAAACTACAATATGATTAACATGCTCGGACCCGAGAGCAGGGGAGCAGTCCAAGTTAGCAGAGGGGAAGTGATGCCTCGGGATATCCCCAACTTGGCGATCAGGGTTTCCAAGCACATGTCTAAGGTTAAAGCTATCCCTCTCTAACCCCCCTAAATATGTATGTACCTACATACATGCCTACGTAAGTACCCATACACGTATTATATATGCGTAGGTACATACCCTCCAGTAAAGCAAGACATCAACGAAAATCTATACCACCTACACACACACACACATGCATATATCCATGCCGAACATCCCTTCTCCAAGAGTAGCCTCAACTGACACTGCAACCCCAAATCCCCCAAACTCCGCCTGCAACTCCGACTTATGTCTTCAACATCAAACTCCAAAAAAGCTCGTTCCCCCGAATATGACCGGACGATTCCCCCCTCATCATCATCCCCAGGGGGGGGGGGAGCATCAAACCCCCTTCTTCTTCTTTTCTCCGCAGAATGACGTCTGTCGCCATTGGTTAGAGAAGTATAAGATCGAAAGGGGGTAAAGGGGGGTATGGGGATAGCTGGACTCGCCCTCGTGTCTGCAATGCACCGCGGCATGCCATCCATCCCATCGACGCCAAAAGCAGCCGCGACAGAACGACAATGGAAGAAGAAAAGCCACCCTTCGATTCGGCCCTATGGGTTGGACTCTCCTCAAGCAGGGCAACTAACCTACGTATGTTCTAGCCCCGTCTTCTCCCCCCCCCGGAGGGATCTATAGCTACCCTGCCCTGCGTCCTTACCTCGCGGGAAGCTAAGCTAGCTTGATACTCATGGGGACGAAGACGATGAAGCTAAGGGTGGTAGCTAGCTACCTACCTACCTGCATTCTCTAACCACCGTACAGGCACATACATATAAACAACGCAACGAGAGCAAGAGAGAGCCCCTGATGCGGCGCCGGCTCGGCGCCGAATATCTCTCCTAGCCTCCTTTCATATACACCACACTTAACTAGGTTAACCTGCTCTCGCCGCTGAGGTGGAAAGGGACAGATGTAATCAAGCATCTCGGCACCAAGACTGCCCCCTCCCCATCCCACCATTCCTCTCACTGCATATTCCATCCCTCCCCTCCGCACTGTCTCTTAGAGAACCAAAAAAAAAAATGATGGAGAAAAGGGGGTGTGAAAGCTGGGGTACAGCACGGGTGGCGAAGACCCGGAGCCAGACTCGTACGCGGTAAGGTACAGCTGATCTGGGGACTGAGGAAGGAGGGAGGGTAGCAACGCATAACCGCCGCCACCGTCGTGGCTTGCACGCGGAAAGTGGATGGGGTTGCGGGGGTTGGAGAAGGAGAAGGGAAAAAAGGGGGAAGATGGGGTTGGAGAAAAGGGGTAATAGGGGGAGAAGCAAATAGGCACCGTACAGAGCGCTCTCCTATCACTATTACCATCGTAAGCAAACTGCATTGCACACTGGTGATTAGAAACCTAGGAATGACCCGATAAGACCCAAGAAACAAAGCGACGAATAGATTTTGAAACCACGCTCTCTCGCTTTAGAATGTTGACTGGCAAACCATACTGAATCCCCATCATCATCGCCTATCCCTTATCCCTTATCTCACTCTACCAATCCATCCATCTCTCAATCAATACACGGCTTCCCGTTTTCATCCGGTAGCCGCCACCATGACCGCCATACATCCAATACACTGAACCTTGACCCAAGCCGAGCACCGCCTCTCATCCCACCACCCGAGTATAGTTACCCAGTCTCAGTATCTTACCTTCATCCCATGCCTAAGACCTGTACCTGCAGACCACCACATCATCATCTGCATCCCCTCTCCATAATCCCCCATCTCCTCCCTTGTCCCTTATCCCCCCTTATCCCCCCTTATCCCCCCTTATCCCCCCTCCCCCTTATTCTCCCTATCGATCCTTACCCCTATCCACCTCACCCTCCGCCAACTAGAAACGCCCGAGTCGCGTCCGAGGTTCCCCATATGCATCGGCGCCACGGCAACGAACCATGTAAAGTAACCTAGCTGGAAGGTAAGGAACCCCCTCATCTCCACCCCTCATCCCCATCTCGAGATTCCCTTTCCTCTGTTGCGCCTTTTGGGGCGGGTACCTGTCCACGCACCTCCGCTTCCTCCTTCCCTCCCTCACCTACCTACACACCCAAACAGTATCCCAGCATGTAATATCCTGTCGTAACTCGATCATCCTATCTCATTCACCATCAGAACCACGACCGGGATCACGATGTTGATCAGATTTTCGTACGGAAAAGGCCCGAGTTTGCCCCTTTCCTCACACATCCCCCTTTCCCGTCCCCCAAATCCCCCTTTCCCATTCCCAGTCAGTAACCTCCGAGTAAAGTAGTATAGATCCCCCTAGATCCCATAGGATAAGGAGATCCCTCAAGGTTCGCAAGGTAAGATGAAGCATTCTAGCGTGTATAGCACAAGCCAAGACAAGACAAAAAAAGATCAAATTTTTAGGAACTGTGGAAATGTGAGGGTGATCGATCGTAGCGTATCATACGCCAACCAATCTGTCTCTTTCTCTATTTCAGCGAATTAGTAGTAGGTAAATTTCGTATCCAGGAACCAATAACCCACGCACACGCACATCACCACTTGTCTCGCTCGGAGTAGCCCGGTTAACCCATGACTTGCCCCATCGATCTATGCTTCCCCTTTTCATTTCCCTGTCCAAGAAAATCAAAGTAGTACCCAAGATAGCCTTCCTTTGTCGATACGATTCCATATCCTAGATCTAGTGACGATGGCAACAATGACGACGATACCCAATCTCCCCTATTCCTCTCCAGAGCACAGAAATCCACACCAACGCAATGCCAGAAACCCGAAAACGCCATCTTTGCAAGAAACCCAGTACCCTCTCGATATGCTCTACCCTTCGACCCCTATTCATCCTAACCCCCTAAAGAAGAACTCTCTCTCTCAAAAAAAATCTTTTTCTTTTCTAACCCCCTTTACTTGCTCCGCTTAGGCAGGTATCTCACGTTCTTAGCGCAATTGCCCTTATCGCCGTGGAAGCTATCGCGGGCGGGCACGAACTCGCCGCTCTGCAGGCTGCCCTGGACGAAGTACACGTACCAGGCCTCGTGGAGCAGGTCGTGGCGGGCGCCACCGCACTTCAGGATGACGCGGCTGCCGCTGAAGTCCTCGAGGGCGGCCTGGATCTTGGCTAGCGGGTGGGTGGCGCGGGGGTCGGGCTCGATGCCGGCGCGCTGCAGGGCGCGGTACGTGTCGAGCGTGCGGAAGAGCCCGAAGGCGCGCGCGAAGTAGTCGACTACCTCCATGCCTGGCTTGTAGGCGTCGCCGTAGCAGGACGGGGCGAGCGTGTTGACGCAGGTTCCGTGCTTGTTGTACTCGTGCGCCCAGAGGTGGTCGTTGGTGCCGCTGTAGGCGGAGGGGTTAGTATTAAGCAAGCTGTGCTATGGTAGGGGAAGGAGTTGGGTGAGCAGCATACTATTTGGCGACCCAGTACCGGTTCATGTACTCTACCAGCTCGCTCTGATCGTAGTGTTCCAGCACCTCGGTGATGTTGTTAAACTTGGGCGCCATGCCGCAGAACTGGTCGAACGAGCCATCGCAGAGATCGGGCCTGTATGGAGGGTGACAGAGTTAGCTTATTTCCTCGCCTTTTCCTGCGCCGTCATCATAGATCTTTCTCATTTCTCAAAGAGGTCTTCCCATATTTATCGTATATTTGAAGCTGACTCTCCACTTGAAACAATCTGAAACCACCTTCCCACATTCACGCATTCCCCTCCCTTTCCAGAACGCAAACGATCATAGAGCACACATACCAAAGCCCGTGGAGCGTCCAATCCTCCTCCGCGCCGCCGACGTGGGTCTCCTCATCCCAGAACTGGGTAAGCAAAAGGCGGCCGCCGGGGTTCACGAAGCAGCACGAATCCTCGGTAGACGTCTTGTTGTTGCAGCTGACGGGGGAGTCGATGGGACAGGTGGGCGCGCCGCTGAGAGGGTCATAGGGGGTGATTCCAGCGGCTGGGAAGTTATTACTGTTATCGGCGGGATTCGTGTGTCCGAAGACGGAGGATGGGAGACGGCTAGGGGCGTTGTCGCTGTCGCTGCGGCCTCCACCTAGGGGAACCTGCAGCTGGGAGAACAGGTTGCCGGCGTAGGCGAGAGCGGCACGCAGGGAGGTAGTCTGCGGTGCCATATTTTCTTTAATTATATTATATATAGATATATTTATAAGAATAAATGCGTTCTGGTTGTGTTCTATCGATGAATGGTAGGAGGTCGAGGCAGATGGGAATTCTAGGTCAGGAATTCTAGGTCACGATAACCTCCAATTGATATTCTATAATAGTACTTCAATTGGATTGAGGTTCGTTCCTATTTTCTGGTGCTTAGGGGAATTATAGGCAAATAGAATATGTAGGAATAAAGAAATAGTAAATAAATCAAGAAAAGAAGCTCTGGTGATGATAAAAAGATGGAATACTTATATAAATGGAACTGGTATGTAAGAGGTATGTAAGAAGGTAAGAAGAAGGTAAGTCAATAAGAAGTGCTACTTAGTAAGAGATAGGAGACATCCCTATCTTATCGAGCTGTCCTGTGACGTCTTGTGGAGGCGCTCTGTGGAGGCGCTCTTACTTAATAAACTGGGTAAGCCCCATAAGTTAAGGGGTTTAGAGGCGTGTGCTAGCAGGCTGTAACGCTATTGGTTAGCTCCTAAACTCATGTGAGCATCCAACCAAGTCACCAGGCCAATTCGATAACACTGCAATTACAATGCAAGTAATCTCACAACATCATAACCCGATAAGCATACCTAATCAAGCTTAAAATCTCTTAAACGGTAACTTAAACAGTATCTTAAACAGTACTAGGGAGTCAGTTTCAACAGTTCGATTTCTATTACGGAAATTGTCCGTTTAAACCTTGTGGCTTTAACAACAATCCATACCTATCAGTCCCCTTACAAGCTGCTTTATTGTATCAGAAATCATTCCCAAAAGTACACAGCGCTTGGGTACCTCTCCTCCAAAGCCTTCCTCACCGCCGCTATGCATTCATCCTTCTGGTAGCGGGCAAGGTCGGGCCAACCATGCTGCCGGTAGATATTCACCACCATGGGAATCAAGCCATGTTCCTTTTGTTGGCGAGGCATCTCGCTGTCTAGCACCATACGAGGGCTGACCGGAATCCAGTTTAGCTCACGGAATTGGTCCTTGAAAAGCTCGAAGAAATCGGCGATGGCCCAAGCCGGGGAGTCACATCGCCAATCTACTTCGTTTTCCGGTGCGTAGTCCAACGGGTGATCCAGGATTGGCTCTCGCGAAGGATTCGACCTCTGAGAGTCGGAACACTCGCGCCAGTGTATGATTCCAAGCTTCGTGTCAAGTAGAATCAAGGGATTGTCTAGCCCGCCTCCAGACAGGCCGACAACATGGGGCGGTACGACCTCTGTGAGATGCTCCTCTGTGTAGCCCCTGATGTTCTCGGTCGTAGAACGGCCGGTGGCTAGGTGTAAGAAGAGACCCTGCCAGTCGGCAAAGTAGCCTTCGGCCGCGCCGTGGGCGTCGTCATTCCAGTTACCGGGGTGGCGCAAGTAAGGTAGGTGGGCGAGGAGCGATATCACCTCATCTGTCTTGCCCAAGCTTTCGAGGACGCTAGGATCAGCATTGACGATGGATGGCCAGCCCCCTTCGGGAGGTTCTATGATTTGGGACTCTTTCAGGTATACCTTGGTCAGGAACTCGTAATAGTCACGGACTGCGGTAATGCATGCATCACGCGAATAGCTAACTTCATCGAGCTCAGGCATCTCTGAAAACGTGTCGAAATGTTGAAGTAGGTGCGGCAAAGAGTTATCAGGAGGAAGTGGAGAATACCAATATCAACTGAAGACTGTAAGAATGCCGTGATCACGATCACGTGCTTGGGCTTTTATGTAGGGACAGAGTCTATAGAGCAGTGGGTTTGCAGGCGACGTGACGGTTTGCCCCTGTCCCTGTGTCTAGATGTCTGCGCCAGCAACCTCAAAAGATTAGCAATAACCCTTATGCGAGTGCTGCCTATCCAAGGCTCCAACCTGTGTATATATGGGATGTTAGCGTCCGACAATGCCATGACACTAGAAATTGGTTTATTATTCAATCATACGTTGCGCAGACGCGCCAAGGTGACTCAACCAACAACCCCTATTTTCTCCTTTTATAGACTAGGCCAGAACAGGATCGTAATCCTATAAATTGAACTTATAAACTACAACGCCGCACCAAAGTACCAGTACGGACGGGTGCTGCCTACTGTGGCATCGAGCACCTCGCAACATCGACCGCGTCTGTTCCTCGTAGCTCTCTTTCTGATTCCGGCGCCGCGCACCACTCAACCCGCACATTCTGCAACATGAAGACAACAACCCTCTTCGGCGGGCTTGTCGCTCTTAGGACTATCACCAGCGGAGCAGCCATGCATATAACCCACATGCCACTGAGGACCGCGATACTTCGAGCCGAGCCGACCAGGGCGGCGTCACCAGATCCGTGAGAATGCGTCACAGAGAGCGTTACCCAATACTTCAACGTACCCAAGCCGACGGGCAGCCTCTCGGACGCCATTATATCCTACAGCGACCAGCTCATCGAACCATGCGTGGCCACGGCCACCGGCATCGAAATATTGGACTGCACGGTGACCGATACCAAGGCATGGTTAACTTGCATTACCTAGGTCTTAGCATAGGCAAGTTTCAACGGGTAGTGTTTTTTCAACTAACAGGCAAAATCGGAAACCTTTGCAGTCAACATAGAATATAAGTCGAATAGCGAATAGATAGGCCACATAAAGTACCTAACTTATATTAAAAAGACGTGAGAGGCATAACCAGGAATTTGCAATACTTCTAATAAATTCAGAGCAACTCAATCCTATGACAAGACAAGCCTCAACAAAAATACAGAACTGTACGAAAATAAATTTGATGCTTCGTCGCGACATCGGTTGGGTATATATAGATAAACAAACACTCCTCTCCGTCAATTCTGCACTCCTATCCCAGCCAGACATCCAGTAGTTTCCATCATCTCGTCTCTATGACCTTCTCTTAGCCACATAGATATGCAGATGGGGGACACCCATCCCAATAGAGGTAGTTAGTCCGTCCAAGTAGATTGCTGTTCCCCATCTTAGCAACATTTCTCCCTCCCATTATCGTCTCGATATTTTGTCGTCCGTCTTCCGCTGGGGTCATAGGCAGGGCCTCTAGCTTAAGGCGCCAGATTAACCAAAAAGGGGGCAAAGGGGAAACCCCAAAATCCATCACATCCCATCCCAACATCGCACATAGACAAAGGGACCAAGCCCCCTTCCCCTTCCCCTTCCCAACCCCTTACCCCTATTTCAACCCTCCCCTCATCCCACCCCTCCAAAAAAAACCCCCATAAAAAAAGAAAAAGTTATAAATCTAGCATCATTAATAAGCCATACATAATCCCATTTCCCAAACCCTTTTTTCCCCGTCCACTCCCCTTACTACCGCGGAAACGCCCCAATAAGCACCTTCTGGTTCCGCAGCTCCTCGGGCGAGATCTCCATCTCATCGGGGTCAAAGCCGACATCGAAATCCGCCGCGGCGGCAGGTACCTCCGACGTATTCGTCGGCGCAGCTGGGAGCTCCGATCTGGCCGGCGGCCTTGCATCATGCAGTTCCGGCACGGGCGGCGCGAGGGCGTGGTTGTACTTCAGGCTGAAATCGCGTTCCCCTCCAGCGGAGCTACGGGGTGGCGGGACGACGGTGGAGGACGAGGGGGAGAGTTGGGGGATGAAGGGGGAGTGGGTAAGGGGGTGCGAGGGGGGCAGAGTGAAAGTGGTGAAGGTGGAGAGGGGGTAGTCCTGCGGGTTCTGGCCCTGCTTCTGCATGGCGAGGATGAGGGCCTGCACGCGGCGGTCCTTCTTCCGGCGGTCGACCTCGACGCAGGCGCGCACGAAGAGGATGAAGTGGAGGAGTCTGCACACACACCACGCATAAATTAGCGATGAGCGCCCGGATAAACATATTTAGGGGGTGACGTAGTGCAAAAAAGGGGGGAGGGTGGGATAGATAAATAAATAAAAATAAAACGTACGCCAGCACGCCCAGCATCACAAGATGCGTGATATCGACCGCGAACCACGGCCCGTAGGCGTCATCCTCGCCGCCGTCCTGGATCTCGTAGAAGTAGCCGGTGCGGTACTCGATGAAGACGGACTGCAGGGCGAGGGTGGTGACGGCGCCGAGCCAGAGGACCAGGTCGACGCCGACGTGGGCGGCGGGCTTGATGCCGCGGGCGCGGGAGCGGCGCGCGCACACGACGATGAACTCGGCGGCGTCCCAGCAGAGGGTCGCGATGCTCTGTCGCCAAGTCAGCACGGGTGTCTTCTTCTTTTCGGCGGGAGATATATATGTATATAATACTATCACCGTCGTCGCCACCCTAACCCCCCCCCGGCTCATTTTTTATACAACCTAAAACGACACCGCAGAGAAAGAGATATAGAAGAACTGGCAATTAAAAAAAAATGACATAAAACATAAAAAGCAACTCACAATCCCGAAACTCGTGTTCGCGGTCACATACCGGCTCCCCGCGAAATTGAACCCAATCACAAAGCAGGTGATCACGAACGCCGTGAACAGGCTCAGCGAGCGCAGCACGATCTTGGCCACGTCCCACTTGGGCTGGTTGCCGACGACGGGCAGTTCGGGCAGGCCCGTCGTAGAGTTAGTGTTCTTCGGGTCCGCGGCGGCGGCGACGGCGGTGGTGGTGGTGGCGTGCTTTTTGCCGCCCATGGTCGGTAGGTATGTATTAATGATTTCTGTATATTGATTTGGTTCGGATGGCGAAAATATATATAAATTTTAACGGTGTTGACGGAGGCGAGCGGAAGGGAAGGAGGTTGATTGATCGGTCGGTCGGGTTGCCGGATCTTCCTTTTTTCATGCAATTATTTCTGTTTCTTCTTCTCTCTTTCTAGGTTCCCTTTCCCT
Source organism: Camillea tinctor (assembly GCA_022578605.1). Taxonomy (NCBI): domain Eukaryota; kingdom Fungi; phylum Ascomycota; class Sordariomycetes; order Xylariales; family Graphostromataceae; genus Camillea; species Camillea tinctor. Next base: position 167,168 of record MU394101.1, read on the forward strand.
CTTTCCCCCTTCTCAATTTTTCTCTCCGTAAAATCTTCTGCCCAAATTCGCGATATCGATTATCGTCTTTTCGCTGGTATCGTCGTCGGTATATCGCTCCAGGGAGGAAATAGGGGAGGTAGGCAGCACGCCAATCCCCCTTTTACCTCTCTCTATCTCCTTCTCTTTCTTAATGTGTTTTCCTATCCCAAATCGTAATCCCCTATCATTCAAAATAATCCGATCATCAACGCGCGAAGTATGCCATTCGAGGCGGACTATCGAGCCCGAAAGCGGACCGAGTCGTTTTCAATGCCTGATGGTTGTTGTTTGTTTTTTTGCTTGTCTTGTTGTTTCCCCTTAGTTGTAAGCCTTTTCTCCTCCCCCTAATCGTCCGTTCGCTTTTTCTAAGACTGCGAAGGGTTTTCGACGCCCGCTAGACCCAATCTAGCCTTATTCTTCGAGTCCGGCAGTTATCGCATTAGGCGGGTGTGGCTAAAAAAAAAATACTAGGACGAAAAAGAAAATACAACCCGTGTCACCGTCGATGGCGGAGTTCTCGAAGCTAATGTTGTTGATAGTGGTGGTGTGTGGTGTGAAAGGGGAGAATATTGCCCTGATGATAGTGCTTGATGATGATGGGACCACACGCCCAATTCCCCCGTCTGCCGCTCCCCCCAACGGTATTTCGGCAGGAGATGATGTAGGAAAAAGACAGGATCACGATCCTGGGGGTGCGAGAGCAGCCAATAGGAGGGCTATGTACCTTGCAGATCTATCCTATACGGGCTATTATTAGACTGAGCCACGCTGTAGTGGAGGGCGAGCGTAGAACTAATCGAGCATAGTTACCCAGCTAGGCTAGGGACAGAGAGAGGAAGAAAGAGGGACAAGACTTTTTGAGAGAGATGTCTTTGACATCATGCCGGGGTTGTGTTGGTTGAATTAACGTTCTTACGAGAAAATTCATCGTCTCTCAAGTCAACCCAGTTTAAGGCCCTAGGTATTCATTCGATTCTTAAGTTCTACACGACAGACTGATATAGCATATTTGCTGTCATATAGGTCCTGCCAAGAGTTCAGGAAGATATGTAATGAGACAAGCCCCAGGGGTCAGGAACGAGGTTAGATGTAGGTAGTATCCATCGTAAGAATCAAGCATGTAACCACACCTACAGATATTATTGACGAATTCGAGGTCTGCAATCATGGGATGAATTGGATGAAATAAAGTATAATAGAAAATTAGAGTAACTTATACCCTTTCTCTGCCATATTAAGGTGATTTCGTCTCAATTAAAAAAGGATTATCTATTAGATTGACATGCACATGGGAAATAGACAGACATAGATATGGATATGGATACAGATATATTCACAATCGTGTACGTAGAGTTATACTACCTAGTATGTACACCACCGAAGTGAGCAGTACTGGGCGGTTGAGACTCAAACTCGCTAAGCCTCGATCAGTATCTACAGTAATCCGCCCTGGGTATCAATGATCTTGTTTCGACGATCCACCAAACGCCATCCTGGAGAGAGAGAACAGCCCCGGCATGTTCTATGTCCATGTCCATGTCCACCAGAAAGCAATCCAACAACACCGCTGCTATGCTAGACATGAAAACCCCCTCTTTCCCCCCAAAGGGACCAGCCCTATATGCACAACTCCTTCAGACAGCCTCCCAATCCATCGCATCCACCATGAACTCCCAATCGCCCTCTTCCGTCGTCCAGTCGGCGGGGCTGACTGGCCCACCCTCGTCGACCCCGCCGCCGCCATCGCCACCGCGGCGCTTAGCGTTCTGGCGGACGAAAGGTTCGGCCACGGCGAAGGCGCGGTCGAACGCCGCAAATATGGTCTTCAAAATCTGCTCGAGATTGTAGGCCTCCAGGGGCGCCGGCATGTACTTCTTCTTATGGAGCTCGCCTGCTGCTCCTTCTCCTCCGGGGTCGTCGGCGTACTTCCACCGGTTGCGCAGGTCCTTGGCGCGCGCCAGGTCCCTGCGCACGTCTGCGGCGCCGAAGATCTCGTGCAGCGGGTTGCTGGTGTCTTCCAGGGCCGCGAGCACGTTCGCGTGGTACCGGTGTTGGCTGATACGCTCGCGAGGAGCGCCGGTCTTGAGGTTATCGGTGCTGGCACTGGCACTGGCATTGGCGTTACCATTGCCCATGCTGCTACTGCCCATTCCGTAGACGGCGATGCCGTATATACCCATCAGGTGAACCAGGGCTCGCTCGATCAGCATGTAGTACTCGTGGAAGTCGAGCTTGAAGTGGATCTCGTGGGCCTCGGCTTCCTGCTGCGTCTTGCCCGCCCGCTCGATGGCGGTGTTGTACCCCTGGTTAAGGAAGGGCAACTTCCAATTGAGGCGAGCGACGATCTTGAGGAAGCGAGATAGCTCCTGTTCGGGCGAGGGGCCACCGTTATGGGGGGAATTGGGAGGATCGGAGCTCGGTCGTGGCGGAATGGGCGTGATAGTGGATGGTGGAGGTGGGCGAGGCCAGGATTTAAGAGGGGGAATCGAGGATCGAGCCCAGCGCGAGGCAGAGAGCCCTCGAGGTATTTCTGAATTCATTTTTTCTCTCCAGTGTATTTATTAATTATCGTGAATATCGTGGAACTTGGAACTTCGGAACATCAAAAGAGTGCATCTTGATTTGACTCGGTGGAGGTGGAAGCGGGCGGTGTAGGCAGTTTATGTTATATAACATAGACTACTCGAAAAAGAAGCATGTCAGTTGAATGAATAAGATATTTACTTAAGGTGAAGAAAAAGAGGCTTGAAGAGAGTTTTGTTGTTCACGAGTTCGAGTTATTGTAGAAAATGGATGTATTAGATGTAATGGTGATGGTGAATCTAACTACCTACTGAACCACTCGCTGACCTTATTTATACCCTTAGGGTGCTTGTAACGCCTTCCTTCGCTAACCCACTAGCTATTGTTAGTTTCAAAGGATAGATAAGATAGCCTAGGTTAACCTGGCTGATAAGGCCTGTATGATAACCCGTACCCAGACCCAGAGTAGCTGAGTACAGTAAACTTTAAAAAGTCCGAGTGGACCTGATTCTCCACCAACCCCTCCTTATAAGTCGAGTACATAGTAGACACTAGGTATATACCTGAAAGCCTACCTACTATGCATAGATCGTATAGTCGTATGCTTAAAGAGGCCATTCCGGGTTACGAGGTTGTACAGTTAGCTAGTACTTGCTTCACCCATTGATAATCCTAGAATAGATGGACACTACTTAAAACCACAGCTTCATTTAAAAGGCCTGTTCTTACACATGTCCTATCTGTGATGCCTTTTCTACCTACTTTGTTTCTTATCTCAAATGTCCTCTGCCAGGCTTGGGGTACAAATATGCCTCGCTCCGCCATGTTAACGAACGGAGAGCTTTGCGGGATTTCACTGGAATTACTCTTTCAAACTACACTTCAAAGGAAACCGACCCTATTCAACTTGAACCTATCACTTGCGAGCATTATCCAACATGGCTGCTAATAATAGATCAGTAAGATGTCACGGCCTACTCCAACATGTAGGGTCGCCGGAAACGGAACAACTGTTATTTCAACATACAGTTGTTGGAGCTACATAAGTAACCATTCCTGGTATAGGAATGTAACGGTCGCCAACGGTCGCCAGTGCGACCTCTTACGACCTCGTAGTTATATAAGTCGGCGTAAATCCTCTTATAGACACTCGTTCTTTAGCTATCAATTTAAGGCTTTATTTTCTCTTCGAAATCTAATAGCGAGGGTACCGTGAAACCCCTTTGACGAGCATATCGTGAATATATTGAACCAATCTCGCCTCACTGTTCCATAAGGTCAAGACCAGCACATGACCTACCTACCAAAGGGAGGACTCGTCACATAAGAGTCACGATTGCCGACTATGATCTACGTAAAGACGTTCTTTTGGCGTTTCTGCGATGGCGTTTTCAAGATGACAACATCAACGCCGAGGTAAGTTTAACTATCCGTGTTGGATAACCGTGCTAATTCCACAGAAACCGGGAACATCAACCGATTACTGCACCTGGCTTCCAAGGGAACTAGAAGAACAAGAACACGGTAAACCTGCGCCCTCTCTTTTTCTCTTCGGTGAAGCCACGTCGGCCTAGCTTCACGATTTCTTTTCAACAAGAAACAAAAAGGTTTTAAGGCAAGGCGCATTCAAGTGTCCTCATTCCAGACTCGACTAATATCTTGCCTTCTTCACATAAAGCCAACGTGCCTCCAACCAGATAGGAACCCAGTTACCTAAGAACTGTTCATCTCCTTACATCACATGGATGTCTTACATCACACGGATGGGCAAGACCTCCTAGAGGATGCCTGTCGTCAAGCGGCGGAATACCCTACCGGAGACACATACATTGCAGTTGACGTACCGCCGAGTTTGAGGAAAAACTATCATCGCAGACTTATTGATGACGGTGACCTGCTCTTTATCGAGGACCATGATGATTCGCCGTTGCTTGTTTTCCTGGCGAGGAACCAAAGATCCCGTGGTAAGTGACTTGAAATACCATGGCTTCATGATCACCCTATTCACAGCACGATAGCTTTTACCACCGAAAACATCCACAATTTTGAGGAGCTTAGAGAGCATCTTTCTACGCGAAGCGATCCTCAATGTAGACATGTGTACGCAACCCTTGAACTGCGCTCCCAGCATCCACTCATTATTCTCTCTAGGTTCATCGAAGCCAACCATTCGAGGGCGCCATTGAACTGCACGCTACCTATGATGCAGCTGCTTTTGGCCTTTCTCCAAGTGAATCCAATCTTCTTAGATTCAATCCACGCATTCGGCAGACGCCTGGATCCGGTCGATGCATCTCTGAGCCAGTTCCAGTTCGATGGCGAGATTTCTGGGGGCATCCGGATAGATGGGCTAGGTCGGTCGGGCCGCCAGTTGCGTCACACTTATCTCTTACGGTCTCCCGAAAAAAATGGGGAGGGTATACGTCCATGGTCCATAAGACAAACCGCTGTGTATCACGCGTTCGACCTAGAGACCGGCCGAGCACTTTGGATTACCGTCAAAGGGAACAACGTACTACAGGATGCAGTAAGGAAGGACACGTCAGGTTATCAAGAAAACATCGAATCTATCAACAAGTCATTCCTATTCACATTAAAAACCCATCTGGTTTATCTTCGATGGTGTCAAGAAGGTTGGCGCTGGTTCGTTCGTGACCTTGATCAAGAGGTCCGCGAAGCACTACTTCGAGGGAGGACAGCCCCTATCGGTCGGGAGCCATATTCTGATGACGCTGATGACCCTGACAGCCAATATACCGAGAGACCTGTTGGTATCCAGGAAAAGCTTTCGCAGCCAAGCACAAGGATGAGGAGCAAGTTTGCTGGGTTCCATTCAAGATTGAAAAAGACGCATGGGCGCTCACCGTATGGGCAGACTCCAAATCAACACATAAGCTCTCAACCTCGGAGAAGGGACATTTCTAAAGCGTGGCCTGGCCCCAAGCAGATTTTAGATAGTTTCGAGTTTATTGACCTTCAAGAGCTCAATAGTATTGGCGATAGGATACAAGAAGCGGTCTTGGTCATCAAACTCGACATAAAAACGTTACGAGAGCTGCGAATGTACTACCAGGAATTAAACGAGCGGGGCGAACTCCCCAAAGATGACTCCAAAGTACTTCCGAAAGATGACTCTCAACCATTGCCTCCTCAGCATTTATCTTTTCTAGAAAAGATCCAAGCAATCGTCAACACCATGGAGACACGGCAGATACAACTAGAATCACTAGCACAAAGACTTGGGGAAGGGAAGAGGCTAGTAAGTGAATGTCCTCAAACTGATATATCCGCGTTATGGTGGCCCGGAGTCGAGAATCATTGCTGACTTCTCCTTTAGTATGAAAGCATCCTTGAATACAAGAATCTAGAAATGAGCAGAGTATACGCAGAAGAGGCAAAACAAGCGGCGATGCATATGGAGAAGATTGCATTTAGGACAGCAAACGAGACAGCGCCGATGCATATCATCACGGCAGTCACGCTTATATTTCTACCGGGAACATTTCTTGCGGTATTTAAACTCCCTATGCGATTTGGATTATCTCGCAGCTAACTATTCGCAGACCTTCTTCCAAAGTGGCGTGTTGCAATGGCAAGAAGTGGCTGATATCCAGTCCACTTGGCTATTTCGGCCGCGGGCATTCACTCTCTTTATAGCGATCTGCCTACCTATGATGGCACTGATTTTTCTGGGGTGGTATCTGAGTACGTATATTGGGGAACGAAGATATAAGCGGCATGTATTTGCCAATAATAATAAAGGTAAAGGGGTTATGGACATGGCCGATCTAGTCTAATATTATGTAGGGTCCTCTTGCTATTTGCACGTAAGCTATGGGACTAAGCCGAAACCTTCAAACTTGAAGTTTCGAAGGTACATAGGTACATATAATTTAATAGGTACTCAAAAGTTCTTTTCTCTGATCATCGCCTGAGTTCGCAGGTACGGTGGATATCTTCTAGGAATAATAGCAGCCTATGAGGTGCCACCCCCTTCAGATATAGGTTACCTCACTTCACTAAAAGGTCATATCAGCGTAACCAACAGACCCCCCAAACCAAGGACCCCACGCATGTGTTTCGTGAGGTTCTGTTCCTCGCCATGTAGTCAGCCAATCCGGTAAGTGTTCATATTATCTTGCAGTAGCCCCACCAGAACAGCCACGGCGTTATAGCTCAAGTCTCAAATCACGTGGAAGTTTCGACACTATTAGATCTATCTCTGATCAGCAACATAGACAACAAAGGCGCTTTCTTAGATTACTTTTTTCCGAAGTTCAACCCTCGTGACTATTCAGACATTTGTGGATATCTTGAAGGGCTTGGCGAAACTGAGCAGGTGAGCTTGCTTAATCTTGTGTTGACTGTAAATACATGGGAATAACCAATGGAGCAGATATTTTTGATCGACGATAGGGAATCTATGAGAGACAATAAGAAAGCTATATCTTTGGCAATCGGTGTTCTCGGCAAATTTCTCAAGCATAAAACACCTAAAGATAAACCCCTTCGAGTTCAAGCTGCTTCAAATCGGTTCAAAGACGCGGGGAACAAGACGAGAAAAATTGAAGAAAGGGATAGAAATTTTGCGTTTTGACGCTAAAGAGGAATATCTAGAGATCAGGCTTACGGCGTTGGTAGAAGATATTATAAAAAGGGGGAACGATAATACACCTGTCTTTATCTTCATCCTCACAGATTCAAACTGGGATCCTGAAACCCGTCAGCTCACACAAACGATCGAGGCACTAAATAAGCATGCGGGAGCAACAATTTTAAATCCTTCCAAGGTCTCTATCCAATTCATGATTTTTTGGAAATGATTCCATCAAAGATACTTTGCAAGAAAAGTATGCTCGAAACTAACCTAGAATTGTTAAGCTTCCGGGCTGTGGATGGCACCAGCATCTAAGTTTCGCTGATTGGACCCGGGGTTTTCCTCTTACAGGCAATTTCGAGACTTAGCCAGTCACATAGGTTATATAAGTAGGCAGGACAAGCCCAACATTCCATTCCTGATCTAGTCCCATTGCATCCACCCAAAACTACCACCATTCAATACGAATAGAATATGGTTTATCTACCCAATTCGGCATCACAAATTCATCTCAATAAAGACAATGCCTACGTCCATGGTCTCAATGTACCGATTACGCGAGATTGACCTGAGACAGTACTTGCAACAGATATTTGACAACGATTACAAAATAAGAGTACGTCAAGTAAACGGCGAAATATATCATCATAAGCTAACCTTGCCTTCTTTTTTTTTCAGCGGGCTCACGAGTATTACGTGATTACCGCACCACATGTGCTCACCGAGGTAAATCTTCAGGAAACGATCGCTGTGCGTGTAGAGAGTTTCTAACATCATTACTATTCTCAGAATGACGAGTTACAGATAATGAATGTGAGGGTGAGGGAGCCGCGGATCAATAAATACGGTGAATGGGAATAATGTAATAGCATCTTGACCACAGGACGTATTGGGGTGCCCTGTAGTTTAATTTCGACTGCTAAGTTGATGAAGCGGAGCAGAGGTGTCGAGTTAGTTACGCAGACCCGTGACAGATCACATGGAGTTTTCCAATAATGATATGATTAGTTTTCCATCTAAATATTCATGTGTTGTAGCCGTGATCGTTAGAATATTACGAAGTAGCCCTTAAAAGCATCATGGGGCCATCTACGACTAACTCAAGTTGTTCAACTAACAATATAACCTTAGCACTCCCGCAGCAGCTTGCACATGTCAATGGTCATCTATAGTAATTCGGAAACCATGCGTATAAACTAAATACATATTACCTAGTAGCCACGGTCTAAAATACGTAGTAGTTTAGTCACTAACCAATCTCAATATAACAACACTTTTCTTACCACCAACCAACTTCCCATCAGAGCCCTTCATGTTGAAAGACCTGGATATTAGCGGATAATAAGAAAAAGGTTTGGAGGGCTGGATGTTGGTCAACTTTGTTGTAGCCGCAATAATTAGCTTCTTACTATTTATATATTCGTGTTTCCCTGCATTCTGTTACCCAATAAGTCTATGTATGTAAGTAGACTTGCGGCATGGCCCACTTATACACATCAACGATTAATGTTGAAGTTGAAAAATAGTGTAATGGAAACGCCGCACCCCATTTTTCACTCCTCATATCTCTTCGTATAAAAAAAAAGAGAGAGGGAGCAATTGAGCATTCAAGCAGCAGAGAGCTCGTGGACAATAGGATGCGGGGGATACACATCTTACTCCACCTGTGTGGGTATTCGAGACCCGTTTTGCCGGTTGAATCCGACTCTCCGGAGAGTCTACGAGTATATTCCATACCTACCACTTGGTGCTGTGGGCTGACATCATGTTCTGACCAATACGAGAAAAAGTAACTGGTGATGTCTTTCCCTTTGCGGTAAAAGAAACAAGCCATACCGGCACTCCAACGTGGCTGCGTGGGATCGTGGATCGTATTGCTAAGCTTTGGAGGCGGAGTCTGGTCTTGGTTTACACAGTATGTACATATGTAATGCAGTCAAGGTTACTATATTTACCCTGCTAGTGGAGGTTAGTCGGTGCACATCTGCCGATAGCTCCAGCACTAGTAGGGCACTTATACGCACTATACGCACTATACACACTTGTATATAACCCCTCGCTCATCCTCTCTACTACCAACCTCCTATTCTCTCTATCACACACTCAACTCCCATCTACAACACTATATATATATATACTACGCACATATTCTCTATTGCTCTCACTTTTTCTACTCATTAATCTTAATCGTTAGTAAAAAAGACCACTCACCTCTCGCTCTTCAACATGCAACTCTCATCCATCCTCGCAACCGTCGGCGTCCTCGCCATGACCGGCAGTGCTGCGGTGATCCAGCGCCAAAACTCCTACGTCGGTGACCTCAGGACCTTCGACGGCGACGACTGCTTCACCGGCAACCAGGGCGTCAACACTTTCCTCCAGTCAGACCTCGATGTCTGCACGCCCTACACGACCTTCAATTCGATAACCGCCCACGTCGTCGATGGCTATACCCGTAAGTGACTCCCCATTAACCTGTCTATACAGCGGTTCTTATTGCTTTATACTACATACACACTATAGTACTAACGAGTTGCCCAGTCTACGCATACACCGATGCCAGCTGCTCGGGCGCGGGGCAAGCCATCCCCTCCTCGCCGATAGGCGGCACTGACCAACCCTGTGGTAAGGCCGAGGGCGCGCCTTTCGTCGCCTACAAAGTCGTGAAGAACGCATAAGCGGCCCTCTTGACGTTAAAAATCAAGGCTTCACTTGGTTTTATGAGACTATGGGGTTGGGGGGAAGGGACACTGCATCTTATATTCACTAAGGCGTTCGGTTTGGCATTTGGTTTTTGGGGGAATCGGAGTCTCAAGTTTGAAACTTATCACTTAGACTGATAGCATTTGCGTGATCATTAGCACTCATTTATGGATATGGGATACCTCAAGTAAAAAGAGATGAAAGATATATATATAATTACTATTGCGAGCAGCATCTAGTATATAAAAAATAAGCCAAATAAGACAGATAGTGCTTAATGCAATACAGAGCGGGTATCGGAAACCATTGATCATGCACAAAAACATACAATGCCTAGGTATAGGTAATTCATAAACTAGATAGAACGTGGTGTACATTATGCATAGGTTAGAGTGGACATTAGATTGATAAGCTGATGGGGAAAGAAAAAGGGGGCCCTTTGTCTTCTATATCTTACCCTTCTAGGATGGCTCGATTTCTCCAACCCCTATCACGCCTTCTTAGTTAATAGAATGAACAGAGTTCGATATAATACTCAGGGAAGCAACGACAAATCTACCTAGGGTTAGGTACTGAACCAGTGATCTCTAGCTACAGTTAGGAGCGAGGGGGGAGACGGTGGCATTTTCTTCCATTACATTTACATCAACACCTCAATATTGACTTGATCCCTTCGCCGCTATACTACCCTAGCCGTTCTTCACATCTATCACATCAACTTAGTGCTTACTTCTAGAGCCGTTTCTATTGAATACGGTTTCACTAAGCTCTAAAGTTATGTCTTCTGAGACAGTTAACAAGATTTACGAGTGCTAATTTTGCGTTGCCACCTTCACAGCCATGAAGACTCGCCGGAAACACAATAAAGGCGACCACCCCCGATGCCCTGTCTGCCATGTCAGATTTGAAAGTGGAGCTGCCTTTGCGGCTCACCAACAGCTTACCTCTCACAGATATTGTAGGGAGTGCCGGATCCCTTTCAAGCACTGCCAGGCACATGTCGAGCATGTTCAGAAGCAATCTCACGCCACGAGCCTGCTTTGCCAGAGTTGTAGCCGTCCATACCCCCACCCCGAGGCTTTCGAAACGCATTGTTGCGACTGCAGTGGCTTCTTTAAGAGCTGAATGGGCCTCGAGAGTCACCGTCAAGCTAAAAAGCACAATGTCACTCCCGAAGTTAGTTCAGCTCTAAAGCAGGCACCAAGGGCCCCAGCCTCAGCACCACGTATCTATAAGCACGAACCAGATTCACTAAATAACATGAAGGTTCAGGTGAAGGAAAAAGATGTCGATGAGCGACTTAATCTTGCATCAGTTCCGTCCTTACCGAATCATAATATTAAACGCAAGGCCGAAATCAAACAAGAGGCCGATATAAACATCCACTCCGGAGAGGAAAGCACAAGGTACCCCAGCCATTTACCGGGAAAAAACAACTCTATCTGCATCCTCACGGCCCTCAGCCGGGTATCGCGAATTCTACATCATCCATGCAGCATTGCCGCAGCTATTCTAGCCTTGTAGGTATCCCAAGGACTGATAATCACATCACCAGAAACCCTCCCCAAGGCCTAGTATTCGATCCTTTTCTAGTTCCACAGATGGCCCCCCAGTCCATCTCTCAGCAGACAGAGGAGAATATGGTTCTACATCCAGCACAAAGATCGTTCAGAGCTTCTCAACAGATGCCCGGTCACCAAACACTCTCCAAGTGCTCTATGTGTGGACATGTAGGTGTCCCTCAGGATACGTCTGGAAAGAAGCCTCTACATTCGAAGCAGCAATAACAGACGCGTCCGGGGCCATCTATCAAGATCGAGAGTCGAAGTCTGTCGCCGATAAGATCATATTAAGCACGGGCTTCACTATTGCAATATGTGCAAGGGAAAGAGTATATTTTCAGACCACCTTGTACGATTTCATTAAACCTTAGCCCTCAAATGGGAAGATATTTTAAGTTTCAAGCTTCATGATATCTATATTGGCAAAAAAAATAGTTGTGTCAACTAAGACGAACCAAAGTGAGCATCTAACCTAGGTAAAAGGGCGTAATAGGGATGATCATGTGTGACTATTAGCAAGAAAGTGTCTATATACCTAAGTGCACTTAATCCTAGACTTATATACGTAATAAACAGAGAGGCAGCTATATTCAATCAAAATATTCCTACCTGGTAGGTAAGCTGGTATTGGTATCTATGACTTGTACGTGTGGGTTACTGTACTTACCCCTCAGCGTACCCGGTAGTATGGAACCACCCCGGACACGAGGTAGCAAATGCGAAGTTGTTGGTGCTTATCTAGGGTTCATTGCATGTCTCGTTTAGTACTAAGCAAAACCCCTCTCCCTGGCTTGCCCGTAGGCCTGCTTCCGTATGTACAAGGGTTGTGGTTATGGCCTTTGTTGAGCTGCAAGTTAGATTTACCGGTCTGTTCTATATCTGCCTCCTTACCTACCTGCCTCCTGAGACATTTTAATGAGCTGCCAAAATATATATTAACTCAGCCTTTATATGCGACAATCCGAACCCATCAGCTTTCGTCCCCCTGTTTCTAGGTTGTGTTGTACCGATGCGAGGGAGGAGGGGGAGGCGAAGCCAAATACGAGTCGCCCCCAACTTGGGGTCGCGATGGAATGGAGTAGTACCATACAGTTGCATGCCGAACGCAACCAACAATACTGGTGCCAGCATAGGTTACATGCGCACATACATACCTGACAGTATGTACCGAGGTAGTAGGATGTATAGCACATATCTATTTGGGGGTTAGACACTGCCTGCCTACCTTAAAGATACCGAAGCTATAATGCCTACATGAGTTGCTGGGTTCAGATGTAAGGCATGCTGCTTTAAGCCTGACTCTGCCTTCAGTACATAGCCAGGTACTTTGTGCCAGAGAATAATATAATATTTGTACCTGTCTTTGCGCATGACAATGTTTAAATTTACATCCCAGTTTTGCGACTCCTGGTGATCCCGTGGTCTGGATCACATATGATTTAAGAGCGAGGTTATGTTGGCATGTATACCCCTCGCTTCGAGGGAGGCTGATGGCCAGTATAAGTAAGTCAGAGAGTGTCCATATAATATAAGAAACAGTCGATACAACCCAGACAAGACGGTATAGATGATGATAAGAATATGCTTCGGAATCCAGACGCAGTAGTAGCTTGAAACGATTTAGGGCGACTCCCTTTAGGAAAAAAACTGGAGGCTGAAACCACGGCTCTTGTTTTAACCTTAATGTTCCTTCGCTCCAGAAGAGCGTGTCCCAGTTCTGCTGTGATGACAGGAAGGAATATCAAGAGATATAGAAATAAACATGGAGCAAACAGAGGAGACTGTCGAGGAAAGGGGCCAATCAGGATTCTTATATACACCAAGACAAGAATACACGACCGTAGTGCACTCTGATTACACCATGGAACTTATAAGGTGGTAATAAGCCTGAAATTGGTCATCATCTATGGAGTTTAGTATGTGTCACATACTACAAATATCGCTCAACCTGTGGAATCGTATTACCGTCTAAGCCGTACACCTAATGTCTGTTAAGAATCTTGAACTACTACATATGGGCCAGTTCAAGCAACGTACTGGCTTGTTATGTCTTGTCTAGACCGAGATAACCATATATGGCTGGACTTTCCTGAATGAATCTAACTATTCTTCCATTTTTGATGTCTTGAGTAGTTTTATAAGAATTGGGGGATAAAGTGGACCGAGATTCTGGGTATAGGTAGTTGCTTTAAACGATATAATTTCACTCTATACAACTTTTTATGCCTGTGCAATCAACAACCTGGTGGGAAGGACAGATCCAGACAAGGTCAAAAGCTACACCAAGACAGTCAATTGTTGTCCATCCTAACCCGACTGCAATAAAAGCGGCGTGAGCGCTAGACCCGGTTCAGCCGACAAACAACATCTTGGGATAACTGAAGAAGTGCAGGGTGGTATTTGGGGTGGTCATCACATTGTTGGAGGAAGAGACATACCTAAAATATCCTCCTGCACGACAGGGGCACTGGCTATTGATGAATTCCATCCAGTGTAAACAGGTAGCTTCTATTTCATCAACCAACACCGTACTACCTTGCCTACTACCGCCTCTGTGCCTACCTACTACCTATCTTCCTCGTCGAGGGTTACAAAATGGCCAACTCAAGTCTTTGCCTCATTTTGTTTAATTACTTACTCATTCCTCACTGTTCCTCTCTCCTGTCCCTTGTGTAACATCCTCATCTCTAACCTAGGCCGTGATCGTGATCAAAGAGCATTTGGATAATATCTAATCCTATTAAAATTTACAATACTCCTTATTTCCCTCGAATCCTAACCCATATTTTCACCTCGTGATTTTGACAGTTCAAAGGTTATACCTTTTTGCTTTCACGTTTTTTGACAGCTAAAGCGCGAAGCTCAGCGGGAAAAGGGGAGAGCACAGCGAGGTAGCACCGAATCACACCAACCTACCCCGTTTCCATCCAGGAGGAACCGAACCTCTCAGACGAGGAAGGTTAGAAATATGGCATGCCATTCCCTTTTTCTCGCTCTCCTGGCGCTACTCGCCCATGCTGCTGCCTTAGCAGCAGACAGCAGCAGAGACTTCGGGAGCGCCATCACCAGCAGAGAGTGGCACGGCTTCAACGAGTCGTGCGCGTCGTGGCACACAGAGCCTACAGCGGATGGGTCGCAGATCCTGCTCGTGGCGCGGTGCTACGATGGCGGCGGGACGGACGACGAGCATGTCGTGTGTTCACAGTTGGATTTGAATAAGTACGTTTTGAACTTTTGCCCCTTTCTTGCCCCTTTTTGGTTTCTTCATAACTCTCTCATTCTGTCTGTCCTGAAAGTACCACTCTGCGCTGCTTATTTTCTTTGAGTAGCATGTTTAAAATAAGAAGGGCGAGGAAAGGCTGTTTAGGATGAGATATGAGGTGAGAGGTATGGGACATAGGTTAGTGTATGTAGGTTATGTCAAGTTACAGTAGATATCTAAGCTATGGGGCAGAGAAGAAAGGAAGTAGGAATGAGCTTCTTGTCAGTTCTCATTATAGTTCATCACACATCTTGCCCCAACTCTCGCTCCTGGGCCCTGGGCTTGTAGTCTTACTCATTCTCTTTCTTTTTTAAAACCCCTTATTCGATTCCATCTCCTTACTCCCCAACCCCAGTAGCATTCCACCAACCGCTAACTTTCTGAATAGCTGTCTCGCGCCCCTCCCTGGCGACTGGAACTGGCTACAGGAGCTCGGCCCCAAGGATGCCCCCGATGACACCAAGTTCTTCCCGAGCATCTGCTCTCAGGCCATGATCGACACGGGCCCGACCTCGTCCACCACCAGCACTGAGACTGTCATGGGCACTATATGCAACAAGATCGGTGAGGCCGGCACTATCCATGGCAGCGTCGATATAGGTAACATTATTCTCTTCCTGCTACCGCCCTCTTTTGAATATGATGAGAAAATAAAGATAAATGAGAGAGAAAAGAATTCGACTAACATAAGTTACTTTTAGCTCCGGCTGTGGTTAATTGGAGCGGATACCTGGCTTGTGTAGGCATCACCGGGACGAAGTCTACGCTTTGTCGTTAAATGTATCCGAGGTAGATTTATCGTACTTCTTTTTTCAATTATATGTATTTTTTGTTCTTAGAACTATCACGTTAAAGGGAAGTAGGCACTGCGAGTCTTGTTTGCATGTCTCTTTTTTCATGATTAGATCTCTTTAATAAGAAGGCGAAATCAGGGGTCACTCAACAAAGGGTGAATCGAGGGATATGGGATATCAGTTAATAAAGTTACAATATAGTATAGATCCCAGAGATAAATGTTTGAGTTATTAAGTAAATTATCAACTACAACTAGGTCCTATAGTCACTATTACTTAACGGCTGACTATCGTAATTATAGCTATGCATCTTTCTACTGACCTTTCAACGTTGGAGAGCCGTACGTTCCCAGTATCGTTCAGAACTACTCACGGAGTACCCTGATAAATCCCATGGTATTACTCTATACATCGATGCACACTGACATGCTATATAATCTCATTGGGGAAATCTAACATTATTATATCTTGCCTCATCCACCCTGTGATAGCTTTCTATATCCCCAGTTCCTCATAAGATAATTTGGTTTCACATCTCGGTTTATAAAGATAGATCTTATTAAGTTCTGGAAGGTGATAAAACACTAGGCATTAACTCCAGGAAAGAAGACGTGTATCTACCACATAAGATAATCATCCAGTGTAGATGAGCACCTTACATAGCTTCCATCCCCTTGAGAGAAATAGACCTTTAAAGCTAAATCTACCTTCCTACCAGACTAAAACTTCCTAAGTAGCCTCCAGATATTACAAGTATCGAGCATATCTATATATACAACTCCCTTACTCATTGATAAAAACTCACATCACTTGCCCTCTTAAATTGTCCCCTATTTCTTCGAATTTCATACCCGTTTGTTTTCCTTGCACGCACTAAACACATTATTATACGCAAAAGATGTATAAGTTATTTATTATAGATAGATTCCACATCATCGCTCAGAACTACCCATGAAGCAATGGGAAGAGAGTTAGTTCCAATCCGCAATGACTGACTCGGAACTCGCCTCTCATTCGTGTATAAACCCCTTTCATTGCTATCCAAACCCAAAGACAATCCAATCCAAGCTCACTCGTACCCGCCTAAGTATAAGAAACAGGGTGAGCATGAGGGAACAGGTAGCGAGAGCCAAGGGCCAAAGATACATAAACAGATAGAGTAGAAGTTGGTTACCAATAGACTTTAGCTAACCTAGCCATAGTCAATTGAGTAGGTAAAGCAGAGAGAGAGAGGCGGTTAGACTTTGAACTCCCCTTCCCAACCTTTATCCCTCTTCGCCCTCTCTCCGAATCCTCCCCTTTCTAACTAAACTGCAGGAACACTCATGCCCATACGGAAAAAAAACACCAGGCTAGTTCCCCAGGAGGAGTCCTGAAAAGAAAGTAAGTAAGAGATTCAACGTCCTACCCCCTATCCCCCTTTCTTGCTTTAAAAATGAAATGAACAAATAAATCCTCCCATCACACCTAGCCCCCTATTCCTCCCCCCATTCCTTCCCATACCACTCCTAACCCCCTGTCCTCTTACCCCTTAATCCCCCTCCACTATCCCCATCCTACCTCCCAATCTCCCACTTCACCCTACCCTACCCTACCATCATCCTTCAACCTCCCTTTCCCCAGCCTTCCTCCCCCACGAAATCAAATAGCACCATAACCCTTTGCCTACCTCTTTCCTTTCAACGCCATCTCCCTTACCATAGATCTCCAATCCCCCCAGTCTCTATCCTCAGGAATACCAAAACCCCAACGGGGAATGGAGATGCATCACACACATCCCCAAACCACCCCTATCCCCCAAAACTCCTTTCCTTTCCCTCCCCCTTTCAAAGCAGCAGAGACATAAGGGGAAAGGGAGAGAGAGAGAAATAGGTCGGCTGCCTAACCTAGGTACACATCACAAAAAAAAAAGGGGGGGTAATACTTTTCCTTACTCCCCTTCCCTCCCCCTTTTGAAACAAGAAGACGACCTTAGACCTTACCAGATTCGAATTCAAACTCAAGACCAAGTCCAATAACCTGCCCTAACCTAGAATTTTTAAAAATAATCCCCCCCCCCCTTTCTCTCTTCCTCCTAAGTTAGTTATGTTAGTCCCCTCAGCAAACCGCTACTTAATCACCAATTTACGTTTTACTTTCATACTTTCATTTCACTCCACTCATCACAGCACCCTCATATTTACCATATTTATATTCATATTCATATTCATTTCTTAAGTCCCATCAACTCCCCTCCCCTCCCCTCCTCTCCCTTTCCGAATCCAACAACAACTCACTTAACCTCAGTTCACATCACCTAATCTACGTAAAAACCGCAGCACAGCACAGCACAGCACATTACACACACACGAAAAGTTTTACTCGCAATCACTACTTACTACACCATCAACATCACCATCAAGTCCCCCCCCCCTCCCCCTTAAAAAAAGAGAAAAAAAAGACAAACCGATAATACCTTTAACAAGACAAGCCCAAGAATCGAATCGCATCGAATACGCAAAACCCACCTTCGAAAAAAAAAAAGCCACGATAAACACAGTAGTCCTAAGAAAGAAAGAAAAGAAAACCACTTTAAAGAACCAATACCTAAACAAGTTTTTAAGAAGGAGGCAAGAAAAAAGATTTTCTCTTTTTTTTCATAATATCAAATCGCGCTTTGTTGTTTTGTTTGTTCTAAAAAAAAAAAAAAGAATTGTAAAAGAACAAGAAGACGAGAGGTTAAAAAAAGAGAGAATAAAAGTTCCTTTTCCATGTTTGTTTTTCTTCCCTATGTTTAAGAAAGGAGAAGAAAAATCAAAAACAAACAGGTATAGAAACCCTTTCCTCCTTTTCCTTCCCCTTTTCTTTTTTTTTTCAAATCAATTCTCTCCTTTTTTTTTAATTCCTCGAAGAACTACCTGTTGCTGACCTATCCTGATCCCCAATTGCTTTCTTGTCTTTCCTAGACTTGAACACGAATTCGCCCATGATTTGTATGTGATCCGACGGGAAGTGATAGTTCGGGAAGCCCGGCACCGTCTTCAGGTAGTCCGGGTCCGGGGGTCCGAGCAGCTCGACGACGTCCAGTGTGTTGCTCGTATACCATATATAATCGAGCACGCCAGAGAACGTCGGCGTGTAGTTGGTGAATTGAAGCTCGTCCGCGGTGCCGAAGAGGTGAGCATACGAATTGCGTAGGCTGAAGGGATGTTCGATTCCATCCCGCGTGAAGTTTCCGTACGAGTAACCAACCAGGTCCGGGTGGTCGGGAGGTACCCGACCCTTCTCGAGTAGTTCGTACACGGAGCTGTCTGCCATAGAATTGTAGTCACCGCACACAAACAGAGGAATGTCGGTGTTGTTCCGATACTCCTGGCTGGGCATGGGCTCGGGAGGGTCTTCTTTGATCGATTCCCCTGCGCTTTCGGCTGCTGCAGATCTGGTTAACCTCTTCTCCTCAATCGGTATGGGTGGTTTCCGCGTGTATCGTTCCGATTGTTTTGTGACTAGCTCCATCAAGATTCCCGTCTGCACGGCCTTCACATCCGCCAAGTATGATTCCCAGCAGAGATGTGCGTTTACCACGATGAACCGGTTCCCTGTGTACCGCGACTCGAAGAAACAGTAGACCGCAATGGTATCCTTGGGCATGACCCGGTTGAAAACGTCGTCGGCTGCCTTCATGTCCGGGCGATTGATGGCTGTCTGCCTAAAGTCTACGAGCTGCTTGTCGAGCAGAATGTACTTTTCAGTCTTGTAGAATATGGAGCATCCGTCAACAGACTGCTGATCCTTGCCTGTCAGATGCTTGACACGAGTCTTGGGATAAAAGACACCCCGGTAGCCGACCTTGGCAAGCTCAGGCGTAAAGAAGGTATCGAATGCATCCATAGCTGTCTCTTGCAAGCAAAGAATATCAGGGTTCTTGTGGTAGATCTCCGCCATGATACCTGCCCTGCGATATTCCCAGTCCAGGGCACTAGCCGGGGTATAGCCAAACTGAGTGCTGGTCGCATACTTGTCGCACAGTGTGTTCCAGGACATGACCCGGATATGCTCCTTGTCGGTGCCGACATCCTCTTGGATAGGAATCAATGAACGAGGGATGGGCTCCTCCGGCACTGAATAGCAAGGTTAGTCTACGTAGGGCGAGAGATAGGAGGAGGGGAAAGGGGGCAGAGATAGTAAAGAGCAACATACCTCGGGCACTCTCCTTGAGATAAGTGATGTAGTTTTTGGTGCCTTCTTCCATGAGCCTTTGCTTCACATCGGCATCAAGAGGATTTCCATGCAGTCCCAGCATTTCGAGGAAGTGCAGGGCGCCAAGCTCGTGGGGCACATTGGTTATAAGGTTGTCGAAGAGAAGTAGTTGGCGCAGAGGGGTGCACATGCCCAGCTCGGGAGGTATGTGGGTGATTTGGTTGTGGGAGGCATTGAGGTATCGCAACGATCGGAGTTTACCAATGGCTTCAGGTAAAGAGGTTAGGTTGTTGGTTGCCAGATACAGCTCGGTCAGGAAAGAATAGTGGTCGAAGAGCGTAGTAGAGAGATTCTTCAAGCCCTGGCCGCTGAAATCAAGATTCAACCAGTCCTGCCTGTCCAGAGCCTTGTCAACATTGACGGGGCGTCCCCTATCCTCTACCTCTCCATCCACTGTCGATCCGGAGGCGTTGGCAATAGGCAGAGCTGGACCGATGCCCTTATTCTCGGAAGCTCTGAGTCGCGCGAAGTAATGCGGTTGATGCTGCTCCGTCATGGTCTGGTGCGCCCGTTCGGATTCTTTATAGGCCTTGAGCTGCTCGCTCCACAGCTCGGAATAGGGCTGGCCCTGACCACCGCGGGAGCCGGGAGCGTTGCCGTTCTGATGGTTGTTGGGGGTAAAGGGTGCGACGTTGGAGACCAGACCGGAGGAGAAGGCGGAATGGTTCATGGTGTTGGAATTGCCATTATGGGCTGCGTGGTCCTGCTGTATGCTCTGATGGTGCTGCTGGGGGTGAGTATGATGTTGATGAGCACCCTGCTGCTGCACAAAGTTGTACATCATCTGCGGGGCCATCCCGCGCCCGCCGGGGACTCCATTGAGGCGCGAGTTGTGCCCCTGCTGGTGGTTCGGTCCGTACATGCCGCGAATACACTAACCCAGTGGTCTCGAGGGAATCGGGGGTATGACTGGTAAACGGAAGGGCCACTGTGCAATGGAGGCAAGCGAGAGTTGGGACAAGGTGGGGACGGAGGTGATGGGCTTGTGCTGTCGTTTGGGAAGTATAGATATGTCTGGAGGGTACTGGTAGGTGTCGAAGGCCATCTGCCAGGTAAGAGATGTGCTGGGCGTGACCCAAACGGGGAGGGGCTGGCCTGGCCGGGCTGAACGATCACGGCAAGGCTGAGGCTGAGGAAGATCTCAAGAGCTTAGGTCGGAAGGAACACGCAGGAGGGGGAGGCGGATCGGCGTGCATACATAGAGGCTGAAAGCTTGGTCTCGGTGCATGGAGGAGGGCAAGGGGACGACAACGAGGACGATAGCTGGGAGTAGGGCGGGCAACAATCGCAAAGGTTGCACGTGGGTTCTCAGCTTAGGAATCCTTGTCGCTGGCCAGCTCGCAGACTCGAAAGTATGGTTGGGTTTATGTTCCTTATCTTTCCCTCCCTTCTTTTATTATTTCGCTCCTTCTCGTCTGGGGGTGATGATAGTGGTGTTCTGGCTTGGATTTTCCTTTTCTTGTTTTTTTTTTTTTTTTGGTTGGTTGGTTCCGTTGGTGAATCACCGGTTTCGCTAGAGAGAGGGGGAGGGCGAGGCGGCGGGTAGGTAAAGTAGTGTAAGGGGGGAAAAGTAGGAGTAGGAGTTGGCGTAGGCGTGGAAGTGGAAGTAGAAGTAGAAGAAAGAATATCGACAAGGCTGATAATGGGGAGACAAGTCGAATATCGAACGAGGAGATCGAATTGCCTTGTTTGCCTCTTTTTCTCTTTTCCCTTCTATTTCTTTCCTACCCTTTTCTGGCTTTTTTTCTTTTCGTTTTTGGTACCTGAGGTTGCAGCTCTTGAGAGCGCCAGCGCTGGGAGAAACGTGGATGATTTTTTTTTAGTCTTGGCTTTTTTTGCTGTTATATGAGGCGAAGTTAGTAAAAAAAGGGAAAAAAAAGAAAATATAACAACCCAATCCCCAACAAGCTGAATACCAAAATCAAATAATAAAAAAAGAAAGAAAATATACGTACACAAGAAAAAAAAGAAGTGGTAGTAGAAGAAGAAGAATTAGTGAATGACAATTGGAAAAAGATAATAAAAAAAGAAGAAGAAAAAAGAAAGAGGTTGATTGATTTGATTCAATACAAACTTGGGAACTTGCTAATGTGTTGTTGTATAAGGTACATCAAGTTAATGTAGAAATAATAACAAGAACAAGAACAAGAACAAATAACCTGATGCTTGCTGGCAGCTGTTTGCTTTGCTTTGCTTTTGGAAGAGGTTCGGGTACGGGGACTGGCTGTACGGGGTCATTGGTTTAAGGTAAGGTCAAGGTGTACTACCAAAAAGTGGGGGCATTTTGTAGTATTCCATACAACTTGTATCATACAACTACATAAGCAGTACTCCGTACCTAGTACTCCATAGTAGGTAGCAAGTAAAGTAAGGTTTTGGTGAGACATGGTCCGTGTCCCATATCCCGTGTTTCGTAGCGCGATCACTTTCTCTTCTTCAGCCTTGCCATACCTAGATCACGTGCTAGTTTTCATACTACATACCCCTCTCCTTCCCTCTCCTACATTTCCCCCGCCAGTGTTTGACAGCCCTCTTCCACTGCCCTGCCACCTGACAAGGCTGACAGCCTGCAACCTTATCTCACATTAGTCCATTATACATAGTAGTAGGCCATCTAGTGTGAGTTTGCTCTCATTCACGCTCCTTACCTTTACATTCCCTCCACAAACGGGGAAAATACCTAACTCTCATATACCATAGATTGCCCAGGTCTATATAAAAAAGCATATCTATTAATAAGCAAGCTTAAGAACTGATGTTAGGTATGGGTTATAGGAAAAGTTTCGAGCAGTAGCAGCTTCATGCTTTACCTAACTAGCAGAGAGCAAAGGATACTTAGTCTTACAACCTCGACTGCAAAAAACACCAGTATTTTGATCGAGTACTCACACCATAGTTTTTTTCCGTCAAAAGCCTACGACACTAGTACTCAATTATACTATTGTCTGATCCGTTTCCCTACCTAATCTGAAATACATATCACCGGACTACTTCGTAGAAAATTTGGCATAAAGGGCAACCTGACTTGTTACTTTGCCATTTTCAGCTTTAGCATAAGGCTGAATATCAGATTCACCTGAGAAGTCAAAGACATGTCTGATTGACAAGTCGAGGAAGCTGTAGCCAAGCAACCCCCATCCCTTGGATAGCTAGGGCTGACTAGTAAGAGATGGTAGCTGTAGAGAACCTCCCGAATATGCACCTAGGTAGACCTCTCGCAAGCAGTCCTTCGGTTACGACAGACATTATATAAACAACTTCACGGCATAGGTACGTTGGCAAATTGTTTGTCCGCCTTTGGTATTCTCTCTCCTTCAAGTGGCCTCTTCTGGCAGCCTCTGGCACCTCGGCTGGTCGGTTGTTACCTTCCTTATAAGATCCCCATGGGAGCTATATCTGTTCATACCATTGATAATGGTTTGAGTTTCCTAGAACCTTGTCCCGTCACCTTATCATGAGCCCCGATAGTATCGGTCATAGGTTAAGAAGCACATGAACCTGTCCAATCCACTACCAATTGTGTGGGCCTTGGCACATAATGCGCAGTGACAGTCGAGCAACGAAACAACAGCAATGACAAGTCGCGTTCGTGACAAGGTTTAGCCCACGTGAGACCACCACGTTAGGTATATGGATTGAGAAAGAGTTCACACTACTCATCTCCATCTAATATTTATTAGTCGAAGATTGAATAGAAAAAAACAATGCCCAGACATGACAAGAGCTCGAGAAGTACCATCCATCAATCACCTTGGCGAACCAACCCCCACCAAAACGGTGTTCAATAGCTAAGGTATGCTTTCTTGGTACAGTCAAATGCTGTCGACGATCTCGATGTGGAGTGGCCTCGTTGCGTATTGTGTGTGCTGCCTGTCATGTGACGAATGATGATGATCCGCAAGTCCTCGTTGGTCGGGTTTAACCTACCTGGGTGTAGTGTAGGTAGAAGTGTGTAGTCAGCTAGTGGAGATTGGAATGCACTTCACGAAGAGAAAGGTCCAGCCAGACAGCCAGAGCAGTGCAGTTATTAGATTGACAGTTCAGACAAAGGCAAAATATCGGTTGGTGGGTCAGCTTTTGGAGCAGCTTTTAGTGGCAGAAGATCCACGCGCACAGACGAAAGTAGTGTAGAGTGCGAATGTCTAACTACGTACAGAATAGGGCCAACTCCGCTACATAGACACATAACGATATAGGTTAGGTATTTCCTACTAGTTAGTAACCTGTTCCACTGCCACGGGCTGCAAATGCACCAGACAACATGATGGAAAAGCTTGGTACGGGCATAAGTCGGTCGGAGCGTTAACTTAGGTTGGAGGTTAGTCCATTCCAACGTCTTGTCTTTGTATATATACGTCCCAGACACTACCTTAGTGTCTAGGTAGTAGAAGAAGACCACCGTGTGAACCCTTCTACTCTTCCCATCTCTCTAACCTAACCTACTACTACACAGGTTTGCTTTTATTTTCTTACATCTTACAACACCGAGTCCAGTTTAGGGTCTTGAAACGTCTCTCACTCTAGTAGTGTAACTCCTTCACTCCTTTCACCGCTCCTCATCGACTCCTTACTTATCACCAGTGACTCCTGATTAGTGCCGAGGTTCCCTAATCCATACTTGGTTTTCCCTTGAGAACAACCTAAATAGGTCATATGTAAGAATATGATATGACAACTAATGCTATATGATATTCCTACTATAATAGAATCAACTGGCATTCTCGGCTACACTTATCTGTTCCCCATATACGCCAAGAGATCATGCACATGTAATTCGTGCCAGTCAATAATTCCGAGAACGAGAAAAGAAAAAGAACAAGAACTGACTGCATAACGAGAAACCAAGAAAAGAAAGAAAAAAGGCAAGTGAAAATAATAATACTGCTACTAATAATAAAAGAATAGCCGGCAATTTATATGGTACAGTTTTACGTATGTATTGTAAGTAGGTATACATAGAGTAGTACTTAAAACCGGTCTACGCTAGTAACGGGTTTATTGACCTCCCCCATGTTGATAAAACGTCTCGTCCCGCTGCGGTCCGCTTTACCGCTTAAATTATAGTGTTAAAGCCAATGATTTCGTCAGCGTACCCCCCGTTACCCCCCCTCTCCTTCTCTTTCCTTTTCCTACCCCTCCCCTCTTTTTTTTGACAAACGACTTTTACTCCCCCCTCCTTTATTAGTGTAGTAGTGTAAGTAATGAATTCAGAACCTCCTCAACTTACCTATCTACCTAACCTAGTTCTCAGCCCAGTAGTATTGACCCAGCCCGCTTGATGCGGGCTAATGACATTCATCTATCTACCCTACATACACATAACCCATTCCACTTTCACTTGATCTAACCTTAGACTGGCAAACTGACCGCTACAACAACTTTTTGGCGCGGGATTCTATTCCTGCATCGTGGACATGTCGCTGTCTTAGATCAACCACGATAATTCGCGTGCCATGTGGACAGGCTACCTGGCGATGTCCCGTTAATCCTCCAATGGTGTCTGCATTGGTATAGAGAGGCGGGGAATTAAACAAATGAGTTAGAATGTGTAGTGTCAACAACTTAAGCCTCAATGGCTGGGTCGTGTCATATAAAGAGCCAAGAAACCAAAAAATCTGGTGAGAAATCAGATGCAAGCGATGCCAGCCAGCCTGATTCAATATCGAAAAAAGAAAAAAAAAGAATTAGCTGCATCCCGATAAGGCGACCCAGCTCTCTTCCTCTATATATGCTTGACAGCAACTCGTCATTGGGTGAGCACCTACCACCAAACCTGATGTAAGAAGGGTGCAGAAAAGCACAACCAACCCGCGATGACATTATCGACGAGAGAATAGTGGACCGGACACCTGCAGGGTCGTGAGTCGATATATTTCCCTCGTAGACCTGGGTCTAACAAGTCAACGTTGGCAAAAACCCCGTCGCGCCAGTCCAAAAGTCGATATTCATGTTGCTTCGAGTGGAGTAACACCGACCGCCAGACGTGAGAAGGAACGCATACTAACCAAGGCACCCTGGGTATTGCTTGATCGATAAACAGTACATTCATGCAAGCGTTGTTGAGTCGTCATGGGTTGTCGGACTTTTTTTAGCGTGTTATACTATACGTTACTAGATATCCAAGAGACGAGAGAACCGAGAACCCCAAAATGGCTCCATTGATGTATACATACCTACAACTAGGTTACTACATAAGGTAGTGTAAAATAGATACCTGGCATAGGTATCTCTAGGGTTGGTTGTTTTTACTTCCCAAAGGGGAGAATCGGTTAAGAGAAGAGGGTCATTTTCCCCTTGCCTTTTTTTCTTATTCTGTTTCCTTTTTCTTCCCTTGTTGGTGTAAGTGAAGTGGGTGTTCGAGTTTCTCCCTTTCCCCCGAAACTCATCGACATGAGTTTCCGCACCAAACAGAGAGAGGGACGGGAGAATATAGGAATAACAATAACAACAGGGAACAGTGGTGTTTTTATGAGGGCCGAAAAGCAAAGCCAGAGATCAGAGATCGGAAATATCTACACTAATAACAAACACCGGCCACCCTCCAAATACTTTACCGACAATATGGAGCTCTGGGCTGGTGGCCCACGTCGCAATGCTTGTGGTAATGCGGGGGAGGCATCTGTTGGCAAGGGGGATCCATGGGAACCATGTCCCACCAACAGGGCTCCTCTGTCGATATTCAGAAGGAAAAAGCTCATCCCCAAAAGAGGTCTTGGGAGTACAGGTCTCAAGCATCGTGATCAAATAACCGAATAGCGCCTGGCGAAATAGGGCCGGATCAGACCTTGCCAATCCTCTAAATAGAAAAGAAAATATATCATGCCGGGCTATAGTACAAAACTAGTCCTGTCCTGGCCCTGTCTTGGTCCTTATGCCCGTCGTGGTTTGATACTGTACGCATGTACGTACATACATACATACATAATTGTATGGTATTTGTGTTCGTCCTCTCGCATCCGCATCATCATCATCACGCATTTTGCCTCCCTGGCCATGATATGCTTTTTTTCACCCAAAAACAACTACCAGGACTCGTCCATAATAACAAACTAATCACTGCAGCCAAGACTGCACAAGCGAGCTGTACGACCGCAGCGTCTCAACGACTCGAGTCTCCTTCGAGGTGTCCCGAGTGATCGTCGCTGCTGGGGGCCTAGAAGGCAAACAAACAAGTACACCTCACCAAGCTTCTCCCGGCTCCTTTCGGAGTGGTTTAGAAGCACGAGGACCATCAGGTTTTTTTTTTGCTTCTTTTTCTTCTCCCTCTTTTTGAGAGGTTTCCCCCTAAAGTTCGTTGTCACCTCGAGGGACCAATATTCTGTATAACCCAAACAACCATCACCGTCCCGTCCGGGGACTCGCAGCTTACACATACCACGTACTCCGTACACGTACACGCACACTTTACCTATCGCCTACCACATATGTTTGCAACATCTTGGAGGTCGGCGAGGTTAGGTTATACTCTCAGCCTCGACGTCCATCAGGGTCGGCCACCAATCCCCTTGCAAACCAGGTTAGTTACCAGGTATGCTAGGCATTGCTAGGCTAGGCAGGCTATAGGGAATAAACCTGCAACGTCGCTCCCGCGAACCCCAGATGACCGGTGACCAGCTTGGTCAACGGCGTATAAGGCCCAAACACTTCCTACCTCTCTCTGTCTGTCCCATACAACATACCTAGAAACTAGGGATCTCCCCGACATTCCGAAGTCAGAAACATTCTTCACGTTGTCATACGACCGAGGACCGAAGTGACCGAGAAAGACACCGGACCGAGGAATGCGAACGACCTCTTATTCTTTTGTTGCTTACTCTTTTCTCCTTTTCCCCCTTTCCCCCTTTTCTAGTCCATGACCAAAGAGACAGAGATAGAAGGGAGAAAGAGAGGGAAGACCATCCAACGACACAATCTACATGCACACGAACAGTTTTGTTTTTACGATAGCCAAGAGAGCTGACACGAAGGAGATATATAAACTTGCCTTCGGGCCGTTCGACCTGAAGGTGGGGGAGGGGAAAAAAAAGAAAAAAGAAGAAAGCTGTTTCGCAATAGCGCGGACCAAGTTCCGGTGTGTCACAGCGCTGCAAGATTAAAGACGCAACCCGAGGGGGGGAACAAAAAAAAAGGTCAACCATCAAATCTCCATCCCATCATCATATGAGAGAGATTTGCCCTGCCGCCTTAGTTCCCCAAAACCAGGACGAAACAAGAAGAATACGAAGTGAGGCGAATCCGTATCCGGTCAAACCCAAGCCACGGCAAGACAAGGCGACTTTCGAGCTTGGTGTGTATGATGATAGTAAATAATCATATTCATTTATTTACTACCAAGAGGTTAATTGAGGTCATACACATATATGGTATTGATGCAGTTAAGAGTCTGGTAAAAGGTACTTTTGTTTTCTTCCTTTTTTTTTAATTTGTTACTTTTATTTTATTGTGGTTCTTTTTTTGGTTTTACTCATAGTAATTTTTTTATTCTGTTCTTTTTTTTTTCATTTTAATCTGACCCTGCAGAAACAGAAACAGGATCTAAATTGCGACGGGTTGTATTCCAAATCAGGACTCTTCAAACGTAATAGAGGGCGGAAAGAACTAGTGATCGGGGAAAAAGAGGGAAAAAACGGAAAGGAACGGGAAAATAGTAAGAGAAGAAGAAAAAAAAGGAGAGGGAAAAAAAAAGCGGAATTGGGAAAGGAACCGAGGGCTCGGTGAAGGTAAGGTAAGGTTTGAAGCTGCCCGAAGGAAATTGAAATTGAGATTCAAGCGAAGCGAGAGCAAGAGCAAGAGCAAAGAAGCGCATAACAGAAAGGGGGTTTGAATAATAAAAAAAGGAAAAAGAGAAAGGAAGGAAGAGAAGGGGAAAAAGGGAAAAGGGAAAAGAGAAAAAGAGAAAAGGAACAAAAAGCAAACTAAAAAGATACGGCCAACTCCGGTGGTGGCAGCTGCAGTGAGTCAAGTACCATCAGGTCTTGGCTCAAGTACCAGCTACCTATCAGAACAAAAGACCGGATTGGCGAGGCACGAGAAAATGGAGTTCGCGTACAGTTTGGCTATGTACGCCCCCCCTGACATGTACCGCAAACCACCAAGAAAACCCTCCGAGGCACCTTCTCAACTTTCCACAACTAAAACTGGCACAATTACTACAACAACAACAACTACCGCTGGTACTACCAGTACTACTACCACTACCGCCGCCACCACCAATAACTTAAACTCAGCTGAACACAACCACAAACACCATAACCACCACCACCATTACAACCACACTAGTCCACGAACCATTACTAGTAGAACCACCAACAACGACGACGACGAGAACGAAGATCAAGATCAAGATCAAGATCAAGACGAAGAAGAAGACGAAGACGACGATTACGATACCAATAGCAATTCCACTACTAAAAACAATTATAGCACCAGTACCCGTACCAGCACCAGTGCCAGTACCAGTGCCACGGCCACGGCCAGGGCTAGTGTTGGTGTCAATCCCAATTCCAGCAATCCACCCCCTTCTTCCCTTCCCACTGCTTTCACAGATCCTACAACCACCACATCCTCCTCTTCCTCTTCTAGACCTGATCATAGCGTAAGGAGGTTCAGGAGGTCTAGTCGACGACGTGCGGCGTCTGCTACTACCGCCACTACCTCTACCACTTCTCATCATCTCCCCACCAACGCTCTCGCCAACGTTGCTGCTGCTATCGACTCTTCGCGTCACTCGAGGACATCTTCCAGCAGTGGTGCGAGTTCGAGAACCTCTCACGAGGCAGCTCCTCCTAGATCCTTATTACAGGCTTTTAGGCCGTCGAGTAGTGTAAGTTGATTTTTTTTTTAATTGTCCTCTTCCATCTTCTCACCCCCTTTTTTTTTCTCTTTTTTTTTTCTATCTATCGTCATTCGACCCATCAGACCCGCTCGAATATATATATACGTACCCATGTTGAATATATTCATGATTACTACCTACCTACTTACCTACCTATCTACCTCTTCTTCGTATTCATGAAATTCCGAAAGCTTACACATAATCGTCGTCATCAATCTAGAAGAGACATACCACCGGCAGCGAAATCACTCACACACCCGCTCCTCTTACTACCACCGGTTCAGCTGGGACCACCGTGGCTTCACCACCGCCTGCCTCTACCACGCATTCAGCGTCTGCGTCCCAACCCGAGTCGCTAGCCGCCTCGTTAAAATCTCCCAAGCAGATCAGGCCCGGGCCTCTCCATTTCTTTCGCAGACGCGACTCTCACCAACGGAAACCCGACCCTTCCCAGCTGTCGCCCACTCCGACTTCTCCTCCTATTTATGCTCAGACGGGCAGTCCCTCGTCGTCTAGGCCCTCGAGACTGAACGAGAGCAGATATCAACATGACATATCAGGGTCGTTCGCCCCTCTCTCCAAGTACTATTCCCCTTCTTCCCGCTACGACAGCGTCTCCTCTGCTTCCGTCACAGCCTCTTCCCTCATAACTAGCGTCATGTCCTCCCACGAACACCTGCCCGTCGTGGCCGGCGGCAGCGCATCCGTATCCACCGCTTCCGCCTCCTCTTCTTCCAAGGCCCCGTCTGTTGGGCCCAAACCTTTGGTAACCCGCAACAACCGCACCTACATACATGAGCCCACTTTGGCCTACCCCTTGCCTGTAGATCTTTCCGAGCTCCACCGCCAATCGCTGCGCACCCTTCTCCTTTTCCAGCTCTTTGGCGGTCCCATCATTTCGGGCGCATTCGCCAACAAGCCGCCGTCCCGTGTCCTTGAGGTAGGATGTGGTTCGGCCTTCTGGAGCATGATGTGCCATCGCTATTTTGCCCAGCACGGTCATGCCTCCATTTCCTTTACCGGCATTGATATCGTGCCCTTGGCCGGTGCGGGGCTCGACCCGAACATTAAACCAGACAAGGATATGCGGTGGCAGTTTGTTCAACACGATATACGGCGGCTTCCTTGTCCTTTCCCCGATGAGGAATTCGATCTGATCATGGTCAAGGACATGTCCCTCAGCGTTTCTTACCGCGACAACCAGCCCATGTTTGAAGAATACGTGCGCATGCTGAAGCCAGGAGGTGTAGTGGAGGTGTGGGAAACCGATCATACGATCCGCATGTTGCGGCCTAATGTGTTGAAGGCACCGAAACCGTCTCGAGCTAGCTCCGATTCGGACTCTTCCAGTGACGATGACGACGACGAAGATACCAACGTGGAACGACTAGGCGCCTACTGCATGACCACCAATACCCCCCTGAGTACCCCGTTGAACCCTTTCTTAGTAGAATATAACGCCTGGGCCACCAAAGCCCTAGAACTGCGTGGTTTATCGGCGGTCCCTTGCACCCTCATAGGGCCGCACATATTGCAGGAGTCGGAGATCCTAACCGACGTACGTTCCAAACGTTTAGCCGTCCCGCTGAGCGAGATCCGGTGGGAGCGTGAGGGCGTCGGCGGTGTGGTGACCAAGGATGGCAAGAGCTACATCGATTCGATGAAAGGCAAAAGCAGGCCATCCGACATCAAGGGGGCGAAGCCTGGAGCCAAGGCGTTGACGCCGGGCCAGGCTGCGCTGCGGAGGACAGCGCTAGAGAGCACGGTGGGCCTGATTCTCAGCCTGGAGCCTCTCCTGAGGGAGGCTAGCGGGAAGAGCCAGGACGAATGGGATAGTTGGACCGGGAAGATGACCAATGACCTACTGCGCGACGGAGGTACAAATTGCGGAGAATGCTTAGAAGTCGGCGCATGGACGGCGAGAAAGAGGAGTAGGAAGACGTGATGTGATGATATTTATTATTATTTTTTTGGATAAGGAAAGGGAAAGGGATACTATATATACCTAGGTATATTTATTTATTTATTTTGGATGGGAAACACAAGAAAAATTTTGAACGACTTTGGAACATCACATTTTTGGAAGAGAGAGAGCCTTTATTATACTACTACTATACTATATTATTTTTCATTGGTTTTTTTCAAGGGTTTTTGTTTTATGGGTTCGAGCATACGAAGAGAGAGAAAAGAAACCTTTGAGAGATATATAAATCAAACCTATCAAACATGTATTGAGAATCATTCCCCCGAACACATATATCATCAGCATCTATCGAGCTACACCTATACCTATCTATCTAACTAGCTACACCTTATCTATCTATCTATATATCTACACATATCTATCTATACATATCTATCTACACATCTAGCTATACTATACCATACTGTGTTATATCATATATATACCGCTAGCATGAGAAATATATAAGCCTGGGACTTTTGTAACCTATCTAATTCTTATTCTTTTTTTCGTTTCTCTATAATGTGATTTGTGACTTCCTCCCCCCTCCCCCTGATTCTATGTTCGATGGTGAAAGGTAGTTAGGTAGAGCAGAAAGGTATACGGTATATTTAACTGATATGGTATTGAACGGGAGACCCTCAGTTGTGTGTATAAGGCTGCGAGGCACTACGCACTAACCTAGGTAGTCCACGACACCCAGCCGTCGTACTGTCTACTTGTACAGAAGAAGCCGTGTAAATGGGAACCAACCTAGGTTAGGTAAGAGAATGGTGTGTATTGGTCCGCTGGACTCACCGTCAAACAAAACGGGAGGACTTTCGCTACTTGAGTTGGGAAAGCAGCGCAGGATATAGGTACACAGAGTTGTGGTTCTTGGTTCCACGGGTGTTTGCAAGGTGCGGTGGGATGGGGGGGGGCATGGTGATGATAAGGGTGGTGAGGTAGAGGTAGGGATAGAGGTAGAAGGAGAGGGAGAGGTAAGTTGTTAG
>MU394101.1:200668-252008 GCA_022578605.1 Camillea tinctor
TGGGGGTGTCTCGCCGCGGCCGCGGCGCGGGCGCCCCCCCCCCCCCGGGGCCGGCCCCCCCCCCCCCCCCCCCCCCCCCGGGGAATAAGGGAAGGAGGTAAAGGAAGGTTAGAGGAATAATAGGAGGTAAGTGTATAGGTGATGTGGTGTTCCTGGAAGGCTGTGATTTTGGCCCGATGAGGATTGGTTCTTCATCGTCCTAGGATATTACTATATATATATTTATATTTATATGTGTGTGTGTGTGTGTGTGTATGTGTGTAAAAGAAGTAGCATAAAGGAGGTGATTATTAACGAAATAGATGGATAGGAGAAGAATAAGTCTTACAGCGCTTCGATCTCTATTAAATCGATGTCCCTCATAGAATTAAGTCAGCCGCCAGGCACATAGGTTATATGTATATACCAGCTCTTCCAACTCAACTAACTTGCCTCGTACACCGTTCCCGCGTATCTTTTTCATCAAAACACAACAACCCTCATAAGTTACTCCCCTTCTCTCCTTTCTCTTTCTCTCCCCCTTTATCCTTTTTCCCTCTTGGGTACTTCCTCTTCCCTCCCAAACCCTTTCTTTCATCTTCCTCGCTCTTCAAGGGAGTAGCGAAAAACTCGTGGAAGGGAGGGGGTCCGGGGGGCGATGTCAGCGTGTACATACCCTTCTTCACGAACTCGGCCCTCTCGATGCCCTTCCGGATCTCGGCCTCGTCGCGCAGGCCCGCGTTCGCCATGAAGGCGCTGTGCAGCCGCGGGCGCACGTAGGCTAGACCCCCCATCGGGTAGGATTTGCCTAGGTGGAGGAGCTCTGGTGGGTTCTTTAGTTTTTATTTTTTTTATTTTTAAAAAACAATATTTCGGTTGGGGGTGAGAGGAGTGTAGAGGGGGAGAGGGTGCTCATATTTAAGGAAGTGAGAGAGTGAGTGAAGGAGGGAGGGAATTGGGATCAGAAGTAGACATACCTTTGTATATTGCTATTACCTTCCGTCGAAGCTTAGGGTTTGGGGCGGACATGGTTTGGTTTATAGGGTAGATTGGATTAGGTGTTTATGACAGATGAGAGAGGAAGGCGGCTGGATATGTATTATAGGTAGGTAGCTCGGCTCATGCGAGGGTGTGGAGTTGCGAGGTAAAGAAGATAGCGTGGTTTAGATACATAAACATAAAACCTAGGCTATATATATATATATACTTAATGTAGTGGATATATAAGCAATACGTATATGTAAACTTAAGTTATATGTAGTAGTGTGTATAAGTGGAATAGAATGAATTGAGACCTCAGTGTTGTTAAAAAGTGACGCCATATCTCTCTCGTCCTTATCGATAGCTTCGGTAACTATCTAGGTACCTAACCCAGCTAGGTCTTGGTGTCCTACTTATTGTAGCTAGCTTTTTGACACACCTTGCTCCCTTCGGGGCCGGACAAACAATGACTGGGGGTTATTTTACCTAGGTTAGATGCCCCTCAATTTGCGCCCTTCTACTTTGATGTACTTAATGAATGGAAGTTACCTAGGTTAGGTATATTGTGGCATAGAAAGTCGGATGTAGTTACCATAGGTACATATCTGATAAACTTCCTCCCCCCTTTCCCCCTTTTTTCAATCTCGACAACATTTTTTGATCTTTTACTTACCCGAAACTACCACTAGCGGAGGTCGTATATAGGTAGTGAGACAGCAAACGAGAAAAATAAAACTAGAGGCTAAACCTAGGTAGGGAGAGTGAAAATTCAATTGATTAATTGGAACTCACAAACTCCCATCTTTTCTCCCCTTTTCCTGTTTCACGCGTGGACGTGTGTCTCACTCTCGAGATGCCGCCTCATCCACACCTCAGCGCCATCCGGCGCCTCTCGCCGTGCGCCACTCCTGCGCGGGGCCTCCTCTCCCGCTGTTCCTCCGCTGCCACGCGCACTTTTTACTCCTCATCCTCCCCGTCAACGGAAGCCGTGTGGCCCCCGCCGACTCCGCCCCCGACTAGGTGGTGCTCGGACCTGGAAGCCCGCATCGGCAAGTGCATCGCCTTCGGGTGCAGCCCCGAGCAGGCCCGCCGCGCCGCCGCCGTGATCAAGACTCTGACCGACGAGTGGAGGCCCCTCACCGCGGGCTGTTCGGGGTTCATCGCGAGTCCGAAGGGAGGACTCGAGGGCCAGAAGGTGGTTTGGGGCGAGATGGACAGTTTCGTAGGTGGACCCCTTTCCCTGTTTCTTTTTCTTTTTCTTGCTTACTTCTATTTTTGATTTTGCTTTTTGGGTTGGCTTCTTTTCCCTAAAGTAGACGGGAGATAGGTTGTCGTTTTGATTAGGGACTGGTCTATAAGGGAGGGTATGTAGTTAAGACAGGGGAGAGGGGCCAGCATGCGATGATATGTGAGCATGGGGGTGAATGGCTGAATCATGAACGCTGATGAGTCGTACAATAGGGCCATGTCAATAACGTACAATACAACCGGTACGCGGAATCTTCTCGCGTGAACTGGATCTTGAATTTTGGGGGCTTGGACCCGATGAATAAGGAGATGTGGGCGAAACTCATGAAGCCGGGAGGCCTCGGCCTCATCATGAAAAGCCTCACGACAGAGTTCAAATTTGTACGTTTCCCTGCTTCTCACCTTACCATGCAAAGAAAAACGATCCACCCATCTATCGATCTAGCAGAAAGGTACCTCTCTCTTGAACGCCTTTCCAACTAACTCTCTAAACTTGCAATCCTGATTCAGCCCATGACCTACCCGGACACTATATCCGTGTATCATAAGCTAAGCAAAAGTATCTCTCCTGGTGCCACTCTCTTGAATCTCGAATGCATCATTCTCTCACACCAGCACCGCCGCATCGCTGCGACGACTAACGAAAGTGTCGTCGTGTACGACTACGAGACCGCCGAGAGAGCTGCCGTACCGCGGTTGGCGTTTCCTATTCTCCGTGAGGTGTGGGACCAGCAAAACAAAGAGATGAACCTCGCGAGACAGAAGGTATGGAACTTGATCAGAGAGGTCGCAGCCATAGAGATGGAAACGTGGAACCGGGCGGGAGCTATCGAGGATATGGGATCAGCGGCTACTGAGAGTTAGAGATGGATGGATAGGTGAGATGGGATAGTATAATGATAGGAGGACTTTCTTCTATTGGGCTAGATGTATGTTAAAACATTGTATTGCTCCACGCTATAGAGAACAACATGACCGAAATATATCCCTCGAGAAAACTTTAGCCGTTTCTAGTTCGAGATCAGGTAGACCTGATACCATGAACGTATGTCTCGAACACCAGATGACATATATTTTGCATTCATCACCATGAACCTTTTCTTTTCAGTTAATCTTTTCAGTTAACTGTGAAGAATCTATCTACATCGAACTATTTCATCTAAATAGAAAGCCCCTACGTTTGCTATGGGCTCTCTCAATACTTTCCTCCCCCTTCCTCCCCCCTTTGTTCTTCCTCCCATTCTTAGACAGTTATATATAGATTTGTAAATATGTACATGTATCTAGCGATACTCTCGAGGGTATATAAATGATATAATAATCGTACGGTTTGAAACCCACAAAAAATAAAAAGCCGACGTCGTTTTTGTCGTTGTCGTTCCATAATATCTACGCTCCGAGTCCCCCCCTCCCTTTCCCATTTTAACGCCTGAAACAAAGGTTGGTACAATCTATAAAATAACAATAATAGTAATAATAAAAAATAACGGGGGAAGAAAGCTGCTGTGCTGCCGTGAGTGTATGTGCATTACCGTTTCAGACATTACTTGACCTCTCGTGCTCTCTTTCCCCCTTTTTCTTTTCCTTTCTTTATTCTTCCCCCTCCCCTCCCTACTGCCATCTCCAATACGCAAGAAAGCGAATCGCTCCAGGGAGGGGAGGAAGCTCGAGAGAGAATCAAAAATAAATAAGGGAGGTAATCAAGGGAGGGTGTTTTCTCTCTCTTCTTCTTTTTCTTGTCCTTTTTTTCTTTTCCTTTCAAATCCACCCTCCCTGCCCCCCTCAGTCATCCAGCCGGCTCATCCGCACATCCAGATACGCGCCCAGCACCGAGCTATCGCTCTCGGACCTCGAATGCTTGTCCACCCTCCGCGCATGGAACGCGTCGATCGGCAGCATGAGCCGCTGGCTGCCCGGCCCCGGCCCCATCGTCGTCTCCTCCCGCCCCGGCCGCCGCCACACCTCGTTCGCCTGCCCGCCCGTCGCGTACCCCAGCCTCCCCTTCGACGGCGGCGCCCGCGGCTCCTCCGCGATCACGCCCAGCCCCGTGCCCACCTCCGCTACTCTCGCCGGCGCGCCCGCGGGCAGCGACGTCGTCCGCGCGTGGTAGTGCGACTGCTGCCGCTTCTCTTCCTCGGCTTGCTCCTCGGCTTCTTCCCCCGCTATGAGCTCCCGCAGGATCGCGAGCCCTTCCTCCCGCTCCTCTGAGCTCGTTATGTGCAGCCCCCACGCCCGCAGGAACGTCGCCTCGCCCCGGTAGTTGCGGTGCAGCCACAGCCGCTCGCGCGCCGTGAGCTTGGGCTGCTTCGCGTCTGGTGCTTGTTGCTGTGGAGGCGGAGGAGGGGGCGGTGGTGGTGGTGGGGAGGCCCGCGCTGAGGTCTGCCGCGGGGGCGGGCTCTTCTCTTTCCGCCGGTCGTGGGGGCGAGGGCGCGCGTTGCTGGGCCGGGCCTCGGTGATGGCTGGGAGGGGGCTCTTGGGCGGGGCGGTGGCGAGCGGGGGGAACACGCGGAGTGCGCCGGTGTGGTTCGAGGGGCTGGTGTTGGAGCGTAGGAGCTGGCCTACGTGTTGCCGGCCGTGCTGGGTTTGTTGTTGCTGATCCTCCCCTTTGCTGAAATAGGCCTCGTCGCCGCTGTTGTTGGCACTACTGCCCCCGAGGGGTCGTGGCGGGAGCGCTTTCCATTGTGGGCGCGAGTGCATCTCGGCGTGGGACTGCGTGCGCCGCAGACTGGAGATTGAGTCCGCTTCGTCCTTGGGTATGAGTGGGCTGGGCGGTGTATTCCTCTGTGGCCTGTAATTCAGTTCCTCGCCCGTATCCTCGCTAGTGTTGGAATATGACAGCCCTGATGCTATGTATGGTTGATTGACAGGTGAGCGGCGCCTAGCGGCTGATAGACTGGAGCTCGAGTAGGTTGAGGACGATGAGATGGCGGAGGGCAGCGATGAGACGGGTGAGGGGAAGCTGGTCGGCGGCGGCGCGATCGGCGGGGGCTTGGCTGCTATTATCTTGAGAGGAGAGGGATTGAGGTTTGTAGGGATTGCAAGCAAGCCCTGGTTCTGGTTATACTGCCTTTGATTCTGGTTCTGATTCTGGTTCTGATCATGATCGCTAAATCCGTCGTCTGTAGGTGACTGCCACTCGGGCGGATACCATTGGGTTACGGGCCTCTCATCGTGGCCAGGCGCGTAAAGCTCTGTCGGAGTCCGCGAGATCTCATTCTGGGGTTCCGTCGATGTCCTCGCGATACCGACGACAGGAGGTGCGGGCGCCGGTCCATTAAACGCCCACGTCGTGATCGGTCGCTCAGCTGGCCTCGATCGGTCTGGGGCCGGCAGATCGAGTTCCAATGGTGTGCCTACGCGGGAGCCGCCGAGATGAATGATCTCAGTTGGGCTATTGCTCTTGACCGAGCTACTAGAAAGGCATTTCGCATCAGTACAAATCACTACGATAGAATTCCAATTCCCTGTGAAGACGTACCCTACGCTGCTTTTACTTGAATTCCATCTTACCCAATTCAGTGCTCTCTGACTAGGTTCCCTGGTGATCGGCATTCTCTGTTGTGATGGTAATTGGTGGTTGGTGTTGATGATGGTGGTGGCAGGTCAACAACACCGACGGCCTTCGCGATGCTTCGTACAAAGCTAGGTTTAGCTGGCAGGTGAGTATAGGAACCGGCTTCTAGAATACGAGCATGGGATAGCCCGGAAGAAAAAGAAAAAAGACACCTCACGTAATCAGACCCAAAAGAAAACTCAAGAAATTTCGGCACGGAGGCCGGCGTGATATGACAGTGTTGATGCCCCTTAAACCAAGAGTCTTGGCGTTTTCGCGACTGTGACAATGTGACATCGCGCGTCAAGCCCCCCGTCGAGTTCTTAGCTGACCACAATATATTCCAGACGTTCTATAGCGCCATTGGGAGGCCATGTGCACCAGCAAGGAACGCGCCGCCGCATAGAATGGAGCCGCATCCATCCCAAGAGGCCGGGTTCACTAGGTATGTAATGACCTCTCGTGTGAAATATATGGCCCCGGAAATTTTTTCTTTCCTTGCCAAAAGACGCCACGGTGAGACCCAAATATCGGACGAAAATCCAATAGCAGCTCTGTCACGAGCTGCGCCTGTGGGCATTGGCCAATGCCGGGAGTGGCCACGGACGAATACGAGCCTGGGACGAGGAAATTGTCCCATCACACGCATGTGGTTGGCTGATCAGCTTTCAGCGTGGGGTTGCCCGTTCAGGACTCAACAGGTAACAAGAAGTTGAAAC
Organism: Camillea tinctor; assembly: GCA_022578605.1. Taxonomy (NCBI): domain Eukaryota; kingdom Fungi; phylum Ascomycota; class Sordariomycetes; order Xylariales; family Graphostromataceae; genus Camillea; species Camillea tinctor. The sequence continues at coordinate 207,149 of MU394101.1, forward strand.
AAAAAAATTGCGGAAACATAACGTGGCGTAGGGGGACTAAAAGCCCTGCTGCCATGTTTTTTTTTCTTCTTTTTTTCTTCTTTCATTTCAATGGTGCTATTATTAGTCGATGGCTATGCCCGGCATAGTATAGCATAACCTCAGCTATACTATCCATTCGGTATAGCAAAGAGCTAGTAGCCATTTTGCATATGACATAGCTCTTTCATATTGATATAACGGTTTCACGATATATTGACTGCATATGTAAAGGCTTTTTTCTTCCCTTCTTTTTCTTCTTATGTCCTTCACGAGACTAGTATCTGCATATCGTAGCCGAAACTAAGTGGGCCGATCTACCTAGGTCCTTTATGGTAACAACTAGTTCATCAGGCTATGGCTTAGACGGAGACGGTTCGTAGTTAAAAGCACATTAGGCTCGGGGGGCGTTTTGGTGGAATCCGTGTATCTCGGATATAACGTGTATTTGGCTTAGGGTAGAGGAATAGAATGTTTGGTATAAAGTCAACATACTAAACGAATTTTACTTTCTTGTATAGGTCATATAGAATTGGGCATCCTTGTTCGGCGATCATATACGCAAGGGGCATCCTAATCAACTAACAGATCCCACCCAAGATATAACACCATGTAATATAGTCGTTCCTTTCATCACCTTAACATTAACAGTGCTTTGTAAATATGGTACCTGGACAATGTCCCCAAACGAAGCGGATTCGATAATCTGTATGCCAAGTCGATATTAATGCTTAGGTAAGATTATACGACCAAATAGAGATTTATCTCGTCTTCTGATACTTCTAGCCTCTTTCTTAGTTGGGCATGCATAGTGTAGCTAATTTTCTCACAGTTACGATGTTCAATGATAGTTCCCCTTACAGACTTCAAATCTTCTAGGGCATTGCCATTTTCCTTCCTTCCTTTATTGACTACTCACTCGTTCGTTAACACATCCGTATTTCCACTTGAGTCGATCGTAACTAACTTCACATCCACGAATCGAGAAATGAGGATTACGGGGTAACAAGATAGTATACTTTTCCTCAGATCAGAATGTCAAAGATTAAGGAACAAAGATCATAGCGGAAAGGGCGGTTCTTGAAGAGGGAAATGTACGAGGGTGGCGACTACGAAACCATGCGGTAACATATTCCCAAGCTGTGCTCGAATTTCAACTGCACTATTGTACAAGGCCGTTCCGGCCTTCAGCATCCGAGAATCCCGCCTACAACTTCGATGTACTGACCGGTAATCTAGCGGTCCTTCATCTACACCAGTAAAAACACGGCGTCAGCGACATCCATGAGTCTCCCTACCCATCCCTCAGTGCGCGTCATCTTGACTAAGCCGTCCATCACCTTTGCTTCGTCAGAATGATCGCGAAAATCTTTCTTCATGTCTGTATCCACTAGGCCTGAGTTACGGTATTCACCGTGATTCCGTGACTACGGCCAATTTAGACGGCTCATGTGAAATGTGAGTAATATGTTCTACTTAGTAAGATGTGTACTCACTATATTATAGGTTGAGCATAGTATTCATGTGAGTAGAGGAGATACTGGTTCTCGATTGAAGGTAGTGATATAAGGGAACCATTACTTAAGGAAATATTCTGCCCGTATCTCAGTAGCCCGTATATATGTCAAAAAATCATACGTCGCCTCCAAGCTTTGTAGAATGACACATCCGGGTGGCCATTCTTCGAGCCAATGCTGCCAACATTGATAACACGGCCACTACGGGGAATTTGCGGCATCACCGCCCTCACTATGTGGATAGGACCGAACACGTTGAGGGAGATTCGTGTGTATACCTCCTCCAGCAATACATCGAGGGTATAAAGCACGGGATCGCTTTCGGTGTTTCTAACTAGAGGACATCAAGCGATGTCTTAGCAGAAAATACGGTCGAAGAAACGAAGGTTTGCAACTGTAGTCCGTATATAGCTAAGGAGGGGGGATTCGTCAAGCCTAATATGTTGACGTGGTCTCCTGAGACAGCTTTCAATGCCGCCTGGACGAGTTTCGAGGCACCGTCCGGAGTCGTAACATCTGCTTGGGTGGCTGTGACCGGCACTTCGTACTTGGACTAGAAGACTTCGACCAAGTGAGCGGCCCGTGTGCTAGATAATCAGTCATATACCAATTGAGGGCGAAGGAAGCTACCGTTTCGAGCCAGTGCCTCGGCTATGCCTGGCTCTATATCGTTTTTGTGGCCTGGTCCTGTGATTATACTTATAAATGACTGAAGCTACTGAGGCTGATATCTAAACCCTTTGTCAAGCTATCGTCACTTTGTATTCGTGGGGGGTTCGGTGACCGGGTCGGGTGTAATGATATACTTGACGCATCCTGTGCTTCACCAGGCAATGTCCTCTAGACTCTATCTCTTAAAATAGGAATAACTATACTGCTGGGATGATATCTAGTAGCCTCTAATTAGACTCTCTGCCGTGGTCTATATATGAGCCAATTGCCAAAGGACAGTGAGCGTTCACTTGCGCCACACCAGACCGGCGAGGAGAAAGATGACATTTTCTACAAAGACCAAGCGCTAGCGCCATAAAGAGTGATCCTCATAAATCGCCCATTCAAGTGAGTACCACCAGGATAGATACGCGGAAAGCTGTAGACATGGAAACTGGACAAAGGCCCGCATCTCAGTGAACTTGCCCCTTTAGAAGCACCGTAGAGCAATGCATTGTCTAGCTTGTAGTCCTTACCCTGGAATTACACTTCACATCCTGTGATATCCAATATCTCGTGTATTCCATAAGCAAGTGCTCTCAAAACCAGCATCTTGCTCTAGGGATTCACCCACTCGCCTAATCGTCTATATCACCACCGTTCCGACCTCAGTGTTTTAACACTGGGTGCTGAGTCGGGGCGAATTGTACGAAGAATAGAGACACAGTGTAAGTAGGTAGCAGGAAAAGAGGAAGCCAAGAAGAAGACAACGCCAACGCCCGGTCTCGGGTCGCGGCAGAGGCGAGAAATCTGGTAGTTACACGCACCACAGGCAAGTGAGGGTGGGAGGGCTCCCTTCATGTGCATTGTGCAGAGGAGCGCCGTCGGGAAGAGACAACCACATGCCCCCTTCCGTTATCCCTCTTTTTCTGTTCGCCTTCAATTCTCCTCTCCCGTCTTCCACCTCTAATAACCCCCATTGCATCGCGACGTCATCTCAGGAAAACCTGCCAATTCCACTACGCAGTACAACACAGTATATATTTCCCCTGTACCGATAGTCCCCCACCCATTTCTTATCCCCAGTCTTATTGTTCCCTTCTTTTCTTTTCTTGCTTTCATTTTTTCTTTTTAACTTTTCAATAAAACCATTGAGTAGCCTATCCCGTTGCATTCCATCCCCTCCCCATAAGTAGATCAGATCATACGTGGCTCAACTTATTAGTTCTTGTTTGATTTTCCCACCGCCAAGGACGCGCGGAGTATGATGATCTGTCTCAGACGGAGGGGCCCACTGCTGCCGCCGACGCTTTCTTTCTCCACGATTTCGGTGCACCCGCCTAGATCTTATAGGTTCGTGATTAAGGGTTCGTGCGTGAGAATGGAACTCGGCATCACACATAGAAAATACTACTTGTAAACATATGTGATTATATCTATAGAAACTTGGGGGCTAGATGCCAGTTTTGAGGATGATTGGAATAGTACACAAGGGCATGTCGAATCGAAAAGTCTGGCATGTAGATAGACCTTTCTGCTTGTTTGTAGATCCGTCCTCCGCAATGTTTCAAATAATCAAGACATCGCAGGATAAGCGTATTTAGAGGAGAGGATCGGCCCGCGAACAGACCTGTAATAATTTGATCTAGATCCGTTTCCTAGAGATAAGAAGACTGGCTTGTACTGAGATTTTCTTTTATTTCCATTTATCCTCAAATCTTGGGATGGCAGGTAGATATATTCGTGCACTTTGACGTCGCCGTAGCTCGGGAGTTATCACGATACTATTGGGTATCATTTCTGTAACAGCCGTAGCAAAGGATCATGAATACCGAATATAATAGGTAGGTATTAAAAAAAGGGGAAAAAAGCTAAACCGCTAGAAACGGAAGAGAAAAGGGGATGCCTTAATCTAAGATATGATGAATTACCTCTAAGTAGTAATTATCGTCGCCGGGGGCGGGATGGTCTAGAGGGACCACCGGGGTCTGAGTCGGATGAACCACGCCTTTGAATGCACATTTGTTCTTCTTTTCCTTTTGTTCTTAGTAATAATCACCACAACAGTCTCAACCTCAATTATCCGTAGTCCCGTCTTATTCTTCTCCGGCGTATCTTGCCCAAGGCCTGGACCTCTACTTCGGTCTTTTGCTGTTCGGCGAGCATCTCTGCCTCGCGCTCAGCATTGCCATCCAGGGGCACACCGTTCTCCTCGGGTGGTTGCAAGAAACCCCGCTCGTCCGCCTCTAGGATAGCCTTCCAGAATATATCCGCCAGCATGGCATAGCCCGGGTCATAGGGGTGGGTGCCGTCGGGGGATATGTCTTCGGGTAGTGGGCGGTCTGCTAGGCCCTGCTCGCTGTGCATTTCTGCCATTACGACAGGCCGGCCTTCTCGCTCTAGTGCCGAGGCTAGCTTCCGTATCTGAATATTGACGTCGAGGATGCACTTCTCAGCATCCGGTACCGTGTTCGTCATCAGGGTCGACATGATGATGGTTGCCCGCGGTGACGTATCGAACAGGTAGTTGATTAGATCACGCATACGCACGCCCAAATTAGGGGTGTCCCAATGCTGAAGGCAGTCATTGGAGCCGACGTGGAGCACGAAGAGATTCGGCTTCGTCTGAGGGACGATGTGCGTCGAATGCTCGTGAACCTGGTCGACACGGTTTCCGGGGTACGCTTCGAGGTCGTTGTCGGGGAAGTCTCCGAGGCGTTGGGAGCCGACAAAGTTGACGAGGTTCCCACGTGCCGTCATCCTCTCGTGTAGGGGTTGGCGGTAACCTAGATTACCAGTTGAGACATCCCCGCGGGTCACCGATGCTCCAAGGAACATCACACGAAGTGGTATGCCATCAGCGATGGGTGTCGGGGGAGGGGGCTTGAGGCCAGGGATGGATAGGAGGTGCTGCCATCTCTCGTCGATATCAATGGTGCTACCAAGGGAGACTGGGTCAAGGAGTATTGTTAGTTGGGCTATTATCTCTACTGGAATAATACAAGATGGTTTAGGGGAGAGACATGGAAGAGCATAACATACCTATCAGGCCAATGGTAAATACGGCCAGCGCAACTAAAGCAAGTATGATTCTCCTCGAAGGCGCGTAGGCCATCTTGGATTGTAAGAAGCTTGTTTGCATACCCATTCCAGACACACAGACACACACGCATATATACAGAGAGAAAGAAAGTGGGCAAGAGAAATAAAACGAGAGACACAGCCAAGCCGTTATTTAACCACGGAATGTCGGGAATAGGGTTAGATATGGGGGATAGAGGGAAAAGGGGGGGAGTAGTCTAAGAGTCGATTCAGACCTGAACAATCTCGTCTCCTCCCTTTTTTGTTTCTCATAGGTTAAGAGAAGTTTTTTTTTCGTCTTTTTTGTTTTGTTTACTTTAGGATGGTGAAGAAGTATAAGTAATAAGTGGTAGTCATCAACCGGGAAGGTCTGAACAAAAAGGAGAGAGAGAAAAAAAGATAACGATGGGACGGAAAGGTACTTCTTTCTTCGCTGGTTCGTCCGTTTCTCTTGTAACGCAATCATGTAGATTGTCGATCAGCGAGTATTTAGACAGGCATCCGATGGCGCCATTGAAGCTATTAAAACCTTTGCAGCAATTAACGTGACGCTACCTGCCTCGGAAGGTTATATCCGTTGCGCCTTGAAACAAAACCCGTCTTTTTTACAGTATACTTCTCCTAATACACAAACACTTTTCTTTACTGATAGTTCATACGGCTACTTGGCCAAGATGTCCTAATTTATTTATTTCCTTGTTTGTTTAGTATTGAAGCGTTGTTGTTCAACTGATTCTATTTTTACTTTTTACACTTACACTACATGGATCTGTTGTTGTAGTACAGTACAATACAATACATACAGTATGTATGTACGGGTTAGTTAGTAGGGCTTAGGGAGCTTACGTAGGCCTTCTCTCCACCTTCTACCACCTAGTCTTCCCCATCCACACGCTAGTGTATGGTGTGCTATGTACTGTGATGCCCCCTCTCCCCCCGCCATTTGCTGAAATTCCCGATTCGGCAATAGAATCTCTCCTTATTGGTGCAAGCCTTCGCCCACGGGATTTAAAGTTGAGCTGACCTTTCCGCATTTCACTAGCCAAACCTCGCGAGCTAACTCGACCAAGAAGCTCGTTGCCATTCTCCTTCCTTATTTTTGTCCCTACCAAGTTTCAACTAACAATGACGGCTTTGCATGATCGTTCTGTTTTTAATATATATATAGCGAAGTGTGTGGAACGTGACAAACAGGGGCGGCCTATCACAGATACCAGAACATGCACGATGTGAAAATGGGTTTAGCCAAGGCGGTACTTGACATGAACTAGTAGTAGTATAGGTTACCTATTCTATTATTTGGAAACAACACCTTTTAGTATTTACCATTTGTCGTGGAAGAACTGGGATATGAAGAAAAAGGGAAAATGAGTTCAAATATGGACATGAGGTTTTGACTTATAAATAATTAAGTCGTTAGAATTAAACATAAAACCCACCTTAACGGCCCGGGGGCTGCCATCATAAGCTTCTGTTAAAATTAAGATGACACGCCAAGGTAAACATAGGGCGAAGCTAACATGTAAACGTAGCACATGTGCTTCTCTGAAAAAGTATATTCAAGTCGTAGCAGTAGCCGTTTCAGGAACCGGAACTGTTGTGAGAATTATATTAGTCATTCACCGAGTTGCCCAGATAGTGGATAGTCTATGGGGTCTACCTTCAATACCCGTATCTTTCCTCTATCATCATTCTAATAGAAGTATAAGTTGAAGATTCTACTAACAACCGTCGGAAAATGATACTTTTTTTCGTGTTCGCGGGTACCGGCCGGTGTTGTCTAACACCCGACATGTTTGGACTAATATAAACATGTGTGAACCCGTTTGCGAGTCTCAGATCCTCGGACAGCCGTTCGAATACGAGGAGAGCCTGGGCAACGGGCGAGATGAACTACACTATATACGTCCTGCCTAGGACCGAGACACACGCGCCAATCGATACAGGTTAGTTGGCATGTCGGTAGAAACAACCCAAATTAAATCAGAGTGAAGCTTGCCTGCCTTGATGAATTGAACAAGACAGACAGGGCGACTCTCTGTCATCTCAACTTGAGAGTATAGACCATTCCTCACGGGCGTGAACAGAATTGCTAACGCAAATTACCATATTCTCTCTTCAAAATACTAAGTAACAACACCACTAAAATCGTGGAATGAACTCATCAACCACGGAATGCTGTTTCTCCTAGGAAACAAGAAATGGAGACTCCTTTTCCATTCACATTTGAGGACCGTCCAAGGCTCACCAATCCATATAAAGTGACGATGCATACCGACTATTAATATGGCATTCTGCACGATCACATCACTTCACTCCATCTCACGTAACCGCTGAACACGAATATCTCTCTCAATCCGCCATCATGCAGTTCAAGCTCGCCGCCCTCGCCGCCGTCGTATCGGTCGTTTCATACGCCCAGGCGGAGCGGACCAGCGGGGATGTCGTCAAGGACCTCAAAGAGATGACCGATATTGCTCAGGACAACCATCTCATGGTCTCGAGTATCAACAGCCACACTGTGATGGAGAAGGCACCGGTAAGGATATTGCCCATGTATTTTGAAGCAGACCTAGAATGAGCTGACGCAATTCTAGGAAATGGTCCACCACTACTACATGGAGATTGAGCTCCTCAACAAGGAGCTCAAGAACATGCACCAAAGCGGCCCGGATGAGGCCGGCGATGTCCAAGAACAGGCCGAGCTCTGCGAGGCGTGGCGCGAAGTGAGTTCAATCTCGTCCCTATCTTTAAGAAGAAAAGGGGGGAGACACACCAGTCTCCTCATCGTATCCCTCGAGCTCAAACTTACGCTCCTCTTTCCAGTTCACCGTCGTCAACGGACACCTCCTCGAGAAGACAATCGAGAAGCGCCAGGAGTTGCGCATGGCCGAGTACCAGCGGAAGATCGCAGGTATCGTGCACGCGCTCTACGAGGGGTTCTACGTGCTCGCCCGCGACACCATCACCCTGGTCCCCACGTGCGCAGACAACGCCCGCAGCGACTACCAGAAGCTGGATTTGTCGCTGAGACGGGCTATGGGGGTGTTCTACTACCGGTAGAGGATTTAACATCAAGAGAGAAAAACTCGAATTATCAACACTAACTACCTACCTACCTACCGGTCAATGACCATTGTACAACACCTTTTACACACGCGCGCACGCGCGTGGCCTTTCTTTTACCTCCTTTTTTCTTTTGTTTTTTTAAAATACTTCTCCGACTTGTATTACCTATAATACTCTCTACTAATTTCCCGGGGGGAGGGGACTAAGGGGGAAAGGCTGGAATACATAGAAAGGGAGGGGAAACAGGGCAGGCATAGGACGGGAGTTTTGTGGTCATTTGGAAAGCAGAAAACTGGGAATCCATCACTGCCTACCTAATAACACGGATTAAGATCTATATAGGGACGATGGGGGAAAGTTGGGGTAATACACCACCGTTTTCTATGGATCTACCTAGCTAACCTAGTTAGCCCACTCATCATATTCCTGTAAACAGAGAATTAGCATCAGCATCAGGATGGGGGGAAAGAAAATTAAAATCACAGTATTTCGTGTTTATCCCCACGATTTGCCTCAAAGCGAGGCCAAGATATTCTTGAAGTTTGCCGGTTCGGTACGGCTATATCTGAGGTCACGCTGACTGTCCCTTAAGGGTTTTGGTCCAGAACCATGGTTTTTGTTTTATTTTTATTTCTATTTTTCTCGAACGTTGCAATTCCCCCACACCACACACATGATCTTTCCCACATACGCGCTCGTCAATTCATTGGCGGGAAAATACACGAGCCCAGGGACCGCGACCTCAGCTCGGTCGATTCTAGACCTAAAGCTTTGGCTAATATGACGGCGCGCGAGAAAGAAAGGGAGTCAAAGCGATTGACCAATGGAACGGGGGCGCGCGCGCGCGCAGTTCACATCCCCCTCCCCGGTTGGCGAAATCTCGAGGGTTCTATTATATAAATAGCCTATTTGCTTTTTTTTTTCTTTCGAAGTCGAAAATACCCTTAACGCATCATGCACGGTAGTCAGGTAGATTGAGCGCAGAAGAACCCTTTAGGTTGGCCCCCCTTTCTGCCCTCGTAATTTAGACCAACATGATGATCGCCTCCCCCCCTTCTTCCAGGCCCTTGGTCCTGCTCTTGGCCGCGGTCCAAGCCGCCGCCGCCGCCGTGTCGTTCACGGTGCCCGGCAGGGTCAACACGGGAGGGTACCAGTATGCGCCGTTGGACCCGGCGCCAGTCGGGATATCGTAAGTCAAACCTGGAAGTAGAGCATTGCTTTACCCTCCTCTCAAGAGAGAAGAAGGGCTAATACAACTCCCGCCGCCTCCGAAGATTCGAGTTCTTCGCCTTCCCCTCGTACTTCACCAACGTGACGGCGACCTCGCAGTGCCTCTCCAACTGGAAGGGCCTCACGGGCACGTGGCCGCCGATCCGCATTGGCGGCACGACGCAGGATCGCGCGCAGTACGACGCCGCCACGTCCGCGTACGTCGTGTACAGCGTGTCCAACGCGGCCGACGCGCCGGCGAGCCTGACCTTCGGCTCCAGCTTCTTCACGCTGGCGGGCACGTACGGCGGGTCCGTGGTGACAGGTCTCAACCGCGGCAAGAACAACGTGCAGAACACCATCGACGCCGCCAAGGTGGCCGTGGCGGAGATGGACAACCTGCTCGCGATCGAGCTGGGCAATGAGCCCGAGTGTGCGTACCTGACTTTCCTTTCTTACCTACGCCAAGCCTCCCCCCTTTTTTTTCCACAAATCTTGGCATCAAACCCCCAACTAACGGAAGGGGAAATACTAGACTGGGCCAGCGCGGGCCAGCCCATCGCCTCGGGCGGGTGGTCGCCGGCGCTCGACGCCGCGTCCCAGAACAACTGGGACATCACGGTGGGCAAGGCGCTGGGGAAGACCGGGATCATCCAGGCGGGCAACTCGAACGACGCGCCGCCGACGTGGGGCGCGGCGGAGCTGATCGCGACGGAGAACGCGACCGTGAAGCAGTACGTCAAGACGTACGCGCACCACAACTACCCGGGCGGCAGCGTGAGCTCGCTCATGAGCCACAAAGGCATCGCGAGCAACCTGCACGTGTTCGACGCCGACGTGGAGGCCGCGCTAGGGGAGGGGAAGCCGTATGTCTTCGGGGAGACGAACTCGGGTGCGTTTTTTTTTTTTCATCCTTCTTCCGTTCTATCACCCCTTTCTTTTTTTTAAGCCAACCACCCTACCTCCCTGCTAACCCGCTCCTTCACAGTCTCCGGCGGCGGCGCCGCCTCCGTATCACCCACCTTCGGCGCCGCGCTCTGGACCATGGACTACGTGCTCCGCGCGTCCTACAGCAACATCTCCCGGACGTACTTCCACCACGGCACGGTGGGCAACTGCCAGTACTGCTTCTGGGGGCGGTACAGCATGGGCGCGCCGTACTACGGCGCGACCGCCGCGACGGCCCTCCTCGCCGGGGCGTCGCACCTCGCCGCCCTCGACGACGGGTCCTCCGCCTACGCCTCGTACGTGTCCTTCGCCGCCAACGGCACGCCGCTGCGGGTGCTGCTGTACAACTCGGATTACTACGCCGGCAGCGGCACGCGCGCGTCCCAGACCTTCCAGCTTTCGGGGCTGGCGGCCACGGGCACGGTGCGCGCGAAGAGGCTCGTGGGCGATAGCGCCCTGGCGCGCGTGGATCAGGGGGGCAAGGTTACCTGGGGCGGCCAGACGTATACGGATGGGAGTTGCAAGGTCAGCGGGACGGAGACGTATGAGACGCTGACGGTGTCCGGGGGTCAGGTAGCGGCTACGCTGGCGGCGAGCGAGGCGCTGTTGGTGTATTTGCAGTGAAAAATCGGTAGCTTAGCCCATTGTCTTGTACATAACTTAATATGGGCGACGGCTTGTGGATGCTGTTGTCGCTTATGGCACGTATATATGCATGTATGTCTGAGACGGGTTTAATAAGACTGTATAAACTTCTCGTAAACCCCCTTGCTAGGGGTTCATAGTGGTGTTCTTTTCAACTATATAATTGTCTCTTGAGATGCCTGTTTCTCAATCGATCATCGTGGGTATGGCAATGGCTGTATCCCTTGCGATTGCCAGCTTTCTCGGTCAACCTGGACATTAAACTCCCTGCGCTTACTTGGTAACGAAGATCGTAGCTCTTTCAGTGTTGAGGCAGACATACCATTTAATCTATGTTGATCTAACCTAGTAGCCATTGATGCTGTCAATCTGTAGATAAAAAGCGAATAAATTCAACTTAGAAGTGGTATAACATGAGATATAGGGGCCTGGTTAGGATGAACAAAGGCGATTGGATATTACATCATTCTATCGCCTATGGGAGATGCTTCCTAAGAAGATTTGGCTGAAAGAACTTGACTGATATGCCTTAATAAGAATTAAGTACTGAACCATTTCGATCAGCACAGGCATCATATGGCAATTTGTCTTGATGTTTGTTCAATTAGTCGTAGCCTGGGTTGAAAAGAATATAATCAAGACATGGCGAATGCTATATGAGCCACGCTACTGGCCCATGTTCTTCTGATGCTGGAATAAGCGATCATATTATTTACTGTTGAGCCCTGTGATGAATACCTACCGCCAATAATATGATGTGCATACATCATAGATATCTCCCTTCAGCCCTGCTATGCAGGACACTTTCATATGCTCGTATGGAGTTTCACTAGTAATCAGCTAGAGGGAAGGAAACATTATATGCTTCTTGGTTAGTCAGGTACCGATACGTACCTAGGTATATGGGACAATTGACAATATATATAACCCCAATAGTCGCCGTCTGATTTGTGCGTGGCATGAATAGCTCTTTCAAATCCAATGGCACAGCCTGCAGACTCCGCCTCCTAGAGGGGCTCAACGGAATCCTTCCACGAGGCCCCCACCCATTGCTAAAATCGAAAGTATAGACAAACAAAGACAGTAGGTAGCGTCGCCTTTCATTCAATAGAACAAAAAGGACAAAAAGAGTTCGATATTGGAAATATACTTACTTCCCTGGCTGGACTTATATCTAAGTAGCGAGTCATGAAGTGCCGAAAGCCGGCGCGCTTGTAATCTGACAGGGCCTCGCGCCAAGATATCTCAATCGCGCTTGTTCAAAAGGGGGGCTGTATATATGCGCATGTAGGAACGTGGCGAGCGTAAAGGACCTCGTCGATCACAGACAGGGGCTAGGAATTCTGCTGCCTAAAAAATACATATACCGTCCTTTGTGCAGGGCTGGATACAGAGAGAAAACTTCTGAGAGCTGGTCAGATCGACTAACCATTCAGAATCGCAGCTTTAATTTGTGTTTTTTCCTACGAAGCAGGGCGCGTTGACTTACAGGACGTTGTATGAGAATAGATCGCCTCGTGTAAGCTGGTAGAGTACTTCGTATCTATATTATCCTTTAGAGTCTATTTTCTGTTAATTCTCTCCCCTTTCTCTCGATTTGGCGACGACGTTCATAAGGCGAAGGATCGTTTCTTCTGGCGATCTAAGAAGTTCTGGTTCTATCACATTTTCGCGCCCAAGCTCTGTCATTGATAAAGATCTGACGTCTTTGGAGAACCCCCCACATTCGTCGACATCCTCGTCCATTTCTCTTTTGACGGCAGCCTAAACAAGCTTCTATACTCTCAAGGGCTTTACTGCAGAGAGGCCTTGGCTTGACATTCGGTTTGGGAGTCGGTTACGCTGATTTTCCTTGACCCAATGTCAAGAGTGGATAGCTGCCGACATGGCTTCTTCATCTGAGTACCAGATGCAACATGAGATGAGGCGGATACCAGTGCCGAACTACCCAGCAACTGTATTGATGCCGGCATCTGGACCTGGACCTGGACCTATAGTTATGCCTGGTTCAACAGCGGGCATACCGGCACAAGGACCTCATCACTCAAATGGCCCTATCCCTATAATCACCACTCTCCCCCAACAACCCACTCAGTATCAATTCCAGTCTCAGACACACCTCCACTCGCAACCACACCAACCACAACAGCTCCGAGGACCAACGATTGTCCTATCACCGCAAATGGAAGAGGATCTTAAAGCAGCCGTACTGGGGACAATGGCCCCGACACAGCCTGCCCCGAGTCAACAAATGCCAAAATCTAAGGAGAAAGAGGTTCGGATGAATAGGTGGCTACGTTGGACATCTGTAGTGCTGTGTGTGGCTATTATAGTAACAGAGGCTGCTCTCGCCATCGCCATGGGTTCAGAAAACGACACAGTGTATGGGCTTCTGTGGGTAAGTGATAGACAAGAAGACCCTATGACGCTGCACCCCCTGTTAGACTGATGGGGAGGTAAAATGATGCTCAAAGTTAACACTATGACAGGGCACGTTGCTTGGGATATGGGATCTATGGCAGCTGATCCGGTCACGGAGGAAGAAAACAGGAGATCCGGTTTCTATCTGGCAGGTTGTCGGCGAGGGTTCCTTCATGGTGGTATCGGTTGCTATGACAGGAATCCTGGTAACCTCATCGGTCAGCGCGTACGGCCCTTATGAAGTCCGGATACGAAGCTGGGTTTTAACCTTTGTGTTCCTAGTTTTGGCGTAAGTGGTCCTCTCTGTTCACTCCTCACTTCGGTTCCTTTATGCTCCAACCCTCTGGAACTGCAGGCTAATTTGCTTGGTAGTATATTCCATATCGTATTTTTCATACACTTGTGTTCAGAGAAATGGTCGAAGCAAAATCACCAACTAGCAGCATTACCTCTATATCAGGACCCGAAGCAGCAGCAGCAACAGCAGCCACTACAACAGGCCCAAGTCCCTCAGTTTATCGTGCAGTATGTGCACGAGTGTCCGCATTGCGGGAACCAACTTGGCCCGCAACCTGGGGAGGATGTGAACGCGGATCTGGCGAGCAAGGGAGATGCGCAACCACAGAGTATAGCACCGGCTTACCTGCGATAGGAGGGAGATGTATAACTGGTTAGGTAGGTAATTGGAGAGTGATGTACTATTAATATGAGAGAAGTGTAAAAGATGATGCCATGACCATGAGCGTGAATAATCAAATGTATTTATACGAAGCATATATCTTGATATCTTTTATTTATGAATTGTAAAGAGAGGCGAAGAAGGTTTAAGTTCAGCCTTAAGACAAGGAGGACCTGGACCCAGTTAATACAGATTACACTAGAATAGATCTGATTGGCCATAGATCTTCGTACGGCTCTGACGTCAGCGTCCAAACGGTGTAACGTATTGATGCCTGAGGCAAAGTCAAAAAAGTAAAAAAAAGGGTATTGCTTAAGTATCGCCCTATCGCTTATCGGTTCGCTAAAAATTTGATCAGCCCCACTAAGAACAACAGTCTTGTCGAGGCAGCGAGGGTCTGCCTTACCTTTTACAGGTACTTTACTAAACTGGAACCCCGCCACTGCACAAAGTATTGTATGGTATGTACTTATGTACATGCTGGAGTCAAGTGTAGTGTGCACATAACCTTTAGGTACGTAAAGAAAGTTAGGTAGTGGGTAGTAGGTAGTAGTTTCCACCCCTCCCCCAACTTTGTTCTTCCTCCGTCATCTTTTCCAACCTTCTTAAACCGTTTAAGAAAATTTTGAATTGTGGAGGAAAGACTTTACCATATTCAACTTTCTTTTTCTCCCCCAAATAAACAATTCTTTTTTATTATTCTTCAGTCACATTTGCTTGTGATTGATTATTTGTGGGAGTTATTTATTTTATTTTATTCCCTCTTCTAACAAAAGGAATAATAAAATAAAATAAAATAATATCTATCACCAACAAAGCGGGGTTAATTACTTGGTAGACCGTATATTTCCTTCTTCTCCCTCCTCCTCCTTATCGTCAACCAACTATCCATCACCATGGTGTCCGCATCCAAGGAGAAGCGTCTCGCCAAGAAGGCTGCCGAGGGCAAGGGTGAGAAGAAGACTCTTGTTTCCCGATCCAAGGCCAACTCCAAGGCTGCCTCTAAGGCCAGCTCTGTTGCTGGAGACGAGACTCCTCCCAACCCTGACGACGATGTCCCCGCAACCGACGACACGAAGATGGACAAGGTTAAGCGCCTGGCCGACCAGAAGGATCAGCACGGCCTATCCGACCGAATCACCACCGGTGTCCTGGCCTCCATTCCCAGCAGCAGAGACGTCAAGATTATCAGTGCCAGCTTGACTTTCCACGGCCGTGTCCTGCTCAACGAAACCGATCTCGAGTTGTCCTTCGGTCGTCGATATGGTCTGTTGGGTGAGAACGGCTGCGGAAAGAGTACCTTGATGAAGGCCATCTCTGAGCGGGAATACCCCATCCCCGAACATGTCGATATCTATCTTCTGAACGAAGGTGCCCCGCCCTCGGACCTGGGTGCTCTGGAATGGGTGCTCAAGGAGGCCGAGAAGGAGATGGACCGTCTCGACAAGTTGGCTGAACAGCTCCTCGAGGACGAAGGTCCCGACAGCCCTGTGTTGATGGACATCTACGACGTATGTGTCTTTCTACCCTTAACTCTTTATACTCCCCCCTTTACAACCCCCATGCTAACTATGTTTACGCCCACAGCACATGGACAAGATGGATCCCTCCACCTTCGAGACCCGAGCCTCGCTCATCTTGACCGGTCTCGGTTTCAACAAGACCACCATCCACAAGAAGACCAAGGACATGTCTGGTGGCTGGCGTATGCGAGTCGCCCTCGCCAAGGCTCTCTTCGTCAAGCCCACCCTGCTGCTCCTCGACGACCCCACCGCTCATTTGGATCTCGAGGCCTGTGTGTGGTTGGAGGAATACCTCAAGAAGTGGGAGCGCACCCTGGTGCTCATCTCCCACTCTCAGGATTTCCTGAACGGAGTCTGCACCAACATGATTGATATGCGCAAGCAGCAGCTTATCTACTATGGTGGTAACTTCGACTCTTACATCAAGACCCGCAAGGAGCAGGAGATCAACCAGATGACCGCCTACAAAAAGCAGCAGGAAGAGATCAAGCACATCAAGGAATTCATTGCCAGTGCTGGTACCTATGCCAACTTGGTACGACAGGCCAAGTCTCGTCAGAAGATCCTGGACAAGATGATTGCGGATGGTCTCATCGAAGAGGTCAAGGAAGAGCGTGCCTTCAATTTCAGATTTACCGATGTCGACAAGCTGCCTCCCCCTGTTCTAGCTTTCGACGATGTCACATTCTCATACTCGGGTGATGCCAAGGATGACCTGTACCGCAACATCGAGCTTGGTTTCGACATGGACTCCCGAACTGCCCTCGTCGGCCCCAACGGTGTTGGCAAGAGTACTCTGCTACGCCTCATGACCGGCAAACTGTCCCCCACCTCCGGATCGGTTCGCCGCCACACACATCTCAAGCTCGGCATGTACTCTCAGCACAGTGCTGAGCAGCTGGACCTGACCAAGAGTGCTCTGGACTTTGTTCGTGACAAGTACAGAGAAAAGTCGCAAGACTACCAGTACTGGAGACAGTGTCTAGGTCGCTACGGAGTGTCTGGTTCCGTCCAGACTGCTCTGATGGGTACCCTCTCCGAGGGTCAGAAGAGCCGAATTGTTTTCGCCCTGCTCGCTATCGACTCGCCCAACATGCTTCTTCTCGACGAACCTACCAACGGTCTAGATATCACCACCATTGATGCTCTGGCCGATGCCATCAACAACTTCAGCGGTGGTGTCATTGTCGTTTCGCACGACTTCAGGTAAGCCTACATTTTTTTTAATTCCGTATACAATTTTTTGGAACCACCTACTGACGTATCAAAATAGATTGCTGGACAAGATCGCCAAACAGATTCTTGTGTGTGAGAACCGGTCAATCAAGCCTTGGGATGGTTCGATAGGCGAGTACAAGAACTACCTACGGAAGAAGATGTTGGCGGCTGGTGCTGTCTAAGATGTTATCCGCAATCATCTATGAAAGTGCTAATAGGGGGGGCGTTGGTTTTTCTTTTTGCTCTTATACGTGCCTACGCTGTTCGTGATGCTGTCATGATATATTCGGCATCGTCCTGAGGTGGTAAGACGTGTTCAGACACGCGACTGGGTGTTCATACGAATGATCAGGGTATAGGGAGAGCAAGGCAAATGCATTTAGGAGGGGAAACGGGCGGCTCATAAGATCTATAGATTGGGCAGCACAAAACAAACAAAACCTATAGAGCCACGGCCTTTGACTTTTTTTTTTTTTCAATTACAGAAAAGTTTAGTTCTGCCTTTTTTTTCCCCAAGACGGATGCGAGAGGATGAACTGAGGGATGATAGCAAAAGACCATATGGTTATAGTAGCCATGAGTCTAGTCTTCCAAGATGACGCTATACTACATGGGTTCACTTTTTTTTCTTCTTCTTCTTTCTCTCTCTCTCTCCGTATAAACAGCGGCTGTAACTAAGTACCTAGCTTAGATCCAAGCTTGGCTTACGTCGGTCCTGGGTAGCGTTTATAGCAAATTTAGAATAGGTCACGTCAATCCATATGAATATGATAGAAAGACACAAGACAAAAAATGGGACCCGGGATAGACCGGACGTGGTGAAGATGTTAGTTGGCGTGTCTTTTGCTTATTTTGATCCTTGCGGTAATTGACATTGACTTCGGGCAAAATGACTTATGGGTATGGACTTGGGATATGGGGTTGGATGTAGGTCATGAAGTTAACGCCTGCTTTGGGGTATAGGGAAGGGAGGTAGGCTGGGAAAGGTCTCCTTATCTTAATCTACCTTCATTTTTGACTTGTATGCTGCATTCCTATCCACCTCTATCTAAGTACCCATCTCCCCACCTACATATCTACTAATTACTAGCTGGGTTAAGTAGGTAGGTAGGTAGGTAGTTCACATATACTGAGGTACGTATTCCAAGGTAGCAATACTATATAGGTATGTATGTATGTATGTATCCATTAATTGCACGCTATACTACTATGCACTGAGGTCTGCTTACTTCTTGTATAGGTTATACACTGGGTATATAGTCTGTCTAGCTACACGCGATTCTGTAACACACCGCGTGTTATTTCGTCTAGGCTAGGGATCTCTCTCTCTCTCTCTCTCTGTGGTAAGTATTTATATACCCCGTTTTTTTTCATATATTTATTCTGCTTGTTATTGAGTGTTTATAACCTATGCCACCCTGCGCTGTTCTAACCTACTCTTCCTTCTCCATCCCCTGTCTCTCTATGTCTCGGTTCCCTCCCTCTCCCCCTTCTACCTTTTTTCTTTTCTTCACCCCTTCTGCTCATCCATTCACCCACCCACCCATCTATCTATCCCATCTTAACCCCAGATAGGCTACACACCCCTCTCATCTCTAAACACGACCTAAACCAAGATTCGCGCCCCATCCCTTCTCCTCCTTCCCTCCCTCCCTTCTCTCCCCCCCCCCCTTCCTAGAATGAAGGTTTTCCTCTCAAAACAAGACCTTTAAGACCTCTTTAGAGCACCCCTCTATCACCTACAGCCTTACTACTACTAATAACACATCCCTTTTGGCAGGAGAAAAAAGAGAGAGAAGAGGATGCAAAGAGGGGAAAAAGGCACATAAGGTAAAAGCCGAAAAGACAAAGTAATAATAATATGTACTGTTTATACACGAACCCCCCTTACTTTCACTCTTATTCCTAGTCCTATTCCTAGTCCTATTCTCTCTTATTTTTTTCTTTAAAAAAAATAATCTCTCTTCCCAGGGTTTTCTCATCTCCTATCTCCCCCTTATCTCCTCTCTCCTCCCAACACCCATCTCCTCCCTACCCCTATCTCCTAACCCCCCTCTCCTACCTCCCCTTATCCCCTATCTCTCTATCTCCCTTTACCTAAACCTACAACAAAAAAAGAAGCACCTGTGCATATGAACAGCGCAAAGTAAAGTAGTAAAAATAATGTTAATGCATTGCAATGAATAAGTTTAACCCCCTCCCCAATCCAGTACAGTCCAGACCAGTTTTCTTGCTTTGTTTAAAAACCCATCTTTCTTTCTCATTTCCCCCCTTTCTGTCTCTCTCTGTGATTAAAAAAATCAAACGAAAGAGGAAAAAAAAAGAGAAAAAAAAAACGCCCTTTGTCTTTCCTTTTTTTCCTGTATATCATCCACTTTTTCTTGACTGTCTCGGTATAACCCCCGTATAAGATTATGTGTATAGCAGACTGGCAATGGCAAAATTACATGCAAGCGGCTTTCTCTAGATATCCATCTCTCCGTCCGCAATCGCAAGCCGCTGCTTCGTCGTCTTCGCCTTCTTACTGCCTCCCTTCCGCTTCTTGCTGGCTTTGGCGGCGTCCGGCTCGACGGGAGTGGCGGTACCAGACGGTTTGTTACCATCATCAAAGTGGCCCTCGCCTAAAATTGAGTTACGTTAGCATATTGATGTCGTAGTCAAAAGTTGTAGTTATGTAGCATCTGCTTACCTTCATGGTACATCTCGTCCAGGCTGACAGCCTCCCGCTTGCGCTTGTTGCCACCTCGCTTCTTAGCCTTGTCCAGCTCGCCGCTTTCGAGGAGCTCCTTCTCGCGTTGTTCGATAAGCTCGGCTTGCTCGTCATCGGCGAGCCACATAGCAATATCGCGGTTCCGGTTCTCGGGCGGCCGGCGACCACTAAAGTCCACGCCTCTAGCACCGCCACCCTGGATGACGACACGCTGCACTTCCTCCTTCTGCATCGCTCGCTTCCGGATACGTTCCTCGATGGTACCACGGGTGATGAGACGGTAGACGGTGACCTGCTTAGTCTGGCCTAGACGATGAGCACGGTCCATGGCTTGTGAGTCAATCGTGGGATTCCAATCGCTATCGTAGAAGATGACAGTATCCGCAGAGGTAAGATTGATACCAAGACCACCAGCACGGGTGGACAGAAGGAAGACGAAGATCTCGGGTCTCGTCTGGAAGTCGTGCACCGTGTCACGACGGTCTTCGAGTTTCGTAGAACCGTCGAGTCGACAATACTTGTAGTTGCGATACGTGAGGTATTCTTCCATAAGGTCAATCATTCTGGTCATCTGGAAGTATAAGAGCACGCGGTGACCCTCTTCCTTCAGCTTGAAGAGCAGCTGATCCAGCTTGGCCAGCTTGCCGCTATCGGTGACAAAGCGACGCATACTTGGGACCGTGATGTTCGTGAACTTCCGTTTATCATTATCGGGAGGGGGAAGCATTGCGGGCCGAGGATACTGTTCGACAGGGACGTTCTGCAGGACCAGTGCTTTCTCTTCCAACAAGGTTGGTCCGTAAAGGGCCTTGCGCATCGACATGTTGAACAGTGTATCGGTACGCTCGGCCATAGGTCCTCGTGTGCCTTCGCAACAGACCTCGATAGGAGGAGCAGATGCCCCAGGTAAAGCGGCCTGTTCTAGTCTGCTCAGACCAGACTGTTTCCATTGTGATCGCGAGATATTCATGAGGTTGCCAAGAATACCCTCGCTAGTGACGTCGGCTAGAGGTTTGCGATCTGTTCGTGGCTTGATTTGGAAGAGAGCATGGGCAGGGGTATAGTTATCCTCGCCTGGCTCATCGTAGATTACGTTCATATGGCCAAGGCGATCCTCTTTCTTAACGAGGTCGGCAGCTCGCGAAAACACATCCCGATGACTAGCCCGGTAGACTTCCTCTGGGCTGGTGTCGGCAAAGCGTAGGAAAGAGAAAGCGTCGTTTCCAGAGGTGCTATCACGAACATTCTCCGGTGTCCAGATGTTCATAAGGTGGTTCAAGTATTTATTCCTGAAACCGGCCTGCGTGTTGTCTTGTCCGGCCTTGTAGAGCCGTCCGTCCTCATTCCATATCAGCCGTGGCAGGTTGTATTCGATTAAGCTGCGGGTGGAGTAGCCAACAGGCACGTTGTTGCCCTCACGAACAAACGATGCGGTCTCGGCGAAATAACCGGAAAAGAACGGACTTGTCGTGTCGGCACGCTCGAACAAATCTGGATGATTGCACACTTTTCGGAACTGCATAACAAGGTTCATTAGAGTACCCGAATCTTGGTCGTCCCCGAGAGTTGCCTTCTCGATCAGATCCATAATGCTGATCTGGTTCCTCAGGTTTCTGTAGTATGCGCGTTGCCGGTAAGTAAGCTCGCAGAAAATGTCTTGCTCGATCTTGTCTCCGAGCTCCTTCTGGACATGCTTCTTGACACGACGCAACATGAACGGCTTGAGGATCAAGTGCAGCCGCCTAAGCTGGTCCTCATTGAGCGTCGTGTTGCTCTGTGCGTGAGATTCGATATCCTTAGAGAACCATTCGCTGAACTCGTCATGAGAATCGAACAGCGAAGGCATGATAAAGTGCAGGAGGGCCCAAAGTTCTTGCATGTTGTTCTGGATAGGGGTACCGGTGAGAAGAAGTCGGTTACGGCAGTGAAATCCAAGCAAGCACTTCCAACGCGAACTCTGAGAGCTCTTGATGGCCTGGGCTTCATCGAGGATCATGTATTGCCATCGCATCTTCTGGAAGTAGGCCACGTCGGACACAACAAGCTGGTACGATGTAACTAGAACGTGGAAAGGCGCATCCTTTCGGTACGTGTTGTGCTTGCGGTCCCAGAATTTACGTAGGACCTTTCGGTCACCAGCTGTACCCCAGTATGGGAGAACCTTGAACTCAGGCACGAACTTGGCGATTTCCTGCTGCCAGTTATGCAGAGTGGAAGCTGGCGCTACTACTAGGTATGGACCCCAGATATCGTGTACTTCGGCAAGGTAAGCCATGACCGAGATGGATTGTACCGTCTTGCCGAGACCCATTTCGTCGGCGAGGATACCGTTGATTCCCTGTTCGTACAGATTGGCAAGCCAATTCAAACCCTTCAGTTGGTACTCCTTGAGCTGACAGTTCAGCAGCTTGGGCTGCTCGACGGTCACATCGCCTAATCCGGTCGGGTTCTGGAAGTTCATCTCGCCATCCTCGTCCATATCGTCGTCGGTCTTGTTGAAGGCTCGGGCCTTCTGCTGAGCCTCGGCAATAGCATTCTGCGCATTGGCCATCGCCGCAGCCTTGAGGGTCTCCTCATCTTCGGCATCGAAATCCAACTGGTTGAAGTCCGTAACCTTGGCACCGACGGGACCAGAGGGTTCCGACACATCGACCTTGCTCGCAGCCGAAGCATGCGCATCAGGCGCGATATCAGGGTTATCAGTGCTACGCTCCACCTCATCCGTCTTTATCTTCTTGCCGATGAAGTGAGAGTACAGCTCAGTCTGGGAAATCAAGAAGTTGAGTTTCCTCTTCTGGCGGGCAGCTTCGCGGTCGGCCTCCTCCTTACGAGCATTCTCAAGCTCTTGTCTCTCGGCAGCCTTACGGAGATCTCTCTCCTCGCGTTCGTTGCGCTTCCAGAAGCTCATCATGTCACGCATGCACCGCTTGGCACGGGCCTGAAGATCCTTGGTACCCTTATTTGTCCGAAGCTGCCAGCGCTTAGCTTCCTTGGAGGCGAGAATAGCAGTCTTCTTGAGATTGGAGGCCTTGGTGGTGTAGGAGTCGCCTGCCAACTTGTAGGCCTTCGGGACGTCCTTGCGCGCGAGATCACGCCAAATCTGATCGTAGATCTGGTTGTAACCCTTGGATTGGAATTTGGTCTCGAGGGGATTAGCAGGTGGCTCCTCGACAGGCTTCTCCCTCTCCTTGGTCTCTTTGGCGGTCTCCTTGGTCTCCTTGTCCTTTTCTTTAGGCTCTTTGGATGGCTTGCTCAGCTTGATACGGATCTTGGTCTCCTCTTTAGCTGGTAGCTCTTCACCAGCATCTATAGCAGCCTGGGCGGCGACGGCGGCATCCTTCTCGGCTTGTTTCTGTTCTTTAGATTTCTTCGGTCGGTTGCCGCTGCGGCCCTTACCCTTAGACTTGACGCTAGATTCCACGTCGGTGGCTTGGAACGTAGACATAGTACCACCCTCCAAGTTAAGCTCGAACGGAGCCAGGTTACGCGCAGGGCCCTTGATTCCCTTCTGTAGGATCAACTTCGTCTGCTGGGCCTTCTTGTTGGCACGCTCAGCCTCGCGTAGATGCTTGGCGCGTTCAGTCTCGTCCTCAGCAGCCAGGGCCTTGGCCAAGGCCGCCTCCTTCTGTTCGATGGTGACCTGCATGGACTTCTCACGGCGACGCTTGCGTTGCATGTCCTTCTTGCGTTCCTTCTCGGCGAATATCTCGCGTTCGCGGACCTCGTGAAGAGCCTCCTCGTAGTGCAGGTCATCGTATCGACGCTTACCAAGAGATGCATGGGTAGTCAGCTTTCTAGACACGACGGTGGCAAGATCATGGCGACGCATATCGCGGTCTTGGTATTCGGCTTGGGCAAGATTCAACTTCCGCTTCTTGGCGCGTCCGGTGTAGAATGCCTCCTCGGCTTCGAGTTCGGACAGGTCGACATCGTCCATCTTAGCATCCAGCTGCTCCAGCATGTTCTGGATCTTCTTTTCCTTGTCGGCAGAGAGAGCCTTGGGCTTGAGTTGGCCGTTAGCTGCTCTCTTGGGCATCTTGGTGGGGGTGTCCCTGGCTTGGTTTGACGATGAACGCCTCGAATCCTTCTTGGAGGTGCTCTCGGAATCCTTCAGGGCTGACTCCCGGCTCTTGCTCTTGCGAGCAGGCTTCTCTTTCTTCTCCATGACCGGCAGGGGCTTGGGCTGAGAAAAGGGTTCGGGGTTGGAGAGAATTGTGGAGAAGGACATCAAGTCTGCGGTGCTGCGGTTGGTGGTCTACATGAATGGGTAATAATTAGCCAACGTATTCAATCCCAATATATATTAAACACAGTAAATCAAAGACACGTACCACTGGAGTAGCTGCCGCTGATGGGGTGGGAGTAGAAGCAGCAGGCTCCGGATTAAGTATGGACGGCAATGAGGGAGCAGGCGTCGGGGTGTGACGATTGGAAGAGGTGGTGGTATCTGGCGCGTTGCGATGACGCGAGGGAGGAGAGGCGAGATGCAAGGCCTTGTTGGAAGGGCTGGCAGAGCCGGTGCCGTTTTTTGGGTGTGAATGGGAATGGGAATGGGAGTGGGAATGAGAACGAGGGCTTCGTGGTGGGTTGGTTAGATTCGCGGACGAGGGAGAAGCGAATCCATTGTAATAATGACTAGATTCTGATTTTGGTTGGGTGTAATCGTAGGGATCAGGTCGCGACTGGATTTGCAAGATAAGGAGGTTAGTTTTGTTTTAGTTGATTGATTAATGATGGATGATCCCTATTGGGGCGGGATGATGAATGGTGATGATGGTGGTGAAATTGTGGAAAGGGTTAAAGAGAAAGAAAGAAAGGGAAAAAAAAAAAGTAAAAGTAAAAGTTCAAGTCTTGGTTAGTAGTAATGGTGGAAGTAGTAGTTGTAATAGTGTAATAAGTTGTAATAATGATGGTGGTGGTGGTAGAAGTAATAGAAATAGTAGTAGTGGTGGTGAATGAAAAGGAAATGTTACTGTCTCGCCAGGTAAAATTCTTAAAAAAAGTAAGACTGAAGCCTCCTAACTAAAGCAAACTTCATTTGACAATACCAAAAAAAGTAGAAGAAGAGAAAAGAGGGAAAAAATCATCATCGTCATCCTCTGGTTGTTTTTTTAATCTTACAAAGCACCACCCAAAAAAAAATGAAGCTATACTTATTTTCCTTTTTTTAGGTTCTGCGCCATTCTTCAACTAAAGAAGAAAACAAAGAATAAAAATATAAAAAATTGAAGACTAAACAAATACCAGAGAAGAAATTGATAAGAGAAAAGAAAAAGAAAAAGAAAAATAGAAATACAAAAAAAAAAAATCATAATTGAGGATGTCTAAGAGAAAATCCAATGGAGCTTCTCTCAACCCGCTCTCCTAATATCGGCATGCAACTTTGATGCTCTAACGATCTCGGATATAATGATATGGATATAAGGATAATTGATGACGGCATTGATGATGCATCGTGTTATTGTTGTTATTGTTGTTGTTTTCTTTTTCAGCAACTCACCTGCTTGGAAGACGACCAACCGTCCGCCGGTCTTCTCTCTTGGGTCGTATCGGTCAGAGGATCGTAAAAGCTACCCGAGGCCTTCTCCGGCGCAGGCCGATGGAAGTCGGGTGGCGAGAGATGGCCTGCCGCTTTGGGTGGCTGCAGAGGTGATGCACTCGAGGGACCGTTGCCATTTGTCGAGGACATGGCCGACGACGACGCCATTATCGAGCTCAACGCCCCCGGCGGAGGAGCCAGAGGTGGCAGCGACGACGAGGGAGCCGGTGGAGACGCCGATAGTAGCGAAGGCGACGATGACGTTGGCTGCGTATACGGTTGCGCCGGCGCTTGTAGCTGAGGTTGAGGTTGAGGTTGTGATGGCGGGTAATGCGAATGCGAAGAATGTGTATGCGAGTGTGGACTTAAAAGATGGGATGGTGCTGGTGGCGGTGGTGGATGAGACGCGTGATTAAAGGGATGGTGGTTGTAGGATGGCGTCGGTCGCGTCGGGGATGCAGGTGTCGTGATGGATGACACGGAAAAGGTGTTTTGGGGAGTTTGGGGTTTGGTGTGGTTGGAAGTAGAGGTAGAAGTGGAAGAAGAAGTAGAAGTAGAGGTAGAAGTGGATGTGGATGTGGATGTGGGCTGACGAAAATCTAATAATAATTGCGTTGAAGCCGAGACGGTCGGAGATGTCAGGCTGGTGATGTTGGTGCCGTTATTATTACTATTACCAGCATTGGTGGCGCTGGCGCTGCCTACTATACCGAAGCCGTTACCGATTGTGTTAGTAGTTGTAGTATTGTTGCCGGTAATACTTGTGCTTGCACTTGCACCTGTACTTGTTATCGTGTTAGTGGTGTTGTTGTTGTTGTTCTTGTTGTTATTCGGAATATGGTTATGGTTTTGATTGTGATTATTGGCATTGGCATTGGCATTGACATGACCACCGACATTGCTATTCGCATGCGCATTCGTAGTAGGACTACTACTACCCGTAGTACCTGTGACATGGGAGGTATTTTGACGAGGATGGGGACGAGCATGATGCGGATGGGGAGTCGGATGGGGATTGGCGCCACTAGATGAAGAACTGGAACGTGGTCCCAGCGCATCTGTCATCCTCGCAAAGCTGGGTGGAGATGTTGTGGGAGCTCTTGGTGCTGCTAACAACGTTTGTACTCGTGACTGAGACGGCCATTGCGATTGCGACGGCGGCGATTGTAAATGCGACAAATCTCTTCCTCCTTCATGCTCGTACCCACGATGTTCCCGCTTATATCCATCACGCCCAACTCTCCCACGATCATGATCTTGACCATCCTCCGGTCTCTGTAACACAGTATTCAAATCCATCTCCAACTATTTTCTCCTTTTTCTTCTCTCCAAATCGTCTTTTTTTTTTGGGTCTTCTCTTCTTCTTCCTTTTCCCAAACACCGGTTTCGTCGCCTTGCTTGTTGCAGGTGGACCGCGGCTAGACAACTGCAACGGTAACTACCTACGTACAAAGCTCAGTGTGCCCACAAAGTCCTAGACCACCTAACTCATCGCGATTCGTGACTTTATAGCTAAGCGCAAATCGAAAATCGAAAATGAAACGATTCCAAGTAGGTTTGAATGTCGATCGTGAACTCTGCTTGCTTTTTCTTTTTGCTTCGTGGCGGGAGGTACGTGTAAGTGGGTGGTGCGGGTAGGTATCTACCTATTAAGTATTGGAGGTAGGTAGATAGATAAAAGATGGAAGGTTTAAAGAGTGGATGTGCGTCAGTGATCAGTGACGTGAGCGGCCCAGTAAACCCAAAAACAAAAATATAAAAGCTATAGAGGAGGTATTTGTCTCCGGAAATCCTTTGTCGCGAAGATATGCGCAAAGGCGTAAAAGATGCTTTGATCGGTCTGGATGGTTGAGCGTGGCCGTCCGAACGACGGGAACACAATTCTACGGTCGATTGGGTCGATCGGGGACGCAAGTCTAGTCTATTTCACAGCCAGTGGTACAAATTAGGGGGGAAAAAGCAAATGTACACTAAAAGCAGGTACATATGGAGATAAGTGACGATGGTTTTCTATACGTCGAAATGTGTGTATACAATGTATATAAAAGTGTGCGAAGGGAAATAAGTAGATGGGCAGGTGTTAGAGGTTGAGTGGTTGAGTGGGTTTGTTAGAGAGAAAGAAAATGAGAAAAGAAAAGAAGAAAAAAAACTACAGAAGGGGGATGGATGATGAGGCGGTGGTGGTTGAGTGACGGGTTCTGTTGATGACGATGCGGACTTCGGGTCGGTTGATGCTAAAGCAAGGCCACATTACCTACCTACCTACCATCCCATTCCATGCCATCCGCTGTCCTGCTTCTGGCCTGCACCCATTTCCAATTGCAGTTCTCGCCAACCCTCTCCTAAAAAAGAACTCCGTGACAAGCAAGAGCAGAAGTGGATGATCGATCAGACCGGCAGTCAGCCAGTCAGAGGCCAGATCCAAACTCTACTCCACAGCTCTAGAACCCCCTGCATCCCTGTCCCCTGGTCTCCGGTAGTCCAATCACACCTGCTGGAGAGTCCCGCCTGCTTCTGATTGGCTACACCCGGACCCAGCGAGCAGAAGTGGACCCAGGTACGTACCCCGTTCTGTCTATTATAGAATCTCGACTTACATCCTGATAATATGTAAGGCTGTTGGTTTGTGCTAATGGACCCTGTCTATCTATCCTATCATCGTCGAGCAGTCTGTCTTTGCTCCTTTAATGTATAATAGGCACATAAGTATGTTAAGTATGTAGAGTAAGTGATTACAAACTGAACTCATATATATATAACCTCTTCCAAACCTACCTTACCTATTTGCATTACATATGTACATGCACCACCTAGGTATGATTTATCTTTTTTTCCCTACCGCTACCGGGCTTGCTATGTATAAGTAAGAAGTAAGTAACCTGAGTTGAGTAGCAGTATTGGAACTCTACGGACGGGTCGTTATTCCGGGTGATTGCCTGCAGCAGGGGCGCGGCAATGTCGGTGCACAGCCGCATATCACACAAGCTTGAGCCTTGCCCCTTTCGGCGTTAGACAATGGGAGCGTAGAACAGGGCTGCATTCCAGCTCGTGCTCACTAATAAACTTGCTTACCTGTTCTTCTTCCTGTTCGCTCTTTTTTTTTCTTCTCTTTTATGGTAGTACCTGTGCTCGCGCCATTTTCTTTCCTTGGCTGGCACATGGCACTATACTATACGGGGAGAAAAAAAAGAGAAGTGAAGTAGGTTCTTCCCCTCCCTCCCTTAGCCAATAGCAAATGACCCAATGAAGATGCAAAACAGCTTAAGGGGAAAACATCACGATAACTTCTTATCAGCCAGACGTATACGGCTGCCAAAAATTAGCCGCCAACAACCAAAAGAAAAAAAAACCAAATCAGAACTACCTAGAATCAGAACCAGAACCAGAAAAAAAACCGGACAAGCCACGAGAAGAACCACGATTGAACTGTCAGATGCAATGCATATTAATATCCATGTTTCCACTCTCCGATTGGGGATGAAGATCAAAGTTAGATCGATGTTATTAATAAAATCAATATGTCAATCATCATTCAGGTGACGAGAAGAGATGAGATGCACACACGCACATGCACATACCACACACACCTACGCTATAGAGAAAAGTGGGGGTTCCTATATACGCGTAAAATACGAAGTCTTTCCGAATGTTGTGTGCTATGGGGGCCGCAACTGGTTAATAAGCGGAAGTCCTACCTAACCTAGTAGTATAGCGAATCCGTTAGGTCCATATAACTCCGCAGGAGTCATCACATGATTCACCAAGTTGATAGCCAGACATGTAGCTAATAAGTCCACTATAGGGGGAAGGGGAATTAGATATAGAAAAGAAATCCCAATCAATGGCATTCTGATACTAACACACTACTTTGGTTTTTTTCGGGGGGTTTTCAATGTTTCTTCCTCCCTTTTTTCGTCTTTTCGATGTATACTGTTTCTCTCCCCCTCCCTTTTCTTATCACTTGACTAACTCCTCCAAGTACAAAAACAAAAAAACAAAAAAAGGAGGCCCATCTTGCCCCCGTACTCGAAAAATCGATAAGTAAATGAATGAATAGAAGCGAAAGTACATTATGGATGTTTAACATTATCATTCTCCTCCATCCTTTCCTCCTCATGAGTCTCTAGGTCCTTGCACCCACTCATCCCCCTTCCTGCATCTGATTTGCACGTTGTAGTAGTCTGGCGAGCACCCGAGGGGGAAAGGGACACAAAAGAACGAACAGGCAATTGTCAAGCGCCACAGGTCAACTCACCCTGCCCATCAAACCATCCCCCACCCCTTCCACCAGCTCTTCTTCTTCTCACTTCCACTTCCACTTCCCCCTTCTCCGTCTCCATCCCCATACTTATACTCCCCGCCGCCTGGCGGGTACGTAGTCGGGTACTCCCCTCCTCCTCCTCCCCCAACCACCACGCCCGTCGTCGTAGTGATGAGCGTGGTAGGCGGTGCGCCCGTGGGAGTTGTCACGAAACACGTCGACCCGCTGCCATACCCGCCGGGGATGCAGGTCGTGGACTGTGGCGGGGGAGGGGATGGCGAGGAGGGGGTGGGAGGGTAAGAAGAAGAGGGAGGGGGAAGGGGGTGCGAAGTAGGAGGAGGGGAGGGATAAGAAGATGAGGGAGGGGGAGGGGAAGAAGGAGGAGCGGGAGGGGAAGAGGAAGAAGGGGGAGGGGTAGGAGGCGTAGCGGGAGATGAAGGGTAAGAAGAAGGAGGAATGGGAGGGGAAGAAGGCGGAGTGGAGAGATAAGAAGAAGAAGAAGGGGGAGTAGGAGGTGAAAGCGGAGGCGGGATGCTGCTAATGCTGCCCGTGTAGGACACCGCGTCCGTGCTGGCGGTCGTGTAGATCACCGGCGTAGAGGAGGTGTACGGGATAGTTATGATGTAGGTGCTTGTGCTGGGCGACGGGGGCGGGATAACTATTGTGCTGGTGCTGGTGCTAGGAATTGGGGGAGGGACGATTATCGTGCTGCTGCTCGTGCTGGGTGGCGGCGGGATGACCACTGTGCTTGTGCTGGGGATGTACGATGTCGGCGGGATAGTCACTGTGCTAGTGCTAGGCGGCGGTGGGATGATCACCGTGCTGCTGCTAGACGGTGGAGGAGGGATGAC
Organism: Camillea tinctor; assembly: GCA_022578605.1. NCBI lineage: Eukaryota > Fungi > Ascomycota > Sordariomycetes > Xylariales > Graphostromataceae > Camillea > Camillea tinctor. The sequence goes on from MU394101.1 coordinate 237,489, forward strand.
TACCGTGCTAGTACTAGGAACGTACGATGTCGGCGGCACGACGACGGTCCAGCACGTTGTGGTGGAAGAACCTCCGTATACTGGCACTACTAGGCAGCTGGTGTTGCTTGTAGGGGGCGACGGTGGGCGCGTAGTGATGGAGGTGGTTGGAGTCAGGTAAGTGACCGTAATTGTGCTAGAGCCGGTTATTGCCGCCGTCGACGATATCCCATAAATGGAGGAAGAAGGAGGGACAGTAAGGGTTGAGGTTGAGTAGCTGACCTCGGGAGGTGTTGGGTATAAATCAGTGATCGTGGAAGTGGAAGTGAACGCAGGGGGGGTGAATGACCATGTCCACGAAGAGTTTGTGCTACCAGGGTAAGACCATGAGCTTGAGGGGACTGTCTCGGTATAAGTGCTAGTTGTCACGGTGGTGGTGTTCGTGGCATAGTTCGATGAGACAGCGGTGCCTGGAGGGATAGAAATTGTAACAGTCGTTGGTACAGTGCCGGTTTCAGTTGTAATTCCGTATGTTGTAGTTGAGAAAGAGCCCGTGGGAGGGATCGTAGGCGAGCTACCATATTCAGTAGACGTAGTTATGGTGGTAGAATTATTAGTGCTAATAACGAGTCAGTATTTATCTTCGCAGTAAGGACTTCTAAGCCATGTGCAACTTATACGTACCATGTACTGGTCGTGCTTGAGGTCGAGTATCCTGTCCCAGAGGGCGTGGTCGGGATTGATGCGTATGTAGATGTACTAATAATTATAGTAGAGGTTGGGGTATAAGTAATAGTAGTATTACTCGGTGGAGGGGGTAGGGCCAATGTAGAGGTCGACTCCAAAGGAGAGGTTGAGTAGGAAGACCCGGCAGTAGAAGGCCAGGACCAAGTTGAAGCTCCAGAACATCCTACTGTCATTGTGATCGTGGAGGCTGCACAGCCGCTGCCACAAACTGTGACTGTAGTTGTCACAGTCTCGGGCTGGAGCTGCTGGGGATAGGCATGAGCGAGAGAAGTTCTAGCATAATGTTAATAAGATATCAACAAGAACGTGGTACTAAAGAGCTTACCCCAAGCCCAAAAGGGCCAAGCGAGTGAGGACATGCATGGCGAATAGACTCGAAGTGCTGATGCTGTAGAGAAACGAATGTAAAGACGTCTACCTTGATGAGGTTTCGAGTTTTCGAGTTAACTTGAACTGGATTACATCCCCTTTATAAAGGCCCTTCCAGCACTAGCAGATCTATATTGAAGTTGTTTGCGCCGGCACACAGCATCTGCTAGTTTCCTAGAATGATGAGGCCAGTAACTATCCGTCAGGGTCCCAAGGTATGTATTCGTATATCTCATACAGATATAGGCCCATGCAACATGCCGACGGGACGACCTTGACTACATCAAGGATTGAGATCATCATCGATTTACATCGAGAGAGCACCGGCAGATAGGTTATATCTCGCTTCTTTCTAAGCCACAGTCGTGCAGTGGCTTCAAGAACACGATCTCATCGTCATTATTTATCTCAAACAGGAAACCGGGAGACGAGGTTCATAATCCCTCTCCCGTTAGAAGATCCATAGATTTTAGTTGCTGTCGTGTTTTGCGGGCAAGCATCTTTCCTATAGGGCCGACATTAGGCATATTGCCTTTTTCAAATGAAAAAGTACCAAAACCGGCATGTTAGGACTAAGGAGGAGCTCATCTACGAGGCAATGAATCGCAAGAGGATATTTGTCGAGCGTTAGGAAAGGCTAGAGTAGCAAACGAATCACCCAAGTAGGCTAGTCAGTATTTGCACAAGATTACATGATCCACACCAGCAAGCAGTTGATATCTAGCTACCATGGGTAGTATTAGGCATTCTTTGGTTTGGCAAGACTACCACTCTTAGTATGGATTGACAACCGAGTACAAGACGCGGACAGACGCAGAATGTAGCGAGCCGTTGCATTGCCGGAGCTCATTGCGAGTCAAAGCGTAGAGAGAGCAAGATTAAGGCAAAGACAGAAAATCTGCTAATAAAGGAGGACAAAGGAAAGAAGAAATAAGGTTGATGTATGCAGTAGTATCTTACAGATTAATGACCCTTGCGTATAGAGTGTGACTACATGTGTAGTCTTTCAGGGGTAAGCCTTACATATCGTGGGTATGCTTCGCAGGTGCTGGGTATGCAACACCCCGAAGTTGCACAGAAGAAGTACGAGAGACAAGTGGCACGAGACAGGTTATCAATCTGAGTCAAAGAAATACTTAAAAGGCAATTAGGGGATCGATATGTCAGAAAAGTGGCTGCATTTGACCGACTAATCCTGGGAAGGTCTCCTTGGGGCTATCTTGCATTTACATAGGTATGTAGTACACGGGTTCTCAAGAGATGGCCTGGCATTTCCATGATACATGAGGAGCCTTGATTGGATTCTCGGGACGACGCCTTCTTTTAGTCACCATGGAAGCTGAAAATTGCCCAGACCTTGAGGATCATGTGTGTGAAACGTTCTCACCAAATAGTTTGATCGTGGTTAAATACGGACTACACAGCCTTATATCTTCAGTTCATCCCAAGACAAGATCCAGAGTGTCTGGCGTAACTATCTACCTGATATTCCCCTAAACTTAGTTTAAAGTTGTATCGCGTGATTCTTGTCTTCCCAACGATGTAGGTCTTAACTTGTCGCAAGAGCCGTGATACTTTGTATGACAAGTTTGAATACAGTAAAATGGTCTGCGTAATCATCCTTTTGCTCGAAAACTGAGAAGGGGGGAAATATTTCTACTTCGTTTCTACGTACTGAATAGAACGGGTTGTGAGTTACAGCTCACTCTTATTATGGGCTTGGAATACTACACAACAGTTACCATATTCAAAACTTGTGTGTTTTATCACTGATACTCCCTTGAGAACATGCATTTACTATCTATGCAATTAATTACTTCGTTGATAATGGCAAAAACATAGCTTCTTAGTTATTTTCGTAAATATTTTGTTAAAGGTTCGATATGTTAATGTGGATGATCATAAAGTTCCTAATACAAGCATGATACTAACGGCTATTGTTTCCAGAATCAAGGAAAGAGTATTTGAACTATATGAGCTAGGGGCTGTTGTGATAGACGCACAGCATCGAGTCTTCTCATTTGCAGGGGCTCTTTGCATGCAAGTGACACATGCATGCTAGGTACGCTTAATCGCGAGGTAGATTACCGGGAGAGCTGAACATTGGATGATACCATGGTATCGAGTAGAAAGTGGTAGGTATTTGAGCACATTTCCTGTGAAATCTCGTATTTCAACAATTGTGCTCTCAGAAAGGAGGAGGAAACTAGTGACCAAGTGAGAGTCTAGCTTCATATAACTACTTTATCGTTTCTCAGGTTAAATATATATTTTATTTACATCAATATTTTCACATTTCCAAGCTACGGAAGTAGTAGTTGCAAAGAGGTTAAGTAGCTCATGTTGCTGTTCCCTCTGAGCATAATTCAGGCCTTTATATATTTGTATCCTTTCAACCCCTAGAGGGCGAAGGGATAACTAGACGTATTGATTGTGCAATCTAGGGAGAATATTGCTAGCTAAAAATAACGTGAGGGGGTTGGAATTGGAGTAGATTTTCCACGCTATAAATCCTCTAACGTAGCAGAGTCTAATAGCCAGACATTTTCCACGTCATGTCAGTATTTGATAGAATAAAATACCACATCACAGAGCCGTATTGTTCCGAGTTATTAGCAAGCATTCTAGGTGCAACATGAACATACTATGCTGGGCTATCGAGTAGCTAAGTAAGACACCGCCACACAATAATGCATTTAAACATTAACAGTTAGTTTAAAGGGGGGATAGTAGGTACCTAATGTATAACATATTATTCCGCATTGCATAGTTCACACAGCTCTTGTGTTTAACTATGCATATTTCGTCAAGTATAGACAGAGTTGATGTGCATGTCTTTCTTTCCAAGTGGCACTCGGGGTCTATATCCACAGAAGAAAGTCTGTAGAGAAGCCGTATTGGCTAACCTGGATTATTGTCCGCCTTTAGCCTTCACTGGTCGGGAATAATGATTATTATAATCTCCCTGCCTATCTACCTAGCTTCTTAGATATCTAACCTATTTGCTAAGTGCAATATGATACCACTTGCCAAGGATGTGACGCTGACATATGATAAATCTGATATACCTAGATACCGTCCATACGAGGCATTCTAAAGAACTGCCTTGCATATTAACGATTTTCTTACGAATGGTAAAGAGACGCTTAATCAGGCAGAAACGAGCTTTTGTAACTTCTTCATCATTCTCATATCCAAGTACGTACTTATACACGGTGATATGCTTCTCTAAAAACCTTGTAACCTATATAATCTCAACAACCTTATACCGTACCCATAGGTTAAAGAGCCAACTCAAAGGTCTAAGAGACATATGCAATAGTATCTTGTATTACTATGATGAACTCAATATTCTATATAAAACCACCTGGCTGATATGCACGGTGTTGAAATGCCAGTACTAAGTAAGATACTCATTAATACGAGTAGCTTAAGATATAAACCGAACATGTTCCTTTGACATCCGTGGCTGCAGCCAAAAATCAGCCTTTCTGCAGCCAATCGGCGACAGTAATTCGTTACCTCTCATCTCAGCCTACCATACGAATCTACTTCACTAATGAATATTTGAGGCTTGGGTGCTATGTGCTGCGGGGTCGTGATATCTTCAGACTGCCATCTTTCAAAGTGAAAGCCTTAGTCTTGTTATTCTGAATAAACTCCTATTATCCTTCTCACATTGCGCAAGAGATGGACCCATTGTCGTTAACCATAGCGTGTATCACGCTTTTAGATGCCGCCGCCAAGACGTCTTCTGGGCTCATCGCGTTTGTACGTGGTTGCATGAATGCGAGGGGGGACTTGTCCAGAATCAAGAGCGGGCTTTCGGAGTTATCCATGGTCCTCGAACTATTGAAAGAAAACGAAACTATCAACGGAGAAGACATACCAGAAAATATCAAAACACAGACACTATCCCTCGTCAAGAACTGCACTGCTGTAGTAAGAAAGATCGACAATGTCCTCGAGAAACACAAGGGCAGAGCGGGTGTTGTGAATTGAGTTGCTACTGGGAAAGCCGAGGTTGCAGGTTTACGCACTGCTCTAGAGGCTCATCGTCAATCACTAAACATGGTCCTCGACCTGATGGCAGTCACGATGACCAGAGCAGTGAAGGAGAATACGACTGCTATTCGAGCGGATCTTGTCGATATTATGCAGGATATGAGCCATATCACATTAATAATACGAGAACTCACAAGTCTTCGAGCTCAGGTAGGCAGGGACACAAGAGTCCCCGGAATACCTGGTCACGTCGACATCCTCCAAAGATATTTAGACGATCTCACTTCGTATGCCGAGACTGTACATGACGAAGTAATATGGTATGACTTAAATTTAGGGGATAGAACACCCACCAGAACAATCAACCCAGACATAAATTTGGACATGCGGGGGCCTTCGAATAGCAGAGGTGTAGCTTCTGACAATATGATTACGGCGGAAGACGCTACGGTATCCTGGTTAAACTCTCTGGATCCGGTGCATTTGGCTAGAGGTTTCCATGAAACTCCTGATTTGCCTCCAGATATTTACGAGCGGAGAGAGGAAATTCAACCGCCTTCAGGCAATGACAAGGAAGATAATCACGCAGAATTTCCTGCTCAAGTTGCGGCGTCACGCCCCGCTTGGATAGGCACAGAGACATTAGATATATCAAAGACGAAAAGGGTAGCAATCACAATGATCGGGAGAACCTCGTCTGGGATAACTGATTTAGTTCGGTAAGAAATTCTCAAGTTGTGCTAGAATAGAGGGATATTAATAAATTTTCAACAAAGGAGTTTTACTCTAGGGAGAGCCACAAGCGTAAGTTACTCAATCTCTACCTTTCAACATCGCCCTGGGGCAAGAGAAATAAACAAGGAGAAAACCGAAACTGAAAGATAGTTTAGATTAATCACCAGCACAACTACCATGGTATATCTCGAGCATACAATACGTCCCTTGAGTTGAAAGGGAAACCAATAGACCTCGAGCTCTGTGTTGCGAACAGTCAAATCAACAGGTCCTCTTTTCGAGGCCAAAATGATAGACATCCAGAAACTGACGTCATCATGATTTGCTTCCGAGTCGACGATGAAGATTTTGTTTAGATATAAAGATTTTGAACATTTTATAGAAAAAGTAAGGACAGCCAATTACTCATGTGTTAATCAAGTTAGCTAAGGTGTGCGAATAGGTAAGGAGTTGCTTCTGCCCTGCTCAGAATACAAAGACAAAAAATGCTCCTCGTAGGTACGAAGACGGAGTTACGCAATGACTTCATAGCTCGATGGGAGCGTCAACAAGGGAGACAACGCTACATGACACAGGATTATGTGAGTAATTATATATGCTATGTATCTGGGAAGTCATCTAAATTAATACAGGATTTGTTCTTAGTTAGAAGACACGTGTAGGAACGTCAAAGCTCAAAAATATCTTGAATGCTCTATAGCTAAGGGGCAAGGTGTGAAGGAGGTTTTAAAATATGCCTTAGAATTGGCTGTCAGGGGTTAGAGAGGAACAAAGAAGATTCCTGTATATACAAGGTAGATAACAGCGATATCCGTAGTTGTAGTTTAGGCTCCTTGCACAACAACATATTGATTACCTGAGCAATGACTTCAAACGACTATACTGAAGAATGCTATCTGCGAGGGACATTTTGTCGTTTGTGGGAAGATTCATTGCGATTTAGGGTCGATAGTCATGAATGTCCTCTTAAATGTTCATTTTAAACTACTGCTGTTTCTTTAGTTGGTGCTCTAAGATTTATAGGAAAGGTTTAAGTTGGATTAAAGAGGTTCTATGAATCACATGTGTTTATCCGGCCAAATACGATATCGAGTTACAGACTATAGGTATGTCACAACGGGTCAAGAAAGGGCTTAAAGTACCCACGATGTCGTGCGGGAAACCAGAACTACAGCTGCCTACTGCATCACTACTTAAACCCAGAAACACTCTGCGTTTCGTGTACTCCATGATATGCCATTTCTGATAAGATCACAATTGTGTTTATACATGGTACTGCTGTAATTCTACGTGTCTGTTTATATGTTCAAGGTACCTGGAAAAGGAGATTGTTTGATGTGCAGATGTACAAGTTCCTAATGACCGATGATACGGAGAAATAAACTCTATTTGTAGAAGGGACATGACTCAGTTCGAACCAGGATTATACGAGGGATTCCTACAAACTTCTTTCCTACTTTATACTACATCGATGCAGTATAACAATACTAGACCTATATTCAAACTCCAGGCCTATATCAACTTTTACTAGTATAGTTACATCATACGAATAAACAATTCACCAAGATAACCAATCGTAACTTCATAGTTAGTAGGTCGGCGTAGCTTTGTTATACAGACCGGGGAAACTAGCTGTATAGATCCAGTGGTGATGTTTCACTCCGTCAACCGCGACAACGTATACAATAAGTTTAAAGAGCAAGGTTAGCCGTAGGTGTGACAGGGCTTTTTTCGTCTTATATCGTGCTAGGTAACGCCACCGGCGCCGCAAAGCACCCGCTCAGGAAGTTAGAAACCGGCTATCAGGTAACAATGGCAGGTCGCGGTTTTCGTCAGAATACGGGGTTAGACGCTGCTGTGCGCCCGAGAACAAAAGCCTAGAGCGTGATGTCGTGTCAGCATACCTGGAGGGAGGAGCCGGCAGTTTAGTTAAGCTTCATAGATCCATTTAGAGGGGAAAAGTTTTCTCCTGAGTATGCAATGTCACTTTCAACTGCAAGAGGGGAATCCACAAGAAAAGCAGTAATGGATATTCATACAATCACTGGTATAAGTAATGAAAGGGAGTACATTGACGGAGTTCCTCCATTTCATAGAGACTCTAAAGTGTAATATTGCGTGAAATAGTTAGCTTCGAAGACTTATCAAGTATAGACTGGGGTATGAAGACACGATTTTGTAATCGACAGAGAGGCCGATGTATGGAAGGAAATAGGGGCTTGCTAGCAAGATCCATGAATACGGTGAACAGCGTCTCGAAATATGTGGTTTTATACTTTCATCATATCTAATATTGGGTGGATGAATAAGCAAAACTAGGCTGAGGCTAATATCGTGTACTTGCTTTTTGGTCTTGATAAAATAGAAAAAACAAGAGAGGCAGAAGAGGTAGGGAAAAAGCCACCCGTCTTTAGGGCAGGCGGAATTGACATGAAATGAATGACGTCCTGAACTGAGGCCTCTAAACCAAGGGAGCTTCAAGTCAACCGTGGAAGTGAATACATTTCCCTAAACTGGGCACGATAGATTGTGTAAGCACGCGCCATACGCGTGCTAGAATGTTGACAGCGCTAATATGAGTCGCGATGCTAGGGCGAAGTTCTATGTTATGTAGATGGTTTGTACGTGGATGAATTTCACAGAGATGTACTCCTTGATCAGCGCAAATACATGCACAAGGAACAACTCATCTCATAGCGTGGCATGCGATCTAATTATCCTAGATGTCTGCTGAGAGCTGGGAAATAGGGAGTGAATGAAGTTTCGGTGACAGAGTGTTAGACACTATCAGCTAGCTAGCACTAGGCGTACAAGTCGGTAAACGGAGAAGAAGCAAATAAGGTCAAATCAATCATTGCCGCATTCTCCAAAATGAGACCCCATTTGATTACTTGTGAACTACTACTGCACGGGCCGAGACAATCTTGATTACTTTGTTTTTTACTTTTTTCTTGGATCTTTGCGCTTGAGGCGATCTCGGGCACGGAAAGGAAGGCCGGCTGGGAAAACAACAGAGAAATACACTATGATGAGACGAGACATTCCGCAGGGCGGTCACTAGGACCTGTCGATCACCATCGGTAGCTCCCATTCCACCACCGAAAAGTCGGACTTTGAGGGGGAGAACTCTCAAGGGAGATCATCGCGGAGGCTTAGGGGGAGATTGAGAGTAGTAAAGACTTGTCTAGCGATGAGTGATGGACGAGAAACAGAGGCGCGTTTGCCAACTCCATCCTCGTGTATATAAGCCCGGTCGACAACCCTCCATCAGGTCTACTTCTCTCTCCTCCTCATCACGCTCTCAACACTCTCTTCTCATCTACAGCTTACAGCTCTTAATTCACTCATTCAAGACCAGCAACGCTCACTTGCTTCTGCTTTTAATAATAATTCCCAACCCGCTAATCTTTACCAACCTTTTCCCATCTTCCAAACCATATCCTTCAAAATGCAATTCTCCGTCGCTGTCATTGCTACCTTCGCCCTCGGCGCCATTGCCGCTCCCCAGAACGCTGGTGGTGTCGGAAGCGGTGTCGGCGGTGTCGGCCAGGGCATCGGTAACGGTGTTGGCAACTTCCCCGCCGTCCCCGGTGATGTGACCGTCGGCCAGGCTGGCGACACTTGCGGTTCCGACCTCGACCTCAGCTGCTGCGACAACGTCAAGCAGTCTGGTGACTCCGTCAACGAGGCCAGCGGCATCCTCGCTGGTCTCCTGTCCGGCACCCTCGAGAACGGTGACGTCGGTCTCTTCTCTGGCTGCTCTAAGCTCAACGTTGCTGCCCGTAAGCTTTCTCCCCCCCTGAATACACTATTAGCAGTCAAACAGCAACTAACCCACTCAACTAGTCATTGGCCTCGACGACTTGCTCAACTCCCAGTGCAAGCAGACCCCTGCCTGCTGCCAGCACTCTGGTACTTCTCAGGACGGTCTCGTCAACGTCGGCCTCCCCTGCGTTGCCCTCGGCAGCGTGTTGTAAAACGGCAGCATCGTACCTCAATACGACAATTGCATTTCCTGGTGCCATACTTCAGATTGACAAACAACATAGCACACGACATATCACGAGGACCATGGGATATGTAGGAAACTGGAAAAAAGGGTTGTAATGTCTGGGGGGGGAGAGTGCCACAAATTGTTTTAGTGCCTTGTTTTCGTCTCATCAGCATAAGTATCTTTAGAATCCAACTTCAGTCGCTCGTTAAACATCATATCTCTCATTCGTGACAATAATGATAAATGTGACCGTTCACATCATGTTCTCTTCAAGAGCGTTCGGCCTCTCACCAGTCATAACCTCAGCGTGTTTCTCATGCTCATTCGTAGTCGGCAGCGCGAATCCTGTTCGGGTTTCCCGGAATCATGACTGGCAAAGGGTTATTCCACCTCGACCACTTCCTACCTTCCCAAACATCCTCCGCTGGCAACTCGTCCACCAGCGTAGCCGCAACCCTCTCGTTTTCTCTCCAAACCCTACATATAGCCCTGGTTAGACGATCATCATAGAAATGGAGAAGAAAAGCACCTTAGACGGCTTCGGGTTTTTTTTCTTACCTGAGAATATTCTCCCCCGCCAACTTGCGGACCTGCTCGTCTGTCGCCCCCCTCCTCATCACCGCCTCGACGAGCTTCGGGTAATCCGCCACCGACTCGATCCCGTTCGCGAGCGTAACCGTGCCGTCAAAGTCACCCCCAATACCGACGTGGTCCCACCCTGCTACTTCGACAACGTGCATGATGTGGTCGACAACGGTCTCGATATCCGCGGCGTCGGGGTTCTCCGCGTTGAGGAAGCGCTTGACGAACATAACCATCACTAGGAGTAGACATCACACCCCGTCAGTGACTTTACGACCCCGGCCAACTCGAACCGGCAAAAAAAAAAGAAAAAGGAAGAAGCTTGGATCCCAACTTACGCACACCCCCGTTGTCCTTCAACCGCGCGATAACATCGTCAGGCGCATTGCGGTAGTTGCGCGCGAGCGCATAACACGCGCTATGGCTGAAGATAACCGGCGACCGCGTGACGTCGAGGACCTTACGCATCGCGCCGTGCGACACATGCGCAAGGTCAACCATCATGCCGAGGCGGTTCATCTCGCGCACCGCCGCCTCGCCAAGGGTCGTCAACTCGCCGTCCTCGGGGCCCCCACCCGCGGCCGTGACGCTGGACGCGGCGGTCGCGAAGGGGTTATCGCAGTTATGCGTGACGGTGGCGTAGCGCACGCCGAGCTCGTGCAGCTGGCGCAGCACGGCGAGCGACGAGCCGGCCTGGTGCAGGCCCTCGGCGCCGAGCATGGAGGGGATCTTGCCTCTGGTGAAGGCGGCGATGGCGCACGTCGACGTGGCGCAGTACTGCAGCTCGTCGATCTCGGCGATGAAGCGCCGCGTGGCGTCGATCTGCTCGAGGGTGTCGCGCACGCTGTGCGTCGGGTCGTCGAGGGTTGCGGGGGTGGTGTCCGGACACTCGACGAACACGGACCAGAATTGCCCGCCTATGCGGCCTTGCTTCATGCGCACGAGGTCGGTATGGCTTGCGAAATCTGCATCGAGAACACAAAAAATTACTTACTTAGCCAGATGATGGGGTGATAATAATATTAGCAAACGTGGACCGGTGGCTGCATACGCTCTCTGAATGTGAAGGTGCTCTTATCGTAGATCTTGTTCCTCAGCTCGAGCCTCAGCAGGTAGGGCAGATCATTGTGTCCGTCGATCAGGGGCGTCGACTTTAGGATCTTTTCGGTTCGCAAGGCGAAGTCTAGGGGGTCGACGACAGGGTCTCGCCCGTACAGAGTGGCTAGCACGTAAGAGAGTCCCAGGAAAACAACGAGCCCGATCGATGTGATCCAGGGGTTTTGGCCTGGGGTCACTGCTTGGGGTTCTTCCTCACGATCTTCTTTCTTGCTCTCAGGGGCACGTGAGGCGGGGGAGGAGCCAACATCACGCCGGCGGACACCCGAAGAGTCCGCCATGACCTTGGGCAGGTTCGATAGTTCAGAGAAAGAATTTCAATATAGTCTTACTTCCTAAAGAGTTGATGAAATAATGGTGATTTCCCTTTCTTTTCAATATATTGTTCCCATATGTGTGTGTAGGTGTTGAGTTGTGTGTTGTTCTATGTTGTTTGGACTTATATCTTATTAGGTGTGACGTATGATACACATGATGTATTTTGGGAGTTCCAGTTAGATCTATATCTCGGTTAGGTATTATGGGTCAGGGATGTTAATCAAGGTCAGGCCGTATGTATGCATGTATGTATTGTACAATTACACATACATAAGTTACATAACTAAGAGTATTACTATAAGTTTTTAATATTCATGACTCAACCTACTCCCGTCACATTTTGAACCTATCAATTTACCGCGTCCGTTTTCAACTAAACCTGGTAAAACTCACTTATGTATCTATGTACATAAACTAGGTTAGGTTAGTATAATACACTTACATACCCTCAATATGTAATCCGTAGTCTATCTCCAGACCCCATCCCGAATCCAGCTAGCCTCACTAGCAACGAGACATTTCCTAAAAACATCTTGACCTATTATCATTTATCATCTGGGGTTCTCTGATCGGCTTTACGATCCGCTCCACCCTTCTTTGGTTCCACTATATACATGCCTAGACCTATTATCTCCCATTACTAATCCTATTGACTCGTTGCCCACGCCTTGGTTCCCCTCGACTTACACCAAACAACTAGGTTAGGTTATAAAAGTAACCGGCTTCCCCAACATCCATACATTTACTTATCATTCGGGGATTGACCCTGTATCCTTGGCAAAAAACCCACGATACCTAGAACGAACCAAGTCCGACCGTTAGAAAAGGTAGATCTAATCCCACTTACCGGGTTCGGTTCTTGTGTGTCTTATCTCGAGCATGGTATGGGTGCTTTGGATGGGGGATGGGGGAGGGGGGGAAGGGAACGCTTCGTTGCCATGGGTTCGTATAGACTAGAAAAAGACAAAGATAAGCCGTTATGGAAATCCCTTTCCTTTTGGGAATTTCTTTTTTATCTATGCACATAAGAAGCGCGTGTATCACTCGATTGCTCGGCAACCTAACCTAGGGGTTTTTATTAAACAACAATGTCTCTCCTTTCCCTTTCCTGATCCAGGTTTCTTTGTCTTTGCCTGAACCAGTCTCCCTCCTCCCTTAGCCCAATTCCTCTTTGGAAGCTTGCTGCTAAGCACTGGTTGACGACACTCCCCCTTCCCCCCCCTTCGTGCGTGTACTTCACAAGGTGGCAAGTATGACGGCCTCCCCCGACCTCGAGCGCACCGGCAGCAAGCCGGCCAGCATCGTCGGTGCCAAAGCTGCTGACTACAAAAATTACAATGACGAGAGCACGGGCTCGGTCCATGACCCCGTCGCCATCGGCCCCGACGCCGTGCACGACGTCGACCCCGTGCTCGAGCGCAAGCTCCTCTGGAAATTCGACTTGCGCATCCTGCCCGTGCTCGCCATCATGTACCTCTTCAACGGGCTCGACAAGGGCAACCTGGGCAACGCCAAAACCGCCGGGCTGGAGGACACCCTCGGGCTCGTCGGCGACCAGTACAACATCCTGCTGTCCGTGTTCTTCATCCCGTACGTGCTCTGCGCGCCCTTCCTCGGCATTGCGGGCAAGCGCTGGGGGCCCGCGCGCGTGCTCCCCCTCATGATGCTCACCTTCGGCTCCATGACGCTGCTCACCGCGGCCGTGACCAACTTCGGCGGCCTGTTCGCCGTGCGCTGGTTCCTCGGCATGGCCGAGAGCGCCTTCTTCCCGCTGGTCATTTACTACCAGACTACGTTCTACCGGCGCGGCGAGCTGGCCCGGCGCCTCGCCATCTTCTACGCCGCGTCCAACATCGCCAACGCGTTCTCGGGCCTCCTCGCGTTCGGCACGTTCCAGATCCGCGGCGGAAGCCTGCCCCCCTGGAAGTACCTTTTCATTGTCGAGGGCGCGGGCACCGTGATCGTCGCTGTCTTCTCGTGGTTCTATCTCCCCGCCAGCGGCGCCACGGCGTCCTTCCTGACGCCCGAGGAGCGCGCGCTGGCCCACCGCCGGCTGCAGGTGGACTCTTCCTCGATCGTGGACCAGCCGTTCGTGTTCCGGGAGGCGGTGTCGATCCTGGCGCACCCGAGCAGCTGGGCGATCCTCGCCATCGAGGTGTGTCTGGGGGTGCCGCTGCAGTCGGTGAACCTGTACCTGCCTGTGATCATCAAGCGGCTCAACTACGACACCATCAAGACGAACCTGTACACAGTAGCGCCGAACATCACCGGCGCCGTGATGTTAGTGCTGCTAGCCTTCGCCTCCGACATGTCTAAGATGCGCTTTCCCTTCGTCGCCCTCGGCTTCGCGTTCACTCTCACAGGCTTCATCATCTATGCTTGCGTCAGCGTTGACACCCAGTTGCACGTCGCTTACTTCGCTTGCTTCATGATGACCTGGGGAACGGCCGCGCCGAGCGTCATCCTCGACGTATGGTACAACAACAACATCGCCAACGAGAACAAGCGCGTTTTGCTCACTAGTATCGGCGTTCCTGTCGCCAATCTTATGGGCATCGTTTCGTAAGAATTACCCTATTCCCTCCTTTTTTTTTTTCTCTTTTCATGCACATATTTCGTTGGGGGGGGGGGGGGGGGGGGGGGGGGGGGGGGGGGGGGGGGGGGGGGGGGGGGGG
>MU394101.1:252018-309409 GCA_022578605.1 Camillea tinctor
GGCGTTCCTGCCGCCAAAATTTTGGGCACCGTTTCGTAACAAATACCCACATCCCCCCTCTTTTTTTTTCCCTTTTCCCTCCCATTTTTTTGTTCCCCCCCCCCCCCCCCCCCCAAAAGCAAGGTTTAGACTAACACGCACCCCCTTTTATAGTTCGAACATCTTCCAGCCCAAAGACGCACCCAAGTACTTCCCCGCCCTAATCACCACTGCAGCCTTCGGCGCCTGCGGGTGCGTGCTCACGGTCCTCCTAGGCGCGTGGATGATCATGGACAACAAGCGCCGGGACCAGGCCCAGGGCCGGACCGTGAAAGCGAGGGACATCCCGACCGAGTTGCTGGCCGACGGGCCTTCGAACCCGGGGTATAGATGGTATCTCTAGGGATGTGAATGGGGAAAAGGGGGCTTCTCTGGACCATACTTTTTCTCGAGATAACCTATCCATGTACCAATATAACGAGACTCACGCCGTCTAAGAAGTAAAAAAAGAACAATCGTATTTTATCCTGGTTTTCTTGCTAGATAGAGAGAGGGGAAGAAAAATAGATGCCCTAGATAATATGTGGTATCATGTGAACCTCGAACGCCATGACGAACAAAATAAACAGTCCAAAAAAAAACCTCCCGTATACTTTTTATATCCAAATTCTCATCAATAGTCATGAATCATTAACCTCTCCCTTTCTTTTTCATTTTCTTTTCTTTTTTTCCGAGTCGCAGACTCTCCTATCCTCTCCCCCTTTCCCTCAATACCCCTTCGCCGTCGCCGCCCCAATAGCCAGCTCCTCCACCCTCGCCGCGTAGAGCCTCATAACGTGGCACACCGGATCCCCCCACACCACGCCCCTCAGCTGCTCGTCGCTCGCCACCTGCGCGACCACGCCCTCGCGCAGCCGCTCCTCCACCGTCATCGCGCGCCTGACCTTCGCGCTCGGGCTGCCCGACCTGAGCACCACGATGCACCCCGCGTTGCTCAGCGTGCTGGCGGGCACCCGCCACACCGGGCCGGCGGGCGCCTTGCGCGTCTTGCCCGAGCGCGCCGATTTCATGCTCGTCTTCGACGATTTGCTCGCGAGGGACGACTTGGATTTCCGCTCGCGCGGCTTGCTGCCGTGTTTCGACGAGGCCGGGGACGGGTAGGGGGGTGGAGGGGTGCCCTCCTTTTCCTTGATAGCCTGTTGTTGTTGTGCTTGTTGGGCCCCGGGCGCGGGCGCCGCGAAGAGCTCCAGCAGGCTCTTCACGTAGGCTTTGTCGGCGCGGGCCACGGGGTCACCTTCGTTGACGAAGCTCAGGAATTGCGAGGGTCGGAGGGCTGAGGTGGCGGGCTTCCGCAGGGGGAGGAGCGACACGGGAGGCGCGCCGAAGGTGATGCAGTGGATGCACTTGAAGAACCCCGTTAGTTGGTTGAGCTCGGAGGCGGCGGCCTTGGTCGTCGCGAGCATGTGCATGTACAGCAGGGAGGCGACTGCGCCGCCGGCCGAGTGGCCCGCGATGAGGAGCGAGTAGGAGCAGCGCCGGGGATCCTCCTGGAGGAGATGCCGTAGTCGGGCGGCTACGGGGGCGATCATTTTCCGCGCAGCGGATAGGAACCCTGCGTGACAGAAGTTGCTAGCATCGTCCTGACTATTGAGTTAGCTGACGGCTCGCCTGAGCATTCTTCACTCATTAGTAGATCTCACCAAAAACCCAATTGGTGCCGTTGGTGCCGTGTTCAAGTTGACAGCCCAGTCCATAAATGTCGCCGTGCCACGGATTGCGAAGACGATGGTCTCCATGCGGTCCATGGGAACTGACTTGATATACATTGCCTTGGCGCCGGTCTTCCAATTGGCGTCGATATGCGCATCTCGCTCGGATCCGCGTGGCTTTTCATACACACGTTCCGAATATCGTGCCGCCAGGGAGAGCAGAGGGTAAACATTTAAATCTCTGATTTTTGTTAGCCAAAGCTGTTTTACACGTAATGTATCATTCAGACCACAATCACGCACAGACGAAGGGGAGTTAAGTCCATAGGGAGCTTGGAGTTGGCGTATAAGTCAACTTTCGAGAAATAACCAGCAGAGATGATAGACGTGGCTACCGCGCTCGTCTGGCCCTTGGGGGCGTCCTTCTTACTCTTCTTCGAACAGCCCTTTCGATTTGTCGTAAGTTGCTTCGAGTCTTCGGCTGGGAGTGGAGGCGGAGGCGCCTCGACAGGCGCCTGGTACATGAACAGGTCGTTCTCGTTCCCCACGAACCTATCCCGGTCGATCAAGGTCATCACATCATTGAATCTATCGCATATCTGGTCGTACATTGCCGCGCTCTGGTTGAGGAGCTGTGAGCCGTAACCGTGCCATTTAGGCAGCCCGTCGTCAAATATCTGATTAACGACGTCGCTGGGTATTTGCATTAGCTCGGCTGTTGAGCTGAGCTTGAGCCTACTGAGAGCACCCAATCCATTGTTATTTGGATATGGATTTGTGGGTTGGTTATATGACGAAGGCCCTAGGTAATAATGATTTACGATGATAGGAGGATATTGTCTCTGGTCTTGGTACTGATTTGGTATAGGAGGAGGCCCGGGATTCCAACCGGGGGGCGGTGATAGGTAACCAGCAGGCTGGCTTGTAGCTTGACCTGGACCCGAACTCGGACCCGGGCCCGGTTGTGTGTGGTTATAAGTTCTCCGGACACAGCGAGAAGGAGGCGGTGGTTGTGCGTTTATAAATGCCGATTGAGACGAATCAGCCTTCACCGGCAACGCCGTCGTCTGCTGGGCCTTTTTCCTCCTGAAGAAGCCCATGATTTCTATACACTATTGATCACTCCATTCCATTCATAGGAAATCAAGGATAGATGGAAGGAATTGGTGAAGTCCGAATCTTGGTAGGCTTGGTATGTAGGGGTTTTCAGAAGACACAGCCGAAATCAAGTGAGGGATTGGAAGAAGAATGACGTTTAGAGAAGGACAAGAAACGGCGAAGAACTATTTTAGAGTAGATAGGTAAGAGGTAGGTATGTAGGCAGTAAAAGTAAGGAAGATGGCGAAGCACAAAGCTGCCCTGCCCTTATCCTACCCTTACCTATCCATCCTTGCCTTTTAGCTAGTAACCTGGAGATCCTGGTTGCCCCTTGTTTATATGTAGCAACATACTGTATCACAGCTGCTCACAGGTCAATCTATTTAGAACTTCTATTATGTATGTACCTAACCTACCAGTTGTTAGTTAGTACATACAGGTAGAGTATAACTCATGACTATATCTAAGTACTTCATGTACAGTATGCAACCGAATTGCATACATCAGGCCAGGATACTATATACTACTAGTTACTATCCGCATCCGGTGGGTTGATAGTTAGCGGGTGTGCCTTGCCGTTTACAGACCCTCCATCCCTGAATATATCGTGTTTGCCGGCGCTGATTCGCTGTTCGATCTCGTCCAAGCCCCGATTTATTGCGCCAGGGGGGTGCGCCAGTGGACAACCGTGTCGTCCAACAGCGGACGAACCACAGGCTTGAGATAAATAAAGCTGCATGAAGGTATGCGAGTAACTCGCCAAGAAACCTCGAGCTCGGGTTCTGACTGGCCCCCGCAGATCGCAGTCCGGCAAGACGTTGTAACCTCAAGGCTCTCGATTTGTTATTTAGGCGGCTACATTTTTGTTTTTGGTCTTTATTTCTTCTTCTAGGCCATCTAATGGACCGCGGTTCTTATCTGCATATATGCTAAGTTAAGCAAGACTCAGGAGTTAGTATCAATTCTAGATGCAGGGCATGGATGGCAAGCGACTTACAGACCCCCACTACTGGCAAGTAAAGTGAGTGACCCCTGGACACAAAATATCTGCAACAAAGAAATGCATTCCAGTGAAATATTCACATGTTATCTTTATGACAAAGAAACCTAATAATCTGCATGGAAACGAATCCTTACCTACCTCATTTATAAACCTACAACACGCCATACTTGATAATATACGAATAAGCTATTTAATATAACCTAGGTACAGACAAAGACCGTTGGAGCTGATAGTGCATAGTGCGAGGATGGCTTATAGAAAATGTATTACTTATGTTGTGCTATTTTCCTAACCTAAGTGATAGACCTAAGAAGCAGAGAGTACTTATACTTTTTTGCCTTCCTCTAGCCATCCAACAACATTCCCAGCAGTCAAAGTCACATCTAGCCAACTACAACCCCCCCTATGACCAGAACAAGAGAGCCCATACATTCTCCTCCATATCTGGTTGGAGATAACAGCCTACCTTTGGAGCTATCTTGACAGATGAACTTGATTATAGTGACCGGTGTGTGTGTATGTGAGGGGAAGGGGGACTTGCCGTGCAGCTGGCATGGCTTGCTCAACGCACCCCAACAAAATACGCCCCCACGGCATACCGAGAGATGGAAGGTTCTGCATACATACTATATAGGAAGATGCACATATGCCACGGCATATGCCATATAGCAACGAGGGGGCATGGAGATGTTAACGGAGTGGCCCCTCATTCAAGACACTCTTCTAGTCCAGGTCCCTTATACACGATTTTTGCTTCTTATCCTAGGTCCCTCGGGTTGATTTCACCCCTCTCGGATTTCCACATGATGGGCGTAACTATTTATAGGAGACGACCGTGAGAGATAGGATGATGTGAATTAACCTACCTAGTAGATATAAACCCCATACCTAATTCCAACAGACGCGATGACCTCATCCCCGGCTTCTAAGTCAAGGGATCTGAGGTGCTCTCCTCAACGTGCTAAACTATGACCGTCTGAGCGTCAATCCTAATAATATCCCACAACGTAGGCTAGTATAAGCATTTTTTAATAGCAAATATTAGGCTGAGCCTTGGAGAAAGCTCTTGGACTACCAAGGCTAATCATATCAGATTCGCAGCACCCAATGGCTCTAAAGAGTATGAAGCATAATGAAAATGATATTGTGAAAGGGTATATATCTGATGACATGCAGCTCGAAACATTCCTACCTAATTACTTCACTCAGGAACATTTACGATACTATATTCTATCTTGGAGAATTCCCGACACAAGTCCATTGAGGAGGCTTAATATCAGCTTTTTGGTATGTACCACTAATGCGAAAGATGTATAGCTTTTAGTTCTTCTATTTGGTGTAAAATCCAGTCTCATATCTCTTGTTGAAGCTGGATTAGAAGAGGAGTTGTGGTTGGTAGTGCATGATAGTAAGGAAGAGCATGCGACGTCTAAAAGCCTATGTTCCTCATAGCCTCCCCATAGCCTCCCCATGGAATAAATATGCTATGACTTGAGTAAATGTCAGGTTCTTTTTAGTACTTGGTTCTGGGCGAATTGCCTTATACCTATATTCGGCATGTGATACTTAGCAGTCCGTATTATAAGGAAATTATAACATAGGTCTGGTAGAGCATCAATGACTAGACTAGAACTTATAAGCTATTTTGTTAGCACCTTTACACTCAGCATTTCTTTGCCATTCTCTTCTCTGGTCTTAGACAAGGTGCCTGACCTCTCTATAAGACGGTCTGTCGCTCAAACTTACCACCAGTTACGACATAGGACACGGACCATCGATAAATGAGAAAGCTCTATGCGTGTAGTGGGGAAGTTAAGGGAGGGTAATATCGATGTCCGAAGCGACAAGTGGATGTGATCAGCATTGGCTGGCCGGACATAGCCTAGCTGTAGAATGTCTAGCATGGTACGTACTAGAGGTTCCAGTGTTGCCGTATGGTCTTCTGATGAGTTGCTGCTGTATTGGAGAAATTACGTGTCAGATAATGTTATTTATTTTATATTGGCAAGGGGGGTTAGACTGGAGACTTGGATGTAGATTACCTAGGTTAGGTATGTATGTATAAGTAAGTAAATTAGAGAGAGAGAGAGAGAGAGAGAGAGAGATCAATGGATATTGGTGTATGCAAGACATTCAACCTTATTAGCATAGGTTAGGTACTTAAACAACCTCTAAACGTGTAACCCCTCCTGTTAGGTTAGTGGACTGGTGCTGTTGATGATGAGCGGGCATGATAAGATACTTCTAACTCTGATAAGATACTACTTTATCTAACTTTCTGCTTCAGTTTGATAGCTGACCTAAATGGCCTCGATAGCCTGATATCATCGGGTAGAATGATGTAACCTAAGTGGGTGTATATTAGCCTTGCAGGGGTATCCCCAGTCAGCTAACTTTAAAAGCAAATAGCATAACCCGTACAAGCCATTTCTCCGTAACCCCCCAATTAACTTGTCTCAAAAAGAAACATCTCAGACAAATCGATTTCAGGCTTGGTTCATGGTTAATGCAAAATGCGAGTCCCATATACCTGACCTGACCTGACCTAACCTGACCTTACCTGACCATTCTTCTTTACTCTTCTCTATCCATGTTAATATCGAATTGCCTCTTCTTCTTTTTCTCCCCATCTTAACCCCCTTCGAGAAGAGAGAGATCGAAAGAGAGAGAGAGATGCCTCCAAACCCGTCATGGATTTTGTCAGTATCGCCCATCTCCTTGCTGCCGTATACTTGTATATGTATATCCTATATCGTATATGGCCGGGTATACGAGTGCTGCATCATGCTAACCATCCTCCTCCCGTGTCGCAGTGGTCGCGTCTCATAGCCAATACCGGGCTGTCCTCGGGAAGCTCCCGCAAAGATGCCGCGAGGGATCCCATCAGGCGCCGTCAGCGTTTTGAGAAGGAATATAGCCAACTACTTGTATGTATATAATGTATTATTTCTCAGCTTCTATCTACTAGCCTTACTGACTTTCTTAGCAAATCTGGCGAAGCTGTTCCAACCTTGCCGAAGACGACGACGCTGCTGAGAATATCGAAATCCGCCTCAAGGAACTCACCAACATACTCGCCGACGAGTCCCGCCGACCCTTACCTCACCCGTGCATTACCTTCGCCTCCATCAAGCAGATCTATAGCCCCATCGCCAAGATAGCTACGTCCTCCTACAACGAATGGATCATCAAGGAAGCCGTTCTCTTCTTCGCTACCCTGATCGAGAGCGAGGAGGAGGCCTTTGTTGAGAACGATGCCTTTTCCTCCAGTCTGACCAACCTTCTTATTCGTATCACCGGCGCCAACAGCATCCGCATGGGATCCGATACCGAGGTCAGGGTAGTCGAGTTGGCTTTTAACATCACCACCAAGATACGGCTAGACCCCCACATCCTATCGGCTTGGTTCAAGTCGAGCTCGGAGAGCGCCGCCGGAGACGAGAAGTTCAGAGATGAGAGAGACAAGTTTGCCGGGAAAACCCAGAAGCAGGACTTCCCCTTGTTCTATCTGTTGATGGACTATATCCACCATGAGGGTAAGGTTGGCGACTTTGCCAGGACCGGTCTGCTGTACATCATCGAGGCAGCTTCCAACTCGGTCCCCCTTGAGCAATGGATCGTCGAAAGCGATCTCTCTACCCTGATGGCCACTGGCCTCGGTGCGCTATACAGCCAGCTTAGTCGAAAGTTGGTCATTGACCACCCTTCGAACGATGTGCCCCCCGTCCTCGCCTTTTCCGACTACCAGCATCCCACGTCGACATACGAGATCGTCAGCTCTACGAGCCCGGATTTCCAGCTGCATCTGGAAACCTTTCTCTCCCACCTGTTGTTTTGGCAGGACGTTTTGAACCACTGTCGCTCCGTAGAAGTCAAGTCGACCCTCCTCGAACATTTCCAAGTCATTTTTCTCCAACAATTATTGTAAGCAATCCCGAAGACTTGTCTTTTTCTTGGCAGGGGAATATGAACTAACACATGCACCTAGATATCCTTCACTTTTGGAATCCTCCGACGTAGATGGAGGTTCATCCGTAGCCGTCTTGACTTACCTCCGCCGCATCCTAGAGTCCGTCGACCACCCGGACATGATCAACTTGATTCTCCACTATCTTCTTGCCTTGCCAGACGCAGAATCAGCAGCCCAGACCTCTGCCGAGCCCGCTGTGAGTGCTGCTCGCAAGCGCAAATCTATGGACCTCGCAACTATGATGGCTAGCAAAGTAGAGACTACTTATTCACCTTTATTGTTTAACCTGGTTGATTTAATCCATTCGTGTCTTAAATCGCGGAACCAGCAAACCGTATGCGTAACTCTCCAGCTTGTGGCGGCGATTCTTAAGCGGCATCACCGCTACGCAATCATAACCCTTCTTCATACCGAAGCTGTCCATGGTAATGCATCGCACAGAACCATAGGTGCCCACCAGCAGGAGGTCGACTTTCTGATGACTTTGGCGGGATCGATTGGTGGCCAAGACAACTTCGATGAGATCTACGACAACATCCTCCGTGATACGATGATTCGCGTGGAAAGCCACCCTTGTTCCATCAAACTGGTAGCACCCAAGATTTCAACAAATAATCACAAGTTGCCGGCTATACCTGACAGTTTACCTGGCGCGCCTCGCGACGTACCGCACCACACCCTTAGTCCCGAGGATCCTCTCCTCCAGACTATCCTCGATATTCTTGAAACATTCTTCATGAACCCCGTTGAGACAAATCTTTCTGTCACAGAGACGATCATAGATCTAGCTGTATGCGGATTTGTATCAGTGGAAGGATGGCTTTTGCGGCATCCAAGAAAATACATATTCGATGAGGAAGCCGACGAATCCGCGTCTCCCCCGCCTGATCCGTCATCCACAGCTTTCGCCGAACTGGAGAAGATGCTGGCGATTAGTAGGTGTCATCGTCGGCCAAAATGGCACCCATCCAGTTTGCCCCGAATTCTGTCTATTTTGGAGACCCTCGCCGATCACGTTGCCTATTTCCGAGGCATTATCCCGAGGTTCGAAGACCTACTGCAGCAGCGCCGGGAAGCATTTCAAACTGCTGACACTATCATGCCCAACCAAAACTTCCGACCGGGTTCGAATACCATGACACCTGGGCAAGACCAAGCGAGCACGGTAGACTCGCGGTCTGAGTCGCCTGCTAGACCTAGCGTACTGGAGGGTTTCGCTCAGCGGATATTGTCCGAACTGGGCACACCTAGCCGGTCAGGTAGTCCTCGTGGGCGAAAAGATACGATACGCAGCTCGGGTGCCGGATCGACAATTTCAAGTAGTTTGGGGCTCACGACGCCTCCAGCGAAAATGCCACCGGTTCCTCCAAAAGAATTCCCCTTGAATTATGACAGCCCCGGCAAGAGCGGGCTAGGACGGTCATTCTCGCCAAACAGCCAGCAGGAAGCGTCTAGCTTTGATGGACGGGATAGTCCGGTTGCCAGCCAAGCCGCCGCATTTGCAGCAGTAGACCGCGGGATTCTAACGAGGAGGGTTGGGCTTCCTGGACAGAAGATCGAGCCTATTCCCCTGAGCTTTGATCAGAAGACGGGCGGTGGTGGCGATGCAGATGAGGCAGCAAACCAGACCGAGGAACACGAGAACACGCGTAGTTCCAACAACGTGCGGACCAACGAGGAGGAAGAAGATAGCGAGCAAGGCGACCGCTCCCTAATGGCACCCACCCCGCCGCCAGAGGAGAAGACAGCGACTGTATCGCATGTTATCACGAACGTTATCATTTTCCAGTCCTTCCTACTCGAGCTGGCCAGCTTGATACAGGTCAGAGCGGGGATGTTCAACGAAGTCAAGTTTGCTTGAAAGAACGGGATTGGTGAGGGGAGGGGAGGCATGAAGAATGAAGGGGGGACTAGAAAGGGAGGAAAGGGGCAATGGGGGAATAGAGGGGGGCAAACTTGCATTTCGTGTACAAAGACATGAATGATACCAAGCTAAACTAAACCAAACTAACAAATCAACTTAACCCTATTAGCCATTGGCACTGACTATCGGTTGGGGCTTTACGGGTTCATTAGACATATACATATTTCCCCTTTCTGATTACATAGAATTTCAGAGGTTTTTTTTTAAACTGGATAAAGCTTATAGGTGTTTCTTGGCTGGGATGGTTATATATCGAACTTATGTAAATGGTTGGAGAGTATGACATGTGTGCGCATGTGTTCTAGGGGGCCGGGGGTAGATGGCATGTAAATAGGTCAGGCTTTGATAGTTGATTTTTTTTGTTGCTTGTTGGTTGTTATCTTAAGGGGGAAGGGAGTTGTACATGCCAGACATTTACATGCATATACAATACTAGAAGATAGGTTATCCCCTAAAATAGAAACCTGGCCTCGCGTTGGTTGGCTGTGATGGAGGCGGTCCCCCGCGGCGCAGAAGAGCAGAGGATGGAGTCTTGATGTCGACGTATTGATGTGCATAAGCTAACCATTATCACCCAGAGGGGACGAGGGGAAGCATGAATATTATATAAGTAACTTGAGTCTAATTACCTCGCTTGACTGTGCTACGATGGGTTGATACCAGATACTTGGTATACTTACAACCTGTTACTTATATAGCGGATGGTGACAACTCCTTATTTTGCGATTCAGAGAATAGGATATATCTACACAAGAGCACTCCCGTCAAAGTCAAACGCACATATGGTTCTGATATATGTATAAATTCAACTTTAACAGCCAATGTCTGTATTCATAAATTATATTCGGACATTATAACTCTAGCTGGTAGTGAGATTGCAGGATTAACCTCAGGACATAGCATGTGATTAAAACTCCATCACGCAATCCAGAACCAAATCCTCTCCAGGAAATTCCTCGGCTGCACCTCAGGCCAGGTGCCTTCCAAGCGATCAACCTCATCCTTGCCACTCCACAGATCCATATCAGCCAGCTTGACGAAGCTCGTCTTCTTGAACAGCTTGTACCCGAGGAACAAGCACGCAAAGATCGGGATATCGATATACGGCGGGAGGAAAGTCTTCGCACTGAACTTCCCAGGGAAGAACGCATCGAACCCATTAAAGAACGCTACGACGACGCAGAAGCACAAAGCGAAGTACGCGAGGAGCGGCTGCCCCCGCGACCGCCACGGCAGGCTCTCGCGCGCGATCCCGTGGTGCCGCAGTCCATAGTAGAAGCGTAGATACGTCACGCAGATGGACGCCCACACCACCAGCGTCGACACCGCCGACAGGTTCGAGAACCAGAAGAACACCTCCTCGCCCCCGTGGCTTACGTTGAGGTAGCAGAGGCACGAGAGCGCCGCCGTCGCCGCCACGCTGCCGTAGGGCACGCCCCACCTTTCGTACGCGAGCAAAGCCGGCGCTTTGCCGTCGAGGGCCGCGGAGTACAGAACTCGCGTCGAGGCGTAGAAGAAGGAGTTCCCGGCCGACCAGGCGGAGCTGAGCACTACGGCGTTGATTATCGAGGGGAGGATTTGGATACCGCCGTTGGAGATGGCAATTACTGGACTTGGGTTAGCTTTTAGACCCCTTTGGCTAGGGAGTCAAGATGGAGTAGATTGATAAAGGGGCTGTGAGTGGTCTAGTATGAAGATGACAATGTAACATGGGTCTAATAGCAAGACTGGAAGGGCACATTTATTTCACACCAAATCTAAGGAGTTAAATAATGTAAACTTGGATACTGACCAAAAGGCGACGCCGCGGCGCCCGGTTCCGAGTTCCTAATCGCATCCAACAGCCGCGGGTCCTGGGACGACACACACAGCGTAACGAGGAAGATAGCCAGAACGTAAAAGAGCGCAATGCGCCAAAAGACACGGCGCACCGCCTTCGGAATATTACGACGCGGGTTCTCGGTCTCTCCAGACGCAATCACGACCATCTCGCTGCCGCCATAGCTGAACGTCGCCTGGATGAAGACCTTCCAGAAAGCCAAGAAGCGTCCCAGCGCGCCCTCAACCAGGTACTCATTCATCGGCCCCGGGTCTCTCCAGTAGCGAAACCCAATGCGATCACCGCTCGGGGTCCCACCCAGCGTAATAACAAGCATCAGCAAGATGAGCCCCACGATAGTCGCCAGCTTGACCGCGCCGAACGCGAACTCGGCCTCGCCGTACGCGCGCACGGGCAGGCAATTCGCCGCCACCATGGCGGCGTAGAAGAGCGTGGTGAGCGCGGCGGCGGGCAGCCGCGCGGGCCAGTAGTCGACGACGACGACGCTGGCCGTGACCTCGATGGGGACGCCGATGGCGAGCTGGTACCAGTAGTTCCAGCCGAGGGTGAAGCCGAGCGCCTCGTCGACGTAGCGCGCCGCGTAGACGGGCACGGCGCCCGGCAGCGGCAGGTACGCCGCCATCTCCCCCAGGCTGTGCACCACGCAGTACACGTTCGCCGCCGTGATGAGGTACGCGAGGAAGGCCGAGAGCGGCCCCGCCAGCGAGAGCACTTGCCCGCTGCCGACGAAGAGCCCCGTCCCGATGGCCCCCGATAGCGCCATGAATTGCACGTGCCGCGACTTGAGCTTGCGGTCTAGCGTGCCGAGGTTGCGCGAGGGAGAGGCTTTCAGGTCCCCGGCTTCGACATCGTCTTGGTGGTTGGGGGAGGGGCCAGCGGGGTGCGCTGAGATCTCGTCTTTCTTTGCTGCTTCGGGGTCGGCCATGGTTGTCGCCGTTTTTACTTACCCCCTTTTCCGCCTAGAAACCCCTCTTATGGTTGTGATTATTACTTGCCGGGGATAGTAATTGCGCCAGCTCCAAAGCATTAGTGTTCGAGCAGCGCAGGCTGATAACCGGTGAGAAGTTTGAGAGGTTCGGGCACTTGGTTCACATGATTACTCCTAGTACTTATTGTTATTTACCCCTGCCCTTTTGAGTTCTCGGCGGCTCGCGGGGTAGACAGACAGGTGCTGGTTGGGGAGATAAGACGAAGGAAGCAAACAAATGCACCCCGATGCTACGTAGCATCCAAATCCAGCTTGTCTTGTGCTCTGCAGAGTGCGTTAAGCCAACTTAGGCATGTTATACAAATGCGGACTGTGTAGATGTTAATCCAAACCGCGGCAGAGAAATTGATGTATAAAAGTACCTAGGTAGATTAATAGACTTTAATATTAAAAAAAGCTAGCTGAATAATAAGTACATAGGTAAACATCGGTTACTAAAGGGTAGTATTAAGTATGTGTCTAGTCCATATTGACACTCAGAATGTGTATTTGAATAGAGTCATGAAGTTACGCCAAAGAGCAGAATAGAGTTCTAATGGGTGCCGTATATCTCTTAGGCCACGAAGGCAAAATAGAGAATACGTAGGTAAACATTACTTTTAGTTATGTTACTTTCTATGTCTAACTCATGCTTCAGTCATAAGATTTGGTAAGTACCTAATTATTGCATTATCAATGCACGTGGGATATAGCCCATGTAAATTGACGAGAGAAAGACGTCAAGCGTCCCAATATTCTCTATCTTATATCTCACTAACCTAAACCAAACAATTTAAAAGACTGCCACAAGGGGCCCAGCAAGTGCTGAGGTAATCAATACGTTGATGTGCGAGGAATCTGGACTACAACTACAAATATCACTGTTACCTATTACAGGAACCTTCTTTGTTCCTTCTTAACCCCTGAGAATTACGCTATTATACCCCGTGAGTTTCATTTTCCGTCCGCTTCGTCTACCATAAGATAGTGTAGATTGTTATAGTTGTCGTTATCTTGTAGTACAAAGATATCAATTGGTTCACATCTGTTTAATTTAGGAACTAGGATAGACTGGCCGGGTTAGCTTTGGATGTTGACACCGGGAATATTTCGTAAGTATCTCACTGTAGGGAGTGTTCTTGAAAGTTAAATCATCCTTAGTTCTAGTATGTATATCATACATGGCTGCAATCTCAGATTGATATGGTAGCTTCCTTTGCATCTTGTCTTGTAGTGGAATCCTGTTCCAACTTTAAGCTTTATAGGTGCTCCCACTCCCTATAAAGCCTGTCATGTGGTCCCAAGCCTAAGAGGCTTTGTTTTATCTATGTATAAGAGTCCTTTTTTCTGACTAGCAGTGATAAAACTTAGCCCTCGAACCCGAACTTTTTTATGTGCTGGCAAATCAGCTCCTTATAACAACAAACGATACGAGCCTCTCCTTATAATACGAAACTGAAAGGCTAGAAACCGAGAAGCGAGGGCAGAAATACCAAAGTGCGAGGGTCGCCGGGCAGATAAAGAGACTATTTGCATATACTAGAACCAGATCAACGTGTATCTTACATGTAATATATTCGTTTTCCCTGAGTAGTCCGTGGAAGCACATAGCAATGTAAGATAGCTCCAGGCACTATTAGGTAGTCCGTAGAAGTACATGGTGATTCAATAAAATCCAAAGCAACTTACCAAGGTTGTACAAAGTACTAAGTATGGTATGGTAAAAGAAGTTAATTCTCGTAAGTTCAACAAAAGACTAAGAACTAAAGTTTTTATAACTATTGCGGGGAAGACAGTCGAAAACGACACAACATATTACCGTGTATTCGTTACGCCCTAGGATTGGTGGGTAACTATATAATACGGAATTGGGGCACATTGACCGAATGGTCATTGTGAGAATCATTTATCTTATGGTATAACGGGGTTACCCACACCCAGTTGTAACAGTATTTTTATACTTGCAATTAATAAGGAGAGAAAACAAATGTATTAGATGTAAGGATGTTGGTGATCTCAACTACTGAACTGGTCGCTGACCCCTATTTATACACCTAGGGCCGGTGTAACATCCTCTCTCGCTAACCCACTAGCTAGGAGTTGGCAACTTAAGCAGCTAGCCGTAGGATTCCCTGAAATATCACTCAGTAAGTCCGACTGTAGCTCGACCGTTATCATGAAGACTCCCAGCCGTCGGCTTCAATGCATTCCAAGCATCGAATCAACCTCTGAAGCCCTATATGTAAAGCCTCCTCCTCGACGGCGAAGCTGATGCGAAACCAACCCAGCTCTTCAGTGGAGAAGCTGCTTCCGAGGGAAATGCCGACGCCTGACGCGAGACAGCGCTTAAACAACTTCATTTCACGGTCCCGATATATATCGGTCTTGAAAGATGATAGTTTGTGTAATGAACAATTTGATGTCGCGGGTTGTACAGATTTACCATGAAGATAGCGGCGTAGATCGACCCACACGAAAACACCGGCATGGCTATATATATCTAGTTTAGCATTACTAATGTACGTATCTGCCTTGAAACAACTTACACGCTGTTGTAGTACGGAATTCCGTGTTGATCTAAAAAAGATCTCAAGATTGTGCAATGTTTCGTCAGCACTTCACGGTTTTTCGTTAGGAAGTCGACCCGGAATTGTTCGTCCTCGAGAATATTTGCCCACATGTCTTGGGTGATATAAGGCACCCATCCAAAAACACTGCGAATATATACGTTATACTAGTCCCGTTACCATTACAAAAGTGCGACTTACCATATGCTAGACACCGCGGCTATGAGGCCTTCATTCCTAGAGTGCAACGCTCCCAGTCGAAGCCCCGTGGCACTGAAATCCTTACCCATTCCATAGGCAACATGAACAAGATGGCGGTCAATGGAGTCATCGAGTTCCAATGCTAGGATTGACGTGAATGGTGCGAGGTCGGCAGCCTGTGAGTTGTGGTAGACTGACATCGCGAAGACCTCGTCACAAATCAGATGCAGATTATTACGACCACAGAAACGGGCAATTTCCTTAAGCGACGCTGCGGGCTTGTATAGAGTCAGTATGTACAAATTATATCCAAGGTGAGTAGTAGCTCACGTAGCATCTTCCAAGAGGGTTATGGGGACTGTAGCACCGTGAGTTAGTCTGCGCTCGTGATCAAGCAACCTCAGAACTCAGGCCCCTCATACTTGGACAACAGTACCGCCCGCACCTTCACGCCACTCTGAGTAGCCTGCAGAAGTGCGTTCTCCAACGCCTTCCTGTTCATCTCGGGGGCAAAGACGTCATCCAGGCATCGGTACCCCTCAAGACACTGGAATGAAGCGGGTATGAGTACACCTCGCGCTCTTTCAGAAACGGCCGGTTTGAAGCCCGTGTAGAAAGGCATGGGAACAATGATGCCTTCGCCGTCGTTGCAAATCGACCAAGCCAGGGAATCAATGACGGCCACCACTCTAGGCAAAACGATGATCTCTTTCTCCAACACAGGCTCACGTGCCCGGAATTCCGAATTGAAGAACGAGGCCATGGCCTTCTTGAGACGCGGTGACCCTCGTGGGCCTACTCCGTAGCCTAAATGATCATTCGGGATGACAGTTGACTGAGGTCCTTGTCAGAAATGGGGTACCTTAGCTCGCTCGCATATCCTTACGTTGTTCTTAATACGCGTCGCCACTTCTTGGTGCAGGAGAGTATTCTCGGCTACACCGAGAAACACTCTTTGGTTCGTCAACATAAAAGCCTCAGCGCACATGCTGAAGCTTGGGGACTATCATTGGCAAACTTACAAGCCGTCTGGATTGTCAGCCGCCCAAATATTCGCCATCATCTTCTCAATCGCATCCCATGGTTGCTCTTGAACAGAATTATAGGCAGCTCTCTTGGATAGGCCATATTTTGAGCGGGCACTATCAGCCTGGTTATGTGAAACTGAAGTGGTCATTTTTGGAGTTAAGATTACTGCAGGAGTTGCGTAGAGGGGATGTTATTTGAACAACGCGAAGCAGGCTGGGACAGATACCGGACCTTTATAGTTGGAATACCCGTATACGCCTAAAACAATATGGATTCATGCATAAACCTCACTTATACGGTACTATTGCTTACCGGATACATTATATATACGTTTATCATATTATGTTGAACTCGTTACGGGAGCAGGGAATAGGGGCAAAATAAAAACATATTGGTTTTCAGAGATTATATCATCTAGATACATGTAGCACGGAGGGCCAATATACCATTACACTCTAATTAATTCTTTTTTCTTTTTGTCAAAACAACCGATATATGTAATCTATACTCCCCTAGCTTCCATTGCCTTTATTAGAATCTGCGCAAACCTCACAACGTGTTGAGGGCCGATCATGGTGTAATGCTCGCCTTGCACGGCATGGAACCTGGGCGGTTCGCGTACGAAATCAGCCCAATGGCTTAAGTACTCATGTCGCCAGACCTCACGGGACTTCGCCACCGCTTTCAGTGGCACGGCATAGAAAACGTCAATATTATCCACCTGGCCAGACGGGTCATAGTCGCTCGCCATGTGCTGGAGGCCAAACGCGACATCGACCCAGCGTTCCAGGGCATCCGACTCCAGCCCCAGCTCCTTCCAACGCGATTTATGCGCTATGTTCAAAACCCTTCTCACAGCCTCAGCGCGTGGCACCGCGCGGAAGGCCAGGTCAACCTCGAGCGTGTCTGACATGTCCTCGGTTATAAGCCCCAGAAAATGACTCAAATGTAGCAGACACACATTCCAATTCAGCAGGCGGATGCGTTGTTTGATGTGCGGCGGGAGGTTGAACGAGCCGAGGAAGCGCACCTCCTCACCGCCGGCTTCCAGCCTCTTCGCCGTCTCGAACGCCAGCATTGTGCCGTAGCTGTAGCCTGCTAGCGCGTAGGGCCCGCGCGGCTGGCGCCGGCGGATCGCCGCCGTATAGGTGTCGACAGTCTGCTGGATGCTATCGAAGCACGGTTGGTTGGGCTCGAAGCCGGCTGCGCGCAGCGCGAACACGGGCCGGTCGTCTGCGGCCAGGCATTGGGCTAGCCCGACGAAGACCAGAACCTCACCGACGCCGGGGTGGATCAGCCAGAGTGGCGTCTTGGAGCCCCTGGCGCGAAAGACAACGACGGGATCGTAGCTGTCAATGGATGCTTGCTGGTAGGTGTCCGCCTTGGAATGCTGCGGTTCGACATCGAGTTCAGCGGCTAGCGCTCGGATGGTGGGGTTCTTCATGATTTGCATGACGGATAGGTTTATTACTAGACGCTTCTCGATATAGTACTTGAGCCTGATGACATGCATTGATGTAAATCCGATGTCAAACAGAGACGTTTCAACGTGGATACTAAGGACCTCCGGAGTTAGACCCAGGGTCTCGGCGACATCTCCGAGTAGGTGGGCTTCAGTCTCAGTTATCTGCGTTGACTCGTCCTTGTACGATTGCTCTGCTGCGTTGGACGTGCGTAGTACCAACTGCTCGTGAAGCTCGAGGTCCACCGTAAATGCCCCCTCCTCAAACAAGCGCGCCATCTTGGGGCGCGATATTTTCCCCAGAGTAGACATTGGGATCAGCGGTAGCGACTCTTCTCGGAGGGCAAACACCAGTGGATGAGTTGCCGTGCGTAGCAGACATGCCTGCATCACCAGACAGGCAATATCAAGCATTTCCTCATCCCGCGCCGGGAAGACCTTAGGGATGTATGCAACCGTCACCTGCTCAGTATGTAAAGCCATAGAAGGGAAGACAACCAGTCGCGCGACGCGGTCACCTAACACATGCTCAATAGCCGTTTGGACGTCAGCGGCGATGATTTTAACGCCATTGATATTGATAATGTCTTTAGCACGCCCTACAAGACTAAGGTTACCATTTGAATCGATGATTGCCCGATCGCCGGTCCGAAACCAATGGTCAGGGGTAAAGGCGTCGCTTGTCGCGGCCTGATTGCGATAATAGCTCTTGAAAACAACCGGCCCACGAACTTCAAGGTCGCCGGGTTCGTCGGGCGCAGCGAGGCCCCCGGTATCTCCCGGAGTAGTAACACGCATTGCTATACCAGTCATACATTTCCCTACCGACGCCACTGTATGGCCACGAGAGATGTCGTACTCGGGGCAGTTGGTATTGAAAATAGCCCCGGCACACGTCTCCGTCATTCCGAAGCCAGGAACAATCACGTCGCGCGGAGCTCCATACTTCGAGAGCAAGGCTGATGCTGCTAGATAGGTTTCCATATCATTTGCCTCGCCGCCAGATGCCACCAAGACCAGACCCGAAAGATCCCATACGGGGGTTATCCGAAGTGACTCGACAGCGGGGACAAGCTTCGCGAGAAAGAAGTTCGGGGCGAACGTGCGAGATACGCGGTGTCGGCTGAGCAAATCCAGGAAGGTCTCGGGAGACGGCACGACTTTGGCAGCACTCACATGGACCTGGTCGACGCCAAGCCATAGTGCCTGGAGATGGATTTCGATCAGGCTGGCGACGTGGTCCAGGCCGATCCAGTTCAGAAAAGGCTGGTCTTGGGGGAGAACGCGTATCGCAGACTTGCCGGAAATCGCGTTCAGGACTTGTTTATGTGTGAACGAGACAGCCTTAGCATTTCCCGTACTGCCGGATGTCAACATGAGCATTAGCAAGTCCTCATTTCCGCTACCGTTCATTTCGTTAGGTTTCATTCTGCGTGACGTAGGATCTCCATTCTGGATATTCTGTGGTTGGCTGTCCCCGGCTTTTTTGAAGGCACAAATGTCACCGTTCATCTTAGAACTCTTGGCATGACGAGATTCCCGT
Organism: Camillea tinctor; assembly: GCA_022578605.1. Taxonomy (NCBI): domain Eukaryota; kingdom Fungi; phylum Ascomycota; class Sordariomycetes; order Xylariales; family Graphostromataceae; genus Camillea; species Camillea tinctor. The sequence continues at coordinate 271,311 of MU394101.1, forward strand.
TTAGATTCATCGAGCAGACTTTCGGCTGGATATAGATAGACATCTAGGCTGTCGCCGAATAGTGGCAGAGATTTGGAGTTGGTGAAACAAATGGGCGACTCCAAAAGTGCCGATAAGGCTCGAATATGCCTATGGCGATCATCCTCAATGTTGCTGAAGGGAGGTGACAGAATTGGTAGGCCACCTGCGAACAGAACGGACCAGAACCATAGGATTACATCCCAATGGTCGTCAAAGTGTAGCAGCACAGGACGACTAGCCTCGAACCGTTTGAGAGATCGAATGGTACGACTGATTCGCTTTGCCTCCTTATACAAGTCAGTGTAACTGACTTTCATAGGGCTGCAGATATTGCCTAAAGAGTAGAATAGTAGATGTCCAGGGCTACCAGACTGTGCCCTCTCATTGAGAACCTCTTGAAGAGTTTGCCATTTAGCCATGATACAGATTTCACGAATGTAGTAGAAGGTATGCACTGATGTGAACGGTATTAATGTCTTCTATATCCATCAGTAAATATTAAGGTCTACTAGTCAACCCCAACTAAAGTGAGGCGCATCGTATTACTTTTCTAGCTAATTGTGATAGAGTCCTATCCCTCGAACCTACGCGCCAGGTTTGCGTTACTGAAAGCTAGCTGTTAGATCCTTCAATACTGGTCGGTTGCCCCAGACGAGGCTCATCTCGATCGATATCGCTGCATACAGAATGTATGTAGGTCGACCAGGTTCAATACTTTGCTATCATGTGTTACCAGAGTACCATCGCTTATGAAGTTGTGCAAAAGCCCGCAACAGTTCTTAGGTAAGATGTTATAAGGACTTGTAAATTCGTGTTGACTTCTACTGTCGTATAAGCTACCTCGTGCTACTTCGTACATGCTATGTTGACGGTTTCACCGGTTCGCTATGTATACCCGTTGTGGATCTTTGTTGGTTTACCAAAAGTAGAATAATCTCTGCGTTATTCTGCATATTTCATCCCACCTGCATGATCCATTCTGTTACGTCCCAGTCAAGGGGGTAACTATATAAATACAGAATTAAGCCACAATGACCACTCGGTCATTGTGATAACTTTTTGTCTCATGGTACAACGGGGTTGCTGAACAACCAGTTGTAACACATTCATGCGATAGCAGAGAGCAGAGTTGCATTTTCCTGCTGTGTATTTCTCGTCAATTCCCGGTTGGCCTATGCCTTTCACCGAAAGCGATGTAATCCAATCTAGGATTATGTCTTAAAATCGCCCCATGTGGTTGATGTTGGTAAGATCGAGAGAACTTCGCAGAATGATACTTGTGATTAAAGTACTCAAAGTTGCTGATACATCCCTTAGATAGATATTCTAATATTGGTGATAACCCAACCGCCGCTCATCACAGCCTTGCTTCCACAGTGTAGAAAAGTACCTATGTAGACATTTAGAGATCTCAAGCTACTAGATTTAAAGGGTTAAAATGTTGCTTGTGGCTGATATAAATCCTAGAAATTCAAGGTTCTGATCCTTGCCAACAACACATGTAGATTGCAGATACGTGCACGTTTCATTGTATCATCAAATACTTTGCTCACCTTCCATCCGTCTAAGAACATGGCCTCCAAGGAGTCTCTATCGCGAATTGTACAACTTGCAAATACGATTGGCACCTCAGTGAGAAAAATAGAAGAAACCCTGTCTGCCAAAGGCATATCGTCGCCTAGATTTGACGAAGATGCCTCCTTCAACATCCCTCTCGAGCTCACTACTGACCATGACGCCGTGCTTGACGCTACTGCAGAGCTCCACGATCTGCTCCTAGAGCCTTTAAACCTGATCCATAGGCATGGTGGGGTAAGTACACTCGTCTGAGCCTTGAATCCGGTAGCTGATTGTTATGGTTTGCAAGCACAACAATTCGTTATGCCTGCAAGCTATTGCCGAATTCAAAATTGCGGATTTGGTCCCGGAGAATGGCCAAGCATCATTCGATGATATTGCCAGTCAAACTCCAATGACGAGTGAGATGATGGCTCGCCTTCTCCGACATGCAATGACTATGCGTATCTTTCGCGAGCCTGAGGCGGGGATGGTAGCGCACACTGCCGCTTCCAGGATACTAGGCCGTTCGCCAGCCAATGACTGGTTACAAGCTGGTACAAAGTAAATGTGGCCGGCAGCTACCAAGGTCAGTAGGGCCTCATTTCTCTTAATCCCATCTCGTCCACGCTACTGATCGTCTCACGTGCTAGATGGTGGAGGCTCTTAAGAAGTGGCCAGAATCCCAGGAACCCAATGAGACGGTAAGGTCCCCGACTTCTTCGGGCAAGAATAAAGTCACTCAGTGCTCATACATAGGGTTACGCATTGTCGAACAACGGCTCGGAGACCATCTACGATATCTTTGCTAAAGATGCCGAGCGGGCTTCCCAATGGGCAAGAGGGATGCAGGTCTTCTCCCAGAGGCCCCAGTTCAGTCTGTCTTATGTCACTAACTATTATGACTGGGCCTCTTTGGGCCAAGCTCAAGTCGTCGATATTGGAGGTTCCCGAGGGCACATCTCCTTGGCTCTAGCGAGGCAGTTCGATAACCTCAGCTTGATCGTCCAAGACATGGAGAAAATGGTTGAGAATGCCACTGTTCCAGAAGAGTTACAAGAGAGGATGAGATTTATGGCTCACGATCTCTTCGCCCCGCAACCTGTTCAGGGGGCCGACGTCTACTTCTTGCGCTGGGTCCTGCACAACTGGTCCGATAAGTACTGCATCTTGATCTTGCGGGCCCTGGTCCCGGCGCTTAAGTGTGGAGCCAAGATTATAATCCAGGAGACTCTTATGCCAGAGCCCGGCACAGTAGCGATGTGGAAGGAGAAGAATCTAAGGTCTGTGATAAATGATCCAGTGTTTTAATGAACATGTGCTGACAAGTAGGGTTCTACAGGGCGACTGATCTGAACATGGCTGCCGCTTTCAACTCCAAGGAGAGAACAGTGGTCGAGTTTAGATCTCTGCTTGAAAAGAGTGACCCAGGGTTTGTGCTCCAGCAAATTATCGAACCCGCGGGGTCGGCACTTGGGATGCTGGAATTCGTGTGGGAGAAGGTTACGAATTAGAAAAGATCCACGTCGGTCTTCGCATGGCGACGTCGAAACCACAAAAGTCAGGAGTAAGCTGCTAGATACTGATTGGCTAGGTTGAGTGGTTATAGCTGAATGAAATGGATGTGAAAAAAGTGGTTTGCGACTGCGCATCACTGTACAAATAATGTTTCTCATGATATCAAGAGTTTCATAAGTATCTAGCAGAGACACTTTCTTTAAAAGCACATTCATATTACAACCTACCCAACCTAGAGCGACTTAAAAAAAGGGGGGGGGGGGATAAAAGAGGTTTCTAGAATTGGTCTAATGACGGGCTCCCTTGGAATAAAACCTTCAATATGATCATCAGCGTGGTGACCAAAACGATCTCAGTAATCTGGCGTAACCTAGATCACCTAGATCAATCAGCTTAACACAATTTGATAACCCTCAGAGGGAGGAATAGGCAAGGTGTATGACGATTAAATTTCCTCACATAAAATAATCTGATTTCTCGATGTCAATATAAGACCACAGTCAGTCTTTGGAAATTACAATGAGGGGACCTTGAATCCCCTCTTGCCTACATTATATAACCGACATACTAATTCCCAACCACGATTACTGTTACCCGAAAACCAAGACCATTGGTACATACTACTTCTTCTAGTCGGACTCGCGGGATTAAGGACAGTTTCGTCACAGATTTTATTTGAGATACTATAATGAGCCTGGAATACATGACAATCTCCCCACTATCTAGATGCTAGGTGTCTTGGTCCGCGGCAAACGTACGTCCATAACACTCTCATAACTCAGACCGGAGTATATATACGTACGTACAAGCTCGAGACCCACGTCTTCGAACGTCTCACGCCACTGCGCCTCGGTACGCTCCATGCTGGCGAACGCCGAGAGCATAGTCATGTCGATGGACGCAGCAGTGTAGCTGACGCCAGCTTCCGGGAATACCATCTCATCTACAAGCAACACTGACTCGGGTCCCATAGCGGCCTTGACGTTCTCGAGCAGCCGCCGCACCTTCGGCGGAGGGTGATTGTGTAGCACAGCACGCATATAGTAAAATTTTGCACCTGCGGGTGAGACAAATTAGGTTAGTGAGAGACGTCTTGAGGGGTAGGAGGAGGAGAAACCTCCTGGTACTCACCAAGAACGGGCTGTGGCTCGAATATATCGTGCGTCATCTTCTCGACTCCAGGTGTAGGGAGTGCCTGTGCCACCGAGTGCGACAAGTCCTGCAGCACGACGCGACCCTGCAATGTGGGATATTTCTCCTTGAACTGCGCGCATTGGTGACCAATACTACCACCGATGTCGACAAAGAGGCCTTTTTGGGCAGGCCAGTCGGCTACGGCCTCTGTAGCCACGGGGTATATAGATAGCCAGGTGGCATCGGGCTTCCGGCGCAAGGACATGTAGGCGTTGAAATGGGCCAAATGTGTAGGATTGTTGGCGAACCAAGCGTACGAGCCCATAGACGTATGGAATGCCGCCTGGAAAGCAGTGTTGGTCTCATCGACTGGGTTATTATAGCCATTATCTTTCAAGTAGCTAGGGAGAGACTGGTACTGCGGTGCAGCAGTGCCAAAGCTTGAGATATGTTAGTGGAGGGACAGCATAGTCACTGGGAGTAGACGTACTAGTGAGACAGACCGGCCTCGACTACGCTCTCCGTGAGGTTGCGAGTCACATGGTTAGCAGTATACTGATCTTTGTCGTTCTCGTTAACTGCGCCGATAGCAGCGAGGAATCTCAGAACGCGGGCTATTCTAAAGTTAAGTCTCAAATACAGACGATGGGGAGTACCAAAACTCACTCATTAATTGAGGTTCTGCTCCTGTTTTCTGTGAGAGATGATGGACAGTTAGTGGCACAGCTGACTCGGCTAAGTGCCTAAACAATCTGAGATCGATGCCGACTTGGACTATAGCAGCTTGGAGGTTCTAGATGCCAGTCAGCTCTTGTCTGATGCCAGAATGGAAGTGAACCAGACCATATGTCCATATCTATGGATGGTGTCATGAGGACTCTCTAGGGAGAATGCCAGGTTTTGGAGAGCTACCATCACCTTACGACGACTTTCTTCACTCTCCGCTGCTAGTGCTTTGACATGGTTCAGAGCTGCTTCCATTTTGGGTTGACGTCCAAAATCTGCTAGAAGCGTCAAAGTTTGAATTTGCTTAGTCCTTTGGAAGAACAAAATGCGCGATACTTTTATTCGCGAGAGACGTCAACCTTTGCTAAGCCTAGTATATCATTTTGCTTAGTAAATCATATATGAAGTCCTCTCTTCTGTCTTGTCGGAAACATGGTATATTTGCATATGATTTCCTGACCCTATATAAGGATGTACATGTCCCAGAGGTAACTCCAACTGTCCTGTCGATCCACAGCATGTGGAGATATGCAACATCTTAGACATACGTTGACTAACACATTGCTTCATTAGTTGTTGGTAGTCTGCCCAGTATGTTGCAAGACTACGGAAGGATGTTGAAAGCATTAGACATCTGACGCAGCAATCAATATTACAACCAGGTTATGAGGCTGAGGTAGCTTTGGGGGCTGTTCTCATTCACCATGATGTGACCCAACAATCCCAAGCACCCGGAGCACCACCGAGACTTTCTGAATACGACTGTTGCATTTCTCTACAGGTTTCCTGTCACTGCTAGATGCACGCCCTCTTTGCTATAACATCTATTTGTTCGAGGGCGCTTCATGCGTTGACCAGACGTACGGTGTTAGTCAAGGCGACAATAAACTTAGAAATTACTTTCATAAGAAACTAAGCAAAACACTACAAACGGTTGGCACTTTTTATCTAACCAAAAAACACACATTTGAATGGTGATGTTAGCGTCTCTCCCAATATGTCCTGGATGCACCATCTTCTCTACTTGATCATAGCGAGCTTCGGCTTCATCTTTGTCCAGTTGCTCCGACTCAAATTCTCACCGAGGGGAGCAGTATGGGCTAAGCTGGACGCCGTTGGTGCTACACCTGGGGACTGTCTACCCTCGTTCGCCCGTGATGTCTTATCGTCTATCGTGTTGACACGAAAGTTCGCTAATGAGGGCTACCGCAAGTTCAACAAGGCATTGGACCGGCCGTATGCACTACCCACGCCGTGGGTGCGCGGCAGCTCGGTGATGGTGCTGCCGCCGTCGCAAATACCGCTCCTTGCCCGTCTAGACAAGACAGGTGATAGCGAATGGACCAACCTGCGTGGTTTAGTCGAAACCACTCAGCTGCCCTATATTATCGATGATGCTAATATCTACCAAAATGTGCTGCATTTTGATATTGTGCGTCAGAAGATGGCTCATAGAGACATGAGCCGCCTAGCGCCCGTGACGGCAGATGAGATCGACCATTCCTTCCGCGACATCTGGGGGACCGATGTCGAGTGGAGAACCATCAATGGCTGGGAGGCCTGTGGCCGGATCATATCACGCGCCGCACAGCGCATCCTCATTGGGCTACCCCTGAGCCGCGATGAGACAATGCTGGAAACATCACGGCACTACGCAAATTCCCTCCTGGTCGGTGGCGCCATCATAAACTGCTTCCCGCCGTCCATACGGTGGTTGGTGGCGCCGCTGATCGCCGTGCGTGCCCGGTACTTCCAAGCACGCTATGTCAAAATGCTCCTACCTCTGGTGCAAGAGCGCATCAGTCAATGGGAGGCAGGCAAAGACGGAGGCCCAGTACGTACACTGACTCCCAAGCATTATCGTTCCTTTTCCGTAGTTAGTACTGATCACTCGTCTCTTTCCGTCGTGCTTTAGGATGACTTTCTGCAATGGATGATCGCAATATGTGCTCGGGACCCTGAGCAGCTCAACGCCACCCGCATTGCGCTGCGCTTGGCTAGCCTGCTCACGCCTCTGATATTCGCCATCTGCTATGTGTTCGCGCACTGCGTGCTCGGCATTCACGGCAGCGCGGACCGTGCAGACATCCTCGCGGGCCTTGAGGAGGAATGCGCGCGCGTCTCCGCTCAGCATGGCGGTCTCGCTACCAGCGCTTCTACCGACGCCCTACGCCGCGTAGACTCTGTCTTGCGCGAGTCGATGCGCGTGTCAGACGTGTCGGTCACTAACATATTCCGCGACGTCGTGGCCGGGGAGGTGGACGTAGGCCACGGGTTGCGCGTGGGGCCCGGCGTGCGCATGGTGTTTCCCACGCAGGACATACACTTGGACCCGGACAACTACGTAGACCCGGAGCGGTTCGACGCGTTCCGCTTCTCCCGGTCCTTTGAGAATGGTGATCGCAGAGGAGGGGAACAGGAGTTCATTACGACAGCGACACCGTCATTTATGCCCTTCGGCTACGGGAGGCACGTGTGTCCCGGCAGATGGTTCGCGGCACAATCGATGAAGCAGACCCTGGCCTATCTTGTGCTCAACTATGACGTCGAGCTGGTAGGGCCGCCAAGCAAGAGGAAGGCTCTGCTAAACATGATGGTGCCTCCTGTAGACACACAAATCAGAATACGGCAAAAGGTGTGAGATGAGGATAATTGGGGTTTGTTCAACTTCACGTTTCAGTCACAAGTGATTATGATGTCTGTAATACAGAACTCTACTGCCTTAAAAATTATCTTTGAGATATCACTATATGAAAATAGTACAAGTTTTACTGTGAATATAAGTATCTGAATTTCATCTGATCTACGTAAACTAGGACAGAATGCTTGATACCGTGTCCCTTAGGTTAGTACTATCTAATGATAAGTCCGTTTCACCGCCTCCTTCTCGCGCTCCAGAAACTCCTTGAAGGACGTCAATGGCGTAATAGACCTGAGCTCGTCCATGTTGACGTAGTCTGATGCGGTGCGCAGCACTTTATGTGAGTTTGAGAAACCGCTCATGTTAGCCTGGGCCTCGATTTCCTCATCCGTCATAAAAATGGCTCGAATCGAGCCTGGCTGGCCCGCCGCTTCGGCAAGCAGGTCCAGCATGTCTTGGATGCCCATCTGTTCGCTCGCCAGCCCGATAGCGCGGCCGTGAAATGCTCCGGGATCCTGGAACGCGGCCACAGCAAATTTGGCGATGTCGACATGGTCGATGATGGGTAGCTGGGTATCAGGCGTCATGGACGTAGTCCAGCTGCGCTTGTCGCGGACTTCAGCGTAGCGACTCACCTTGGGCTCGAGGAAGTTGGCCATGTAAAAGGTCGGCCGCAGAAAGGTGAAGTGCTCGAACCCGCGGTCTTCGACCGCTGTCTCGAGCGACTTCTTGTTGATCATATGCTTTTCCATGAAAGACCCAGGATAGACTCTCACGTTTACATCGAGCTGCGAGACGCCGAGCGTGGTAGAGGCCACAACCTCCTTCACGCCCGCCTCCTTGGCGATATCCAGGATAGTTTGACACTGGCAATGGTGAGCTAGTCAATATCAAAATGATGCTGAATACTACATGGAGTGTAGTGAGTACTATCAGGAACCATTTCAACCACTTCTTTGTTCCAAATATGCGAATGAGGAGTATCGCTATCGAAATCCGAGCTGTGATGGATGACAGGAGACCGGGCGTAAATGACATCCATACCCATTTAGAGATCTTGACGAGCTGGTTGAAAGTAAGGTCTCCGTCGTGTTTACCGAAGCCCCAGTGGTAAGCCACAGTGAGGCATGATTGACAGGCGAGGTTAAGTATCTATGGAGTGTATATATCAGGATCCCGCGAAAAAAAAAAAAAAAGTCTTTTTTGATGAGATGCCATACCACAGCAGTCAACATGAGCCAGTCCTCCACGCTCACTAGCTTAGTCACTGCGATGCGGACCCAAAACCGAACGGCGACGATGATCACGCATAGACTCGAGAATGTCCACGTCAAGCCCATGATCAAAGGTCCGCGGCCACGATCACTCGGATTGACGGGAGGTGGGAGCATAGGCATCCCAGTTGATTGAGAATCAGCCATCACGAGCCTGTATCCGTAGTACTGAGAGATGACTCCAAGATACCAAGCGCTAGACCTAAGGAAAGAATATAGAAACAACAAAAAAAGTTTATGGTTGTATGTCAAGCAAAAGCGAACGCTAGAAGAGTCTTGACGATTGGTTCATTTATACAGTCTGTGACACTGTACTACATAATCTCTGACTTGGCTGCGGCTGTACGCCAGATATACCAACCAGCGTCTATATTCAGCCGTGAGGTAGAAGCGGGCTTTGATAGAGGGGACACATCGTAGCCTGCGGCTACGGCCGAATCGATGTAATTTCCAAGCACCTCACAAATATGCAGTTTGAAATGTTCCAAAGAGCTCAAGAGATGAAGACAGATAATTCAATATTGAAATTTGCAAAAGCTCGGAATCGTAGTTTCATTAGTTGTCATGACTATAAGGAGATTCTTATACTGCGTAGTGATCACAACTAAATACATTGCGGGGCTTTAACATCACCTGTAGTGTTACGTCAGAATGACTCAGCAGGCCTTAGTATTTAGTCCCCTTTTTGGGTTTCATCATTAGCTCTCTCTCTTACACACACACACACACACACACGTATAGCTCCATAGCACGGCAATATATTCCGTTGTGCCCGGAGCCTGTGTGTGCCCTTGGAGGGGGTTATCCCCCACATGTAGAATGACTCTACCGGGGGCCCTACCTTTTGCGTCATAAACCTTTCGTGGAATTATCGAGGCACTTAGAGTCGGTGATGTGTCATGTCAAGAGTGATAGATACTCCTTCACGCTGCAGTGCCGGGCACGTTCCAGTGAACCTCTATGATCCCCAACAAATTATCCTTGGGCTCATACACCCGATGAAGAACGAATCTCTCATCTGCCGCTGCGAGTAGAGCTTTCCATTCATCCAGATATCTTTCGCGGCCATTGAAGAAGCATTTCACACTCAAATCCACCGCCCTATTAAGTTTTCGTTAGTAGGCATATTTTTTAGTCATGGCACATATCATCACTTAGTATCATACCTTGCAGTTCGCTCTTTCCATAATGGGATAGTATTTGGTTCCGGCATGCACACATCCTGAATGAGGATCTTTGCTCCAGGTTGCAGAGCCGGAACCTGCGCTTTCAAGATTTGAACAGCGTATTTGTCACCCCAATTACGGAGGACCATGCGAAGGTAATAGACATCTGCCTTTACCGTCTGTGGTTCGAAAGTCTCATGTTTCATGAATTCAATACGGCCTTTCAACTGGTCGGGAACCTCTGATTCTGCGCCTTCAATAATCATCCCCATGTCTTGGACAAGTAGCTTGAGATTCCCGAAGTTCTTTGCCAGTTCTATGGCGGCTTGACCTCTAGCACCGCCAACATTGACGATGAACGCGTTTCCTAGGGAAGCCCAATCGTAGACCTTGGGAATAGCTTCGATTGGGAGACCGGGAATATGGTCTGTGACTTTCATGGCAGATGCGAAGCGCATGGCCCGCTCGGGGTCTGTGCCGAGGACCTCGTAGACCGACTTGTCGGTGTTGTTGGCAAGAGTGAAGCCCTGTGAAGATCAGCACGAGCTACAGGAAATATGGTCAGCTCTAGGACATGGGAAACACTCACAGTCTGGTTGGGCTCTTCGGACGATGGCCATTTCTGCATGGCGTCGACAACCTACGATAAAGTACCCACATTAGCTCGTTCTGTCGCTTCCCTCTGATGCAAAGGAATCTTGCACACTTACCCTGGTAGTGGCTGGCCAGGTATCCTTACACTCAAAATTGACCCAGTTGTTGACATACGGAACGGCTAAGAATTTGGAGGCCTTGGTATGGGCCACCATGCCAGGCTCCGGTTCTCTCAGGATACGCATAGCCATAGCGTGTCTGAGTAAGCGTCTAACATGCTGCTTGTCCAAGCCTGTTTTTTCAGCGATATCTTCAAAGGAGATCTGGCCACCAGAAGGTATGACATCGGCAACATGGTATCGGCATATTGTGTCGATGCTGACCAGGTTGGAGATCTGGAAGCGTTAATCCATGAAAGAAAAGGGGGGGGGGGAAGGGGCAGCTGATCCCGAGGAACTCTTACAGATGCAAATTTGAAGATCAGTGATAGGGGGTCTAGAAGCAGTTCATGTAGTTCAGCAGTTGCATCAAGGACGGCATCCTGGAGATGAGACACATCAGCAGGTAGAGTTTGAGGATTGTCCTCAGCAAAGGATGGAGATGCCACCCCCTGAGCTGATAATCGCTCTTGAAGTTGGGCGACAGAAGTGCTGATCTGAGCAGCTAGTTCGACGATTCTGGGAGTGGTATTGGATGAAGACATTGTTGCCAGGAAATATCGAAGAAAGTGTTAAGAAATGGATTAGAGAAAAGCTTAAGGGTTGGCGAAAGGTAGAGAGCTGACAATAATGGGAGGGGGGTGGTTGATGCAATTAACAATATAAAGAAACCCTAAAGAGAGAGACATAGGTCTCTGTGAATCGTGATACTTACGTGGGCGGGGAGTTTGCCGTTTCATACCACACCGCTTCAAGGCCTATCCATATCCCTATTCCTATCCCTTTTTTGGTTGTTGGTTGCAAGTAGATTTTGACTGCAGAGCTAAAGTACATGGAAAGTAGGAGTACCCTCACAGGGCCACCAAGGCTAGCGTCAAATAAACAGATACTACATGTTACTACATGTACAGGGAACCCCCGCGATATTTCGTGTTACCTACTTGAATTGATCAGTACCTAGGTACTTAGAAGCGAGGGCTGACGGTATCACATCTCAATTAATATACCTACTATGTAGGTACTTATCTTACCCCGCTCCGTGGTGAGGAGACAGGACAACTACATAGGTACTGGTATCAGGTAGCTACAAATGTACATATTGTGTATGTAGGCTGCTGGGTAACACAAAATACCATTTACGTTTTTTAACCTTGCATGTGGCCAGTGTATTAGATCTAGATGTATCTGAACTATGCGCTAACCCCTATTTATACCCTTAGGGTACTTGTAACACCTTCCTTCACTAACCCCAGCAGCTATTAGTACTACGCCAAAGTAGATACTACCAAATTAGGAAGCCTTGAAGTCCAGGGTCCAATAGTATTGCAAAGACTATAGTCAGTACGTGTAAAGGACAGGGATCCGATGTCAACCGTGCCGATCCGGGCCCCACCCGCGACTTTTAAGAGCTTGGAATTAATGAAGGCTAGGAATGTGCTTCAGTGAGCTGTGAAGTAAAGCATCACATCCAGATAATGGCGACAAGAGAAACTCATGCACATACTAATGCAACATTGAGCTTACTCCGTGTTATATCATGGCACTATTCACCGAGTTGGTGTTACCTCTACATGTGGTACAGATGACACCCATTTCTCTCTCAACCCGTTCCTCAACCTGTTCCTCAACCTGTTCCTCCTCGTTCTTCTAACTTTCTCTCTTTTCATACCAAGGTTGTACACAACTTGCATCACCGTCTTCATCTTGAGGCATCCATTTCGAACTTAGATGCCCAAGATGAGCCTCAACACTACCCAATAAGAAGCACTGGCAGACCAGATCGAATCAATTCTGGGTGACCCCAAAGGTGCCTCTGAACATATCACAGATGACAGAATCCGCCGTCGCTTAGTTGAGGGCGGGTGTAAGCTCGCTGCTTCTTTAGAAAGTCCTAGAGACACATTGCGCAGAGCTGGTAGCTCGGTATGTAGGACTATAGCTTTGTGTGATACTCCATGGCTAACTTTAGCCATCACTAGCATCTCCAACTACCTCTGGCTCTTATCGGTGTGGAAACCGGCCTATTTTCCACTTTGGCGGCCGAGCCTCGCTCTTTCAACAGTGCAGAGCTCTCAGAGAAGACTGGCGTGAACACTAACCTAAGTGAGCACAGGGTTGCAGGAAGAATGTATAAGGTCGATACATCTCCATGTATATAGTCACTCGTTCTTCAGCTATCAGTCTTAAACGATAATCACTCGTTGAAAACTATTATAAAAGTACTTTGAACTCTTTCTGTCGAGAATTATTATTGATTATTCTAAACCAACCTCAACCCGCTATTACACGGCCAATGGACATGGTTAGATCTCTTCAGAATATCCCCCCCCCTCGGTATATAGTAAAGTTTCCGTTGATGTAGGACAAATGTGAGGAAAAGAAGATAAAGGGTCTTGTTCAAAGGTAGTCTAGGTTAGGGCGGAAACCTGAATATATATGGCAATACTGTATAACTGTATTAGTAAGGTAATCTGATATTTTAATAGCTTTGCTTTTACTGGTTTTATTTAACTTTTATGAGTATTTAATTGAAGTTAAAAATAACAAAAAGTAAGATATTTACCTAGAATAAAGTAACATAGTAAAATGTTCGACAATAGTCGACCTAGTTAGTACTGAACTAGAGATAGAGGGGACCTCTTACTAACAGCTGTATAGGGCTGTTAGGGACTAGGGACAGCAGTCCCTAGTTTACGACACCCAACCTTCATACTGTTTGTTTTAAATGGGAAGTCAAGAAATGTATATATGAGAGGAATGTATTGATCTATGCTATAAAAACTAACGCCGACATTCTATAAAGTAAAAAGAAGAAACTATCGTGAACTTGTAATGCAACGTAATCTACTATATACACAGAAATGCGGTCCCTAGTTCCCCTAGTCCCCACAACAGTACATAGTGTCCATGAAGATAAAGGATGGGGGCTACTAGGCCCCGCAGCTGTATTTAGTTCTAAGTCAGCAACCGTATGTACCTACATCTTTTTGCTAGCCTTTCTGTATACATCACTATACTGAGATATACTGACTGCACCCCATACACTAGAGTTTACGTGTTACCAAGCTTCATTTTTTTAATGGGATATTAGTTTTAATATCTTAACGGAAAGGTAATTTTCTTTATCCTTATGACTAATGCCCCCCTCATTTCTGCCCAACCTGTTGTTTCCGACAGCATTCCTGCCAAATACCCCTCTATTATAATGAGCCTATGGAGTTGGTCTATAACAAATACGGCCTATTATATCTTATATAGTGTCGCGTACGAAGGCATTCCCAGGAGCATAGGTACACACATGGGGTGATCACGTGACCAGAAGATCTTGGCACCCTGGAGCGCGAGCTCCACTATTTTATGTATATAAGGGAGCTCGTCTCCCCTCTGCTTCGCAAATCCATAGTTGAAGAATCAATCTCTTATGTGCCTCCAAACCATTCACGTATATAAAAGCAATATATAGTCAATCAAGTCATGACCTCCTCGGTACCAGCAAAACCATCAAAACGGCTATGCTTATGCATATACTCTTCCACCATACTCTGTCTATGTTAAGACGTATTCCTTATTTATCATGTGGATATCAGGCGATGAATGAAGCTACATGTGCTATCAGATTGGCTGCAGCCTTCGTCCCAATGATGAACTGGTCACTCTCCATTTCAAAGTCTGCGGCCGCGATGCCCTCAAATTTGAAGTCGAAGCGCTGGACGAGGGTAGCAATAACGAGATACATCTCAGCCCATGCAAGACTAAATAGACAGGATGAGTCAGACATGAATAGTTTGGGAATGTAAACGAAACCGAAAATGAAATGAAGAAGAAAATTGACATACTGCATGCCCAAACATATTCGTGTCCCTTTCGAGAATGGTGCATAGACCTTATCCAACCTCTTCTTTGCTTCCAAGTCCATCCACCTATCAGGGTTGAAACGCATAGGCTCAGGATATAACTTCTCATCAGTATGCATCAGAATAGTCGTCATCCCCACTGGTGTCCCGGCTGGAATGCGCAAATCGCCGTAAAAGAGGTCCCTGTCGGGGGCGATGCGGGCCATGCGCGTTCCGATGGCTGGACTAAGCCGCATACCTTCCATGATCACCGATGTCAAGTATGGTAGTTTTTCCAACACCTTAACTTCGACTTCACCATCACTAAATGACGGCACTCCATCCGCTGCAGCGAGCTCAGCGCGCAAGCGCTTCAGGATTGTAGCATTGCTAAAGACATGGTAGAAGATAAGTCGCAGCACACTGGCCGTCGTCTCAAATCCAGCTCCCGTTATCGTCGCCACATCGTTCATGACACGCAGGAATTTCTTCTCAGCCGCCGGAAGATTAGAGTTAAAGAGTTCATGAACGATAGTACGGGGCACCTCCTCGCCGGTAGATGATGTGGTAGCGATTCGGAGGAGATCCCTAGTGTCATCTTCACTGTTCTATCATGGACGGATGGTCAGTAATCAAAATGCACCCGACTAGCTATTGGGGGTAATTTTTTCTTGCCTGGATATGTTGAAAAAATTCTTTAGTACTCTCATCAGCCACTTTGAACAGCAGACTGCGCGGAATAGATTTCATGGTTGGGCCGAACCACGGGAAATGCTTAGTTATACGCCAAATGACACCCCCTTTCTGGAGCATGTTCGTCACGGCAACGTTAAAGTCGTCCTTATCCAGGGCCCCAGACGTCTTATTGAGCATGAATTCACACGACACATCCCGTACAATAGCGCTGATAGCGGCTCCCAAGTTAACAGTGTTCCCCGCCAACTGGGAAAGTCTATTACAGAGCTTCGCGACGTTGCGGTGGATGATTTCTTGGCGAGCTGCTACCTTGGCCTTAGAGAAAAAGTGATTGATAGGCTGACGACGGGCCTTATGAAGCTCGTGTGAGCCGGTTCTACACCCATGTCAGTATAAGAAATAAATACCCCGAAAGCAAAAACAGGACAAAAAGAAAGACGGACACGATGGTAGCACCTTTGGCGGAGAAGCCATTATAAGTCCACTCATACTTGTCCCAACAGCCTTCTTGGCGGTAGAGCTTTTCGAAATAGGTAGGGTCGATTACGTGAAGTTCGTAAGGGCTGATTCGAATGATGGGTCCTGGAAAGGGGTAAGGAGCTAGTCAGAGGGGAACTCGGACAGATGGAGTGAGAATGATGTTCAAAATCTACCATATTTCTTATGCAACTCAGCGATCTTAAAGGTATATTGGCCATTTTGAACAATGTCGTAGTAGGCTTCATACCAGCGAGTAATAGCAGCTAATCTAGGGCCTGGAAACCTAGCAAGAGGGTGCAGAAAAAGACGGTAGAAAGCGAGTGATGCAAAATAAACAGCAAACAAAACAGCAAAGTTCTGCCAGGACAGCAACCCTTCACGCATCTTGGGAAGGACGCCCATGATTACAATTGTGATGGGTATTACGGGTATTACTGCTATTGTGGGATCAAGACAAAAGGTAGGTAATCACTAAGAAGGATGAAATAATTTTTGTAGAGCGCAAAAGCTCGGGCGCTGTATAAATAGTTGCATTTGAGCAACACTACGTACCTTCCCCTACCAGATACTTAGGACTTGGGTTGAGTAAGTAAGCAAGGCAGAATGCTTGGGTGGGGAGGTCTGAGAGGGAGGGAAATGATATATCAAGTTTCCAACAGATATGTCGGCTACCAACGTTTACGTTCACTGCATCGATTGGTTACAATAACATATTCCTGTCTGTTTCATTTCCAGTATAGGTCAGTCTGTACTACCAACCTTCAAAACTTGCATATTGCTGACCTGCTGGGCCATCCCTGGCAGCCCTGGCATTAGTCCTATACGCATACACCCCCTCCCTTTCTCCAAAAGCCACCAACACCACGATAGTATATAGCCTCATTTAATTACTTGAATGCAGATAATGTCACTCCATCTTTGTGTAACAGCTACCTTACAAATCATGCATGGTCGACTTTGAATAAGTTGAGCATAAAGACCAACGAGCCCTTTTTCCTCTGCTGGCTCACAACTCGACTCTTACTTGTATTTTCTTTTCCCTTGCGCCCAGCCTACATCCGCCATGACAACCGCCCAATCCTCACCTGGAAATGTTCCCACCGCCGACGCTGGCGAAAAGCCAGATGCTAACACCAGTCCCTCCGTCTCGAAGCCGGAACCGGAGTCGAAGCTAGATGTCGACATAGACAAGCCCGATCCCAGTGCCGGATACTTGACTGGTGTTAAGCTCGTCATCATTGTAGCGGCCGTCACCTTTTCTAGCTTCCTCATGCTGCTGGATACTATGATTGTCAGCACTGTACGCCGCTCTCCCTCACTAATAATGGACATTCCCAAGCTGGGTCAAGGCTGATCGTGATATCTAGGCCATACCGGAAATCACCAGCGCCTTCCATTCTCTTCCAGACGTTGGGTGGTACGCCAGCGCATATCAGTTCGGCCTGTAAGTATTATTTTTGCATCTACAAATCTACTTACACCTGCGATGTTAGTTGCATTTGCCTAACCTTGCCAAATTTCTAAGTGCCGCACCACAACCGCTCATAGGGAAGCTTTACAAGTTTTTCAACACAAAGGTTCGTATCGCTTATATGTCCTCTATGTTCGACTCACTAGCCTAATTCTAGTAGTGGACCTTTATAGTCTTCTTTGCCGTGTTTGAGATCGGCTCTGTCCTTTGTGGTGCTGCTATCTCATCTCCCATGTTCATCGTCGGTCGCTTCGTTGCTGGCTTAGGGGCTGCCGGCATCAGCAACGGCTCTCTCAATATCATCTCTAACAGTGCGCCTTTGGAAAAGCGACCCGGTGAGTGAAACCATCTTCCATGTGTGGCTAGTGATAATGCTCATATAGCTGGCTACTTAGCTTTGATCGGGTTGGCTTTGGCTTGTAAGTCTACTATTAATCTGCGACCTATTCTCGGTAGCCCGGGCTAATTCAGAACCAATAGTCAACCTCCTCGGACTTGTCGTGGGGCCTCTTGTTGGCGGGGCGTTCACATCTTACACTACGTGGCGTTGGTGTATGTTTTCTCTCATTCCTCAACTACTCACACTTGACTTACAGAACCAGGTTTTTATGTGAATCTACCAGCTGGTGGTTTAGCAGTGATCGCCATCCTTTTCCTGAGCATTCCGGAAGAGGCAAACAAACCTAAGGCTTGGTCCCTGATCCCGAGATTACATTATCATCTTGATCTCATAGGCTTCATCCTCTTTGCTCCGGCAGTCCTACAGCTCCTCCTCGCTCTTCAGTTTGGTGGTGTGACCTATCCCTGGAACTCGTCCCAAGTGATAGGTCTTTTCTGTGGTACTGTTGCAACCAGTGTCGCCTGGTGGTTCTGGAACCGGCACCGTGGTGACAATGCCATGATGCCCCACGCACTGATCCGCCGGGGGGACGTCCTCGCTTCGGGCATGTACATCTCGCTTCTCATGTCGGCGGTCTACGGAGCAACTTACTTTCTCCCAATTTATTTTCAATCCGTCAAGGGAGCAAATCCGATGTTAAGCGCTGTGTATATTCTTCCAATGATCCTAGCACAACTCATGACAGCTGGTGCTTCCGGCGCTGCAGGTGAGTTTGGACAGTCATACATTGATCTATAACTCACTACGAATACTGACATCTGAGCTTTAGTAACCAAGATCGGTTATGTAATTCCAGTAGCTATCTTTTCAACCATCTTTCTCTCCATCGGCAGTGGCCTTTACTCTATCCTTCAACCTAACAGCTCAACCGGTCAATGGATTGGTTTCCAAATCCTTGGAGGGGTCGGTTCTGGTGCTGGTCTGCAATTAGTTTGTTCCCTCTTTGCAATCCAGGGCACATGCCTTGATTTCCCATGTCGTATACTAATCTAGATCCTTCTAGCCTTTAATTTCTGTCCAAGCCGCCATGGATGGCGAAGAGCTCGCGGCTGGCATCTCCTTTGTCATATTTAGTCAGGCCCTTGGCCCGACCATTACGCTAACCCTCTTCAACGTCATATTCAGCGCGGGTCTGCAGACAGAGATCAACCAGCACGCGCCACAAGTCGATGCTGCGGCCATCATACATGCCGGTGCCACCGGCTTCCGCTCCATGGTTTCCCCGGAAGACCTACCCGGCGTACTAGTCGCATATGCAAATAGTATTGACCACGTCTTCTACCTAGTTGCGGCACTATCGGCAGTATGTGGGATATGTCTATGGGGGATGGGTTGGCACGACATACGAAAGAAGGAAGGAGAGAACGTAACAAATGCAACAGATGGGGTCAAAACTGACAGCTAGTCATTACAGCAAGGACGGAAGCCGGTTGAAGGTGATGTTTTTGATATTACTCGAATACTATTAGTAATTATGGAGGATTAATTTTACGGGAAAAGATAAACAATCATGGCTAATATAGAGGCTGATTCTTTTAATATTCATCATCTAGACAAACTCTCATTGCATTAGAACATACCTAGGTACTATCTATTTCTTTTGTGTCGATACGATCGACACAATGTTATGCCCCAGCCAACTTGGGCGGAGAATCGCCGGAAGCGCATTAACTGTTACTTCAACATGTAGTTATCCCATTTAGAATAGACTTATATTCTTTATTAGATATTACCAACATCATTGGTGAGAACTGTAATACTTGTGATATTGGCGATATGAAATGTGTATATATAATATCAACTTTCCTGCCGTAATATCTCGTTCTTTAGCTACCGATCTAAGGTATTATTCATATTTTGGAATTAATAAAGTGAAGGTATACAAATCCTTCTATCGAGCGTTATTCTGAATCAATCTGGCATCACAGTTATCTTTAAAGTCAAGACAACCCAATACGAGCCCTTTATTGCGTCTGCTCGTCACACACAAGTATTCATTTATTTTATACGAACCGCTAGCAGTGGAAACCCATGCTAATGCCATAAGTATGGTGGTATGCTTAGTTACCATAGTGTCTTAGTCGGAGATACCTTATTAGAATATCTCTGTTCATCTTTATATAGATCTGCACTTTCTCTCATAGCTTTTGAAACTCAATATTATAGGCCTCTAGCATGTCAGCACATATTTTATTCACGGTTAATACATAGATCAACCTTCTTATTTCGATATTGATATTATGCTATAACCTATGTACATAGGTACTGATCAATTAGTGTTGGCAGTCACCTCCGGTGTTAGACATGGCGCTCGTAGCAGGGATCATGGTGAAGAGAAGTGCACTCAATACTATTTAACAGATTCCACATATGTAGGCTGGACAATAGTCGATGTAGACGACCGGCAGCAGGTTGGGGGCTGTCACATCGAAATGAAGAGCATAAGTGGTAAGCTGAGTCTCTTATCCGACACCCGCCGGTGTAAGCCCGGATACAAAACGCAGCATCAATATCAGCAGCCTCATACGTTATAATCCCAGTCCTTTGTTGACTAGGAAAGGCAAATATTCACCGTCCCAGTACGACGTTACTTGGATCGGTCTACTTCTGTCCCCCCGGATCGCCCGCAAGCGTTGCATACATCCTCTTCTCCATTCCTAAACTAGGTGCTTTTTTTATCCCAAGAGCAAGTCTGAAAGTGGGGCCAGTTGCCTCGAAGTTATAGGAAAAGAAGGTTTCTTGGACCAATCCCCAGTAGAGACGCTTTGCCTAAGAACCTTCGCCATTTCCTATTCTTCTATTTTCCAATTAGACACTTCTAATACCAAATCTTTTCTTTGAGTATGGAGTCTATCCCGCCCGTAAACCCCGACGATCTGGGCCGTGGGCCAATGGTCATGGGGATCACTTGGACATTCACTATTCTCTCAATAGTAGTAGTTGGATTGCGATTTTACGTGCGGCTAAAGATCTTCAAATTTTACTCCATCGAGGACTGGTTAATGCTTGCGGCTCTTGTGAGTAAATCCACTTATAAGGCATATTTTCTTAGCATCATGGTACTTATATAACATAGTTCTAATGAATCTGGGCTACTATAGGTATTCCTAGTTGTCAGTCAAGGATGTGTGAGCGTAGCGTACCATTATGGTATTGGAAAGTATGACGCGGATATCGAGCAACCGACTCAGATGGTCAATGTACTCAAATGGATCTGGTTATCAGTGGCTCCTGGTATGGTCGTCTCTATTTTGGCAAGAATATCCATTGCCATGCTCCTCGTTCAGCTATTTGGAGTCCACAAATGGTTCAAATGGTTCATAATCATTATCACCGTCGTCCAGACAGTCCTTTGCGTCCTAATTATTCCTTTCACGTATAGTCAAGTCAGACCCACAGAAGCGCTCTGGAATATATATCTACTAAATGTGGAAAGATGGGATCATAGAGTTGTGCTTTATATGGAGTACATTGGTCAATGTAAGTCTTCTTCGTCGTTCCCATACATTCAAATGGGTAGCCATTTTCTCATTATAAATTGATTTCTAACAAACATACAAAAGCTCTATATACGATTTCGGATATCACCTACGTCTTATTTCCTGTCATTATCATCTGGAGACTCAATATGCCAACACGGCGTAAGGTCGGTCTCGTTCTCCTCTTGGCAGGATCTCTCTTTACTGCAGCGATATCAATTTTGAAAACCACTGTCGCCCAGGGCGGCGGTGCCCACTACATCACCGATGTACAGTACGAGGGTAGTTTGGCTATCATTTGGTCAACCTTGGAGGAAGCTTTAGTCATCATCATGGGTTCCATTCCAGCTCTACGCGCTATCACAAAATTGAATATTTCGGTCTCCAGCACCATCGGTTCTTTCCTTTCCAGCGTATCCAAGAAGATCAAAAATCCAGCCTACAGTACTGGAAATATCAATTCTGGAGCATACCATGACCTGGAGAGGGGCACCTACAATCTTGGTCAGGTTGGGACGAACCACAATCTGGTAGCTGATGTCCCAATCATTACTCATAACCAGTATCACAATAGTCATGGGAGCAGCCAAAATATCCCTAGACATGTCTTAAGAACTGATGAATTCAGTATCTCATACGATTAGCTCTATCATAAGTAACTGGCTGTCAATTAATGAAAACTATGAAAACTGTTGGAATATGGGGTTTCGCCCCACATACGATACTATTACTACTGCTACTACATGTATATATTGGGCTCACACCCTCCTAGACTCTCACCTGGACTAATACACGTTATCCTATTCCCTCATCCTCGTATCACTCCAATAAAGATGTTGAGGCATTGATCATTTAGGATACGAATAATATGGTGTTAGGTACGCATGCGTAATTTCAAAGCACCAGTAAGTAGGGGCAAGAAAATGGGGCTGCATACCATGTAACCATAACGTCAGGTGTATACGAGATGAGGCCGGATATGTTAGTACTGATTAGTATTATGTAAGTCCAAAGGGACCTTGAGGATACCTCATAATGAGTACTTTTTGCAAATCCATCTAACAGTATTAACGACTACCAAATATGAAGCTGTCGCGTATGTGGGTACATACCCACGAGCATGCTGCATAGGTACGCACACAGGGTAATCACGTGACCTTGTGATCTTGGCACTGGAGCTGCAGCTCCATTATTTTGGGTATATAAGGGGCTCGTGCCCCTTTTGCTTCGCAGATCGATAGTTGAAGAATTAATCTTTTATGTACCTTCAAACCAAAGCCGTATATAGAAGCGATAGAAGCGCTAGTAGACTAAATCAAATCTGTTTACGGGATCCGGAAGGGTCTACTCTCCAGATTAAGTATGAACGAATTTGCCGTTGACGGCGGACACAGGTTCAATATAGCTTTGGAGGAGCCCGGGGATACTGTGAGAAGATTTCGCTATATAGTAAATATATCCTTCGATATGATAACTAGAGAGGTAACTAACTGTTAGTAGCACTACCAGTATCCTTTAGCTCTCATCAGTATTATAGAAAATGTAGTGTTTGCTGCCCTAGAAGGAACCTACTATATCAATAGGCTGGCGTACTGGGGCTTATGTGTCCCTAGATAATAGGGCTGAAAAAAGTGTCAACCCAAATGCTCGAATGTTTTAATGTGGCCTATTTTGATGCCTGAGATGCTCCTTCAGACACAGGAGATAGGCGTCTAAAATTCATACTACTAGACAATACCTGATAATGGTGAGAGCCTTGGGACTGTATGTCTTGGGCCTAGCTACTGCTTCATGCAGTAAAGCACTACATAAAAAGGCCTACTGATACATCTAACATAAACACATCCGGCTAAAATGAAGAGGAAGGAACGTTATAAGAATAAACGACTCTCTCCTACGTATCTTATAGAGGTTTACGCTCCTAGACACACGCGTGCAGGGCTCGGGGCACAACGAGGTTCTATTGCTGCATGCTATCAAGCTATCGTGTGTTGTGATATAGACCAAGAAGAGAAGAAAAGGATGCTGAAGCTAAAAAAGAGAACTAATAAACCTGCTGAAATAGGTGATAAGGGGCATCTGTCAAGGTACAGGTATAAGGTGTATCCGCAAATACATGTATATAAGGGGCAGGTCCTCCCATCATCCAGAGATAGATGTTCACCTGATCAAACAACCTCATAGCCTCATTTCAACAATGTAGTCTATTCTTTATCCAAATCCCTTATGGGATACCAGATTCCTGACCAGTGCTGAGAACAAATCTCAGCATGAACAAGTGAATAGGAGTCTATTCCCAGTCGATAGCGAAAGCTACTGAATAGAAAGGTCTAGGGAGATTTGATAATAGTTATACCACCTTAAATATAGAATTTGATGTAATATCATTCATCTCATCCCTTTTCTATGAAACCGCAGTTCTTGAAGCCATAGCGGTAGCTGGCTAACGCAAAACGGTCATATCTTTCCACCGTATCTGTTGAAGAGAGTGGTCTGTGCGCTCCACACCTATGCTGTATATAAGGCGTTACTGCTGGTAGGCCCTTAAGCCTTAAGGCCTACCATATTCCCTTCTACAATCAATACACGTTATAGCAACCTACCTAAATTCAACGGTATATACAATGTCCACGAGAAAGGAGCAGAGGGACTACCAGAAAGGGCGGAAGTGAACAACTCATTCGTGAAGAGCAGGGACTCCTAAAGACCCCATGATCCCGCTCCACGACTTTGCAGGTTTATGATAGGTAAAAATGACATGAAAATCAATGTTCATTGGTTGGAATGAGTGAACCCCCAAGGTTGCAAGAGTGTGACATGGCCTCAAATGTGCAGAACTTATTTTCAAAACTATCCCTTTGGAAGCCTATAGGTTATCTTATAGTCAATGAGGATGAAGACCGATACTTATCACCTACATCTCAGCTGCAATATACAAGAGCTCTGCCGAAGTTGCCCAACCTGATACTTACTTGGGCAGCAGTCAACAGCGAAAATAGCCGATTTATCACCTTTCTACCTGCATTAACTTCGCTAGATATCTCCAGCCCATGAACAACTAATCGCTTTTGTTTTGAAGAAATCATTATTCTATCTCCGTCTCGAGTGGAACCTTACTAAACCGCAGAGGGCTCACCGGTCACACGTTTCGACAGAGCTATGTTTCTTTAACGATTCGGGAAATTGCATTCGAATAATTGAGTATCGTGAATAGGTATACATGATAAAATAAATATTACCTAGGTGAGTTTTATATAATCAATGTAGTATATAAAAATGCAATTGACGATGTAAAACTATTATAACACAATGGATTATTCTCTCTTTCCCTCTCTCTCTTACTCTTTTTTTATTCTTTCTTATAGTACCTACCTACTTAGGTAGGTAGTTAATTACAAAAAGCTCATGCATATTTACCTACCATCTATCATTCAGCCTCATCTGCTGGGATTAAGTAGTTTCGCTGTGATACCCCACGACTCTCTGATCGAGGGCTGGGCACTATGCCGCTTTGCGGAGTCGGTTACTAGCCGAAGCAAATCAGAGTCTTGCTTAATGGACGTTTTTCCCTTGAGTTACCCTAGCGATATCCATACGCTTACACGTGGCTAATTCACAGCCATATCCAACTTGTTGTTACTGACTAAATCTGAGTATCAGTGTCCTATGGGTGAGCGTTGTATCATAAATCATGGTATACCGTGGTAGGGTAAGATGCATAGCGTGAGGTATGCTTGAGATCGTATATGATATGTTAGAAACAACGCCTAGGGCAGCAGTAATAAGTTCAAGCAACTCACTGCTTGCGCTTCTACTATTCAGTCTTAAGGTAAATCTATCACATACTCATCCTGGTCGTCATTGATTGTGTTATATCCCTTTAGTATTTTGTTTTTCCAAACATGGATATCTCAGCTATCCAATCCATTAACCAGGCTATACTCTACGTGCAAAACACACAACACACACAATATGCACAGAGTCTGACAAGTCTAAATCAGACAAACTTAGATAAACATCCTGAGATCAAGAGCCTTTGGGATGCCTTGGCTGATGTTGAAAATAAGATCCAGGATATAGCTAAGGGCCTAAAACACACATTGGCGCAATGCGGGAAAGATACCATAAGAAAGCTTGAGACCGCAATGGTCCAAATCTATAACCTGGCCGTTTTCATCCGTGGCGATTACGACGACCGCGATCCCGACACAGCCCAGCGCGACAAGTTGCTCAAGCTGGCCGTGAATGCTTTCCAGGAAGCCGAAGATATCGCAGAGGCGGGACTCAAGGCAATTAGTGACAGGCATAGCCAGGTTATGGAGATGGAGAGTACTGTGATCGCTCCTACCAAGTCCAAGATTGACCAAATGCTTCAGTACGCTGAAATAGAGCTCCAGTCTGTCCAGTCTAAGATTCAGGTCTTTGAGCGTAGCATCGGGCTGATGCAGCAGACTGTAGCGAATGAGTCCGCGGCTATGAGTCGGCTCAGTGACAGGATTGATGAAATGGAGACGGTGTCGCTTATTAGCGATATTGGAGTAAGAATCATTATCACTGTATTCCTTCTCGACGCTAATGCCACTTCTCGCAGTTTACCATCCTGACCTTTGGTATCGGCAATGCTATCAACGGCAGGCCCCTCGACCCTGCTAACCTGCACGGCCAGCTTAAAAACGCGCGTCGGGCGTTCAACGATGCCCAGAACCGGCTAAACGAAGACCGGAACAGAGTGTCCTCGCTAACAAGCGAACGCAACTCCTTGGAGTCCCAGCGTAACTTTACCTCGCAGACCTCCGCGCTTATACCCGAGCTAAGAGCAATGGCAACCACCACTGAGTCTGAGTGCATCATGCTGCAGCGACAGTTCGGGCCGCTTAAGGAGGTATCCTCTAGGATGCTTATGCGTGTCCGCGAGATCGAACAGGGCGTGACCGTCATGCAGGCACTGGCGTATTCCAAACAGGAGTTTGCCGCCGACATCCTTAGGATCTGCAACGAGTCGCTGATTGACCAGGCACTGGTAGACGAGGACCGCATGGTGATGAACGAGGTCATGCGCGAGTATGGCGGGGACATCCCTGACGAGGTCCAGGAGCTTGCGGCGACTATTGAGGGGAAGATGGAGTTCATTGCTACGGTGCCTAGCATTTGCGGCTGAGTGTCCACATTCTTGTTGATGAACACTGGATAGAATATCGCAATGTTTCCTGGTATGCATTTTCAGCCGCATCTAAGCTGCATCTAAGCAGTAGGTTGGGCAGTGGATTCAAGTAAATGGCACGGCATAGGAAAACACGGCAGTTTTTTGCATACCGACTAGATATCTCCGAGTATGATTAGCAGCATCAAACTAATGCAGTAGTATATTAGGCAAAATCATTCGTATTCAGACGACACATATCTATTACACACTACATCACTCTGGCTGTTCGCCGCTTGAACGCACACCTGTATCTCTGTTTACCTAGTCTAAATCGTGATGAGCACTACCTAGACATTCTACCTAGAGTTTTTGGAGTTTAGACTTTGTTGACGTCTGCCTGTGAGAGCATCTGTGATTCGTCAAAGGGACTGGAGTGGCCAGTTCTTTGAGTGCCTCTGAAGTTGAGGATACTTTTATAGCTCGGAGTGAACTCAATTGGCTGCCTTGTGCGGAGGTATCGTTGGGCATCACCGTGGAGAAGGTATCTGCTCCGTTCAAGCTCCTATGTTGCTTTCATTATTGGGCAACGTGGAAGTCCAAAAAGTAAGGGTACTTCCTGCTGTGGCCCCTCGGTTGAGTCTCATGCAACTCATCACCACAACGCGCTGTCCAATCCAAAGAAGCTTTTCAAACATCAGTTTCTTTTTCTTTTTTCTTTTTCGATAATCGAGGGTGACGGCTTCCTCCAGTAGCTGTGCTATTGTTACTTGTTTTACAGCAGAGGCCTGGTTGGAAACGATCACACCACGTCAGACCAGGGAAGAACAGAGCCTGCTTTGCGCAGCTCGCCAAAATTGACTTGTCAAATGACTCCTGCACTGGATTGTGGAATCCTATGTGATTATGGATAACACATTACCTCACAAGTGGTTTCGCTTTCCGCGGAATTCAAGAAATGTTTTTAGGCGGGCAGAATTAGGTAGACGCTCATTATTACTGGTCATTGAACCGACAGCAACTGAGCCCTTTGGATTTAGTACTACGATCCTTGGCAAAGGCTGAGAACCCCAAGTAATAGTCAAGCGCTGCTATGAGGATAATCGAGTGAGAAGCGTAAGGTATAAATATGAGAGCTTCTATGAGTGCACGCAGACCTCGGGCAACGACTATTACCTATCTCATGCTCAACTTCCCCCTTTTCGGTTTAGCTGCTACACAACTATCATCTCTCAACTGTGAAGCCAAATTCTACGTTCTCATACGAATGCATCATGTCGTCTGACGGGAGAGACCTTCAAGTGATCCTGGCCGCGCAGGAGAGGCGCGAACTGGCCCTTGAGGACCAGTCCCAGATCATGAACGAGATGAAGAGCAGTCTCATTTTCCAGTGCAACTGGGAGGAGCTACTCCAAGCTGCGCCCACCGCTATTAGCTATATGGGAGCATGCTTTGTTGCCAGCTCTAGCCCCAAGGCGGTTGTTCAGCTTACGCCGCCCAAGGACAAGGGTTTCCAGTATCTCAGGTTTGTGGAAGAACTATATTGCTTTCAGAGTACGTATTCTGACAGCTTTACAAGGTACACTTCCGTTCAGGCCAACCTAATTGAGTGCGGGAATATTGGTCGAATGGCTTTCCTTGAAGCCGAAAAAGGCATGGGCGTCATCCAACTAACCTCTCAAGTTATCGATCACAAGGTGAGAAGCCGAAACTCATCAATTCATCGGCATATCTCTGCACCAACAGCTTTGCTGACATGACGTCTCGGTCTCGCACAGATCAATGATATTGTTAGATGCATTGGCGATCCAATATCGGCGAAGAAGATGCTTCGACCTCAACTCTCAACTCTCAAGTCCGGTGCTGCTTCTTGTCTCCAGAGGGCTATGGACATCGACAAAAAATTCGAAGAATGGTTACTTTATGTTTGTGAGATACATGCTGCTTGTGCACAGGAAGAGAATGACACACGCAACGCACTGCTCAACAATGAGATATATCTTGCTGCAGAGCAGACTCGCCTGGACTACCAGAAGTCAACCGCTGAGGAGGCTAAGAAGGCGCAAGAAGCCATAGGTAAACAGGTCACTGCAGCCTCCGCCGCCTTCAAAAAAGCGTCCGACGAGTTCCCGTCAGGGTGAGATGGATATCTAGTTACCAATACTGCTGTATTCAACAGTTCGTGCTAATCAGGACACAGATGGGATTTGTTGGGCCAGCAGATTGTCAGCGACCTCGTCGGTGCCCTGACATCGACTCTTAATGTTGCTGTACCTACCCTCTTAAGCACCCTCAATCCCATAGCCAAAGTCAAGGCTGCGGTCGATGTCGTTGGAGGCTTCGTCAATCCACCGAAAAGCGGCAATGTTTCTGCTACGGCCAATGGGCGCGATGACAAAGCTGGGTCAAACGCAGCTCGACTGAAAGCGGTTCCAAAGGTAGCTACAGACCCAGCTTATGTCGAGGTCCTTAAAATTAGCACCTATCTAGACATACTGCGTACGATTGTGAGCGGGAAGAAAGCCGACGGCAACATCGATTGGGAAATGGCCGATGGAGGAAGTAAAGCTACAGCCAAGTCGAGTATCAAATTCCTAGTGGCAATGCTAGACGACTCCAAGGCTCGCTTTGAGCCTTTGGCTACATCTGAGAAGCCGAGTGAGACTCTCTTGAAGATTCTGGACGTCTCTTTGCGGGTATGGTTCCCACTACCCTCGTCTTCTAATTGCTTGTCTTGCCAGAAGAGATCGTTAATCATCGAGATACAGGTCGCCAATGACATTAAAGACGAAATTGATAGGTCGAAAATTGCCTCGAGTGAATGGCCCAAGAAGGACTCTGAACAGGTTAAGAAGTGGCAATCGGATTTTGCTGCTCAGTATCGAGAGTCGAACACCCTTATTGGCGTAGCGAAGACGATTCCAGGCACATCCGCTAACGGCGTAAGTGTCCTGCTCTGTTCCCCTTTATTTGCCAAAGCTAAGAATTCGATATAGATCCCTCTTACGGCCACAGACCCAGCTGTCACGACCGCTCAAATCAGCACAAAGTCTCTGCATGCACAGGCAGTATTGGAATCAGCCAAGAATCGGTTAACAACCACATCGCAGATGCTCACTAACTCTCAGGAGACTTATGCAAAGTCAACTGAGATGCTACTGGAACAGGAAAACAAGTTGGCGGATGTTCGAGCGAAACTAACAAAACTGACTGGAGATAATGTCTCGCTTGTATGTAGACATCTCCACCGTCGTAGGCACCTACGCATGAACCTGCTAACAGTTACCGTCTCACACAGACCGAGATCAAGAGGATCCTGCTCGAGTGTATCAAGCTCATCGTGGAACTGAAGAGCCAGATCACCAACCTCGTGCGGTTCTTCAATACCATGACGGTCGTGATCGAAATTTGCATCAACTTGCACGTCGACCCGTTCCTTGAGACGGTTAACATGATTGTTGCCGAGGGAGACGATCCTCACAAGAGCGTTAGGATAGGCGACTATACGCTTACAGATTTCCAGCGTGCGGTATGTGGAATCTGCCCCAAAGC
Source organism: Camillea tinctor (assembly GCA_022578605.1). NCBI lineage: Eukaryota > Fungi > Ascomycota > Sordariomycetes > Xylariales > Graphostromataceae > Camillea > Camillea tinctor. The sequence goes on from MU394101.1 coordinate 301,151, forward strand.
CCTCACAAGCAACATGGCTGACCTCCCTTCCAGCAAGTCCACAGTGCAGCCACGACGATGCGCTCCTACTTCAGTGTCTTTGGCGATATCGCCAAGATGTGGGTGGACCTGTCCAAGGAGAATGTGCTGCCGGGCTTGCGCCTCTGCGACGAACTGTCCATTACGGCCGACGAGAAAGACCCGGGAGCAATGTCTAAGAAGGTCATGGCGCTGAACCAGTGGTCTTCTGAGGCGGCCGGGCGCGTCCGGACCATCGCCCGCCAGAGGCAGAAGGAGATCATGGACGGTATGGAGAGCCGCATCAACGAGGTCCAGGAGACCACGCAGCTTATTGCGCCACCACCCCAGGAGACGATCAAGGCAATCACGGCTGGCACGGAGGTTACGAAGCAGGCTGCGCAGGACAGTGTTGCGCAGCGGGCTAAGCGAAGCCCGCTCAGCCGATTTGGTGAGTTAGAATACGGACAAGTGTGAGGCGTACGGAGGCGCGTAGACTAAGTTACTAACCACGGATTCAGTCATCGCCGACTAGTTGTCGCTACCTGCGACGTTACCGACATAATGGCTAAGGGGCCTGGAGATCAAGGCCGCGCAGAGTAGCCAAGCAAGGAATAAGAAGTCAATGTTGCGTCAGTTAGGCGGTATGTACTAAGTAGAAGTTGAAATACCTGAGCAGAAATAGGGATGAGCTTCTAATGGAGCTCTAATCAATTCAAAGCTGTAAGAAAACGATGGGTCACGTGATTATATATAATGGGGCTATTGCCCCTATTGCCCCTATATAGGAGATCTAAGGGGCATAATCATCCTACTCATCACTGACACCCCTATACACTTACCATCTCATTACTATCTACATTACTTCGCTATTCGTGATATAATCATCAAAGTTAGAAAGGCCCCTGTAGTATACAAAATTTACGCACAAACCATAATTAAGTACATTCAATATTAAATCACTCGTCCCAAATTTGGTATCCGTTCTGATTTCCAGACATCGAGGTGGGACATATATTGCAGGCCTATTTATAAGACTCATTATCCTGGGTTTTCTAAAAGAACGGGTTGCTTGCCTCAAGCATATCGATAGTTGTTGTCTGTCACTTCTGGCGCGTGACAACATCTATAGGTACTCCTCATCCGGTTGTCGATGACTGCGCGTCCGTAGTGGGTGAAAAATCTCGGCTGAATCGTTTAGTTAGATATGCACAAGAACCATGGCCGCATCAATTTAACACACCAGAGCTTAGAGGCACATTCTAACCTTGCGAAACAACCGGTGCGACACCGTGTACGAAGGCTTGGAGGCTACGGCAAAGGAGCTAGCCCGCTCTGCCCGTTGTGACGAAACCTAGCGCAAAGCGATGACCAACAGAAATTCAGGGCTAGCGAGGTTTCAGACAATCATAATCGTTTGCATCCTCCCTAGTCAGTAAGTACGAGTGCGCCCTTCTCCTCCTGGGCGTACATATCTACCCAATGCACCCTTCCGGGGACGAATCAAGGTAAAATTCCATAAGAAACGGGCGTCAGCTTTCAGGCCGTCACATCTCCTCACACCTAATGGGAAACAAATCGGTCCATAGGCACCTTGCCACGTAATATTTATGTAGCTTACTCGTACCTTTTGTCATGCCATTAGTTGGGTAACTAGCGAAGGTAGCCCTCAACGCCCTTAAGCCAACCTTCACCCCTTTAACCTATTATGTCTTTTCGGATGAGTTCAATTAGCGATAGATAGGTTTAATTCCAAGAAACTTCCAGAACGGCATATATAAGCACCGTCTGCGCCAACCTTTATCTAGCAAGGGAACATTTTCCGTTATGCATAACAGAACTTCTTCCAGCTCCCTTTTTCTTCATAGTCAAATATGGCCTCGCAAGATCAAAACGTTACTCCCCCTAATCCTAACCAGCAGATCGTGGTCTCTTGGATGATCAACGACCCTAAGAATGGGTTCCAGGAACACACTCTACCCTCAGCAGGCGGTCCCCCGAAGTTCGTCAGCATATCTAAGAGTGACATGCAAAAACATCCCGAACTGCGCAAAGCTCTAAGTGAGGATCTTTTACGGACAGCAAGCATAGATCGTCAGGTACGCCGTATTTGTAATCAATTAATATAAGGAACTGCTTACACAAGAGCATAGGGCCTCATCTATGTACCCATAAGTGAATCCACAGGCAAGGAGAAGCCCAAGGTTATCCAGGTGCCATTCATCAATGTTCAAGCCCAGATCGGCCACCAGGGTGATCGCCATACGTTTTCGCATGTAAATGTGGTGGCGGACAAGCGGGTCGGAGTACAGCTGATCAGGGATGCAATGAATGAGTCTATGAAAGTGGCAGAGAGTCGATGGATTGTAGAGACGTCGCCGGGAAGGTATCAAATTCAAGCTAATAGACCACAATAAGTAGATTGGGCATGAGGAGCTGAAGATCTGAATAGTTAAACAGCCCAGAAAACAGAACAAGGAGCTGTTTAAAAGGAAATAAGCCATCCTACTCTGCGTGGTTACGTAGGTAGCTTATTTTTTCTCACCATAACAATAGTTCTTTTATATAATGAATCTAAGAGGTAATGTATCTCTTAATCAAATGTGACATAAGGATTTTACCGGTTTATTTTTAGTTTAAAATATTATAAATCAAAGACTGGCACTGGCGACTAGCGAAACTTCTCGCTGTCTAGCGAGGTGTAGTCTTGGTGCTTTTATGATATCCAACGATAAACTATATTCATGGCGGCGAAGATGGTAGCTTAGTTCTCACTCAAGCAGGACTCGAATCTAGGTCAAAGGCATCGGAGGGAGGTCGTAAGATGAAAGATCACATGCTAGTAAAGTTAGAACCTTTCAATACAGCAGCGGCCTGTGGCGTGTTTTGTTTCTGATATGAAAGCTACTTGGTGGCTGAAGTTGGTCTTCACCATATATCTATGATGCTTTTACGAGAGCTGTCATCCGCCAATATGAAACCCCGTCAACGAGAAGCGTCGGTCAGAACATACATTGTGTTGACCTTGTGTTGTCGTGCCTGGACCGTCTAGAACTTAAGGAGCTGCTTTATCATTGGGACGCTAACTTCCCAGTCGATCATACGACTGAGAGCCTTACGCTCGGGGGGCTTTCATTCTATCCTCTCCGGATTATTTCGGGAGAATGGATGAATTACTTAGCTGTGATGGGCTTTTCTATCAGGGAATATGACATACCACAATCAAGTGGGCAAGACTTCCACCAAGTCCTAGACAGAATTAACTGACCCCTTAAAATTATATCCTCCTGGCCGCGCCGCGTAGCATCCTCTACAACAAGTCTAAACAAAGTTATTGTTTTCATCAAACGACATAGTCAAGTTGGGGGGTTATCTGATTATTCGACAGACTTAATGGAGGACTACGAGTACCTCCTTTCAAGTCTTACAGAACACGGGAAGCTGCTTCAAGATACGATCCCACTTGTTGCAACTCACCTCCAACTAGCAGAGAATTGCCGTGTCCTTGCAGAGACGAAATGGACATCCAAGCTTACAGTGTTGGCGTTGTTTTTTGTACCGCTTAGCTTTGTGTCCGGACTCTTCAGTATGAACGAAGCCTTCGGCCCAGGTGGACCACAGTTCTGGGTGTATTTTACTGTAGCTCTTCCGGTCCTTGCTATTGTCCTCATCTTGTCAAGGATTCCTCTTGATTCGCCTATCCGATGGTAATATATCTCTTCTACTCAACCCCCATGCTTTCTTACCAGGAATTAAGTCATTAACCTAACCGCAGGTGTGTGGCATTATTAGGGAGTCGAGCCTGGATCTAACGTTCATAGGCAGTTTGGATCGAGGAAGAATTACGTGCAACAACTTACTTCATGGACCGCATGTGGCATGAGAGACCCCCTTTCTAGACTCAAAACATCTAATCTTAAGGATTTTTAAACTATTAAGCATCATTTATATGTACAACACTATTGTAATGTTGCAGTGCCATATAAATAAGTTAATTGTCAGAGGACAATTAGCATTTGCTTTTGTCCGTGTCAGATTATCTAAGTTTTTGCTAGGATTTTCGGGACAGCTATTTCGTAGGCGGAAGGGTTAGGGTTAGATGGTATACTGAACTTACCTAATATAACTTATTTGATGATGACGATTGTCTTCACGTGAATATGGCAACCATGCAGGTTTTTTTTCTATTAAATGCCAACATTCATTGCATCTATATAGTTATTTGACCTAGAGGCTCACCTGTTATAACATACTGTCGTACGAAGATAGATATTACATACCGAGTCCATTTTTATAGATGGCTAAAGCTCTGTGTAGCTCTCAGCTATCGGGTTTTCAGATTTCCACGTAACCTTTAAGTGAGAAGAAGTGGCACTATGAGGCAGGCATCTACTGTTAAATAGGTAAGAAATCGTAAAGATGTAACGAGCCCTCCTTAGGACAGGTAGGTCACGTGCTGGTCTTGACTTTATAAGATAGTGAGGCAAGGTTGGTTTAGTATTTTACGTTGTGCTCGTTAAAAGGATTTACGAGACTTTTACTATAATTTTAAAAAGTAAATAAAGCTTTAAATTAATAGTTAAAAAATAAGTAATTATAAGAAAATTATAGCTAACTTATATATACTTTTTTGTATAGTTAGCATAAAGGCATAATACATAATTTTAAAAAACGTTAGTTATGCTAATTACGTTAACGATAATTATATTTTTATACTAAAAATAATTAATGCTAATTGCATATTAAAATAATAATTGTTTTGTTTTTAATAACTTTATTTAAAATAATAAGTTATAATATTATTTTTTTTTTTAAATTTTTGTTTTAAAAATTAATTTTTTTTATTTTATACTTTTTTATTATGTTTTTTAAAATTACTTTAATAAAAACAAAACAATTAAAAAAATTAGTTAAATAAATTAAAAAAATTAAATATTTAAACAATATGCTTTATAGTTTTTATTTAAATAATAATTTAAAATATATTATATTTAAGTTAGTTTATTTATATAAATGTAATAAATATATACATTAAGCACGCGTATATAAAAGTATTTTTTTAAATGCTTTAAATTATTTAAAATAATATAAAAATAAGTTTTTTACTAATAAGCTTTAAATAAAAAGTAATTATTTTAAAAAATAATAAAAGTTAAATTATTTACGTAATAAAGCTTAAAAAGTAGCTTTTTACGTTTAATAAGCTAAAATTAAAATGTTAAAAGCTTTAAATCGTTTATTTTATTTGCGTTATTAACGTAATTTAATAAAAAAAAAGATTTAAAATTAATTATATTTAATTTAAAAAATATAAATAAATTAAAAAAGTTAAAAAAGTTAAAGTATAAATATAAAGTTATAAAAGCGCTTTAAAATAATTTTATTATTAAAGCATTTTTTTTTAATATTATTTAATTAAATTAATTTATTTTTTAAAATAATGCAGTTTTAAATAATTTAAATTTTACTAATAAAACTTAATAAGTTTTTATTTTAAATTTATTAAGTTTTTAACTAGTTTTTATAAGTTATTTTTTAATAAGTAATTTTTTTATTTAATTAAATATTATAGCTAATTTTTTACTTTTTTTAAATTTAAAATTTTTTTAATATTATATATATTATTATTTTTTTTAAATTAAATCTTTTTTTTATTTTAATATTAATAAATATTAATTTTAAAAGTAATATATAAAATATTAAATATATTTTAATTTTTTTTAATAGTTTTAATTAATAATTAATGCTTAATAATACTTTTTTAATTTTATATAAGCTTAATTTTTTAAAGTTTAATTTTTTATTAAGTTTTATTATATAAATTTATAATGTTTTTATAGTTACGTTTTATTATTATTATAATAAATATATTTTATTTTTTTTTTAAAAAATTAGTTTTTTAATTTTTTTTTAATTATAATAATAAATTATTTTTTATTATAAAAATATAAGTTTTTTTTTAAGTTAACTTTATATTATTTATATTTTTATGCTAATTATTTTTGCTTTTAATATAATATAATTAATTTATAGCGTTTTATTTTTTATTAATGTAAGTTTTTATATAATTGCATTAAGTTTATATATTACTTTATGTAATATTATGTTTATATTTTTATTTATTAATATGTTATATGCTAATTATGCTATAAATAAAAGTTTTATTTAATTATTTTGTTAATAATTAATATATATGCATAAATATTATTTTAAAAATTAATTAAATTATTTTATTTATTTATTAAATTAAAAATAATACGTTATTAACATTTTTTGCTTTATTTTTAGCTTTTTTATTAAAGTTATTTAAAATTTTAAAGTAAATAATTTATTTTTATTAAAAATAATTTTTTTTAATAATTTATATTTATTAATATATTTTTTTAAAAATGTAAATATTAATTGTTTTATTGTAATAACTTTATTAAAAACTATAAAGTAAGCATATTTTATTAATTTATTAATAATAATTTATATGCTGTTATATTTAATTTTAATTATTAAATTTTTTAATTTTAATAGTTTAATAATAAAGTTTTAAGCTATTATTTGCTATATAATATTAAAAATTTAAATTAATTATAATAGTTTATAAAGTTTATGTTTTATTACTTTAACTTTATTGTATTTATTGCAATTTTTTATTACTTATTTTATTATTTATTTGTTTTTAAAAAAGTTATATTTATTTATAATTTTTTTATATGTTTAAGCTATTTTTTAATATTTATGCAATAAGTAACAATGCATTTTTTTTATAAATTATTACTATAATTTTTCGAAAATATATATATTTTTTTTAATATTTTAATGTTTTTTTTTTAATTTTTTTTGTTTTAAGTTTATTTATTTTTTATTTGTTATAATAAGCTTAAAACTTATTAATTATGCTTTTTTAATTTAAAAAAATTTTAGTTAATGTTATTATATTATTATTATTATTTTTAAGTATTTAAATGTTTTTTTGTTTAATTTTAAAATTATAATTTTTTTTTATTAAAAATATTAACTTAAATATTTTTTTTTTAATATAATAAATTTTAAAGTTAAATTATAAAAAAAAGTTTATTTATTTTTTATACTTAGTTAATATCTTTTATTTATTAATAAAATAAGTAAGGTTTTTATAGTTAAAAAATATATTAAAAAGTTTTTTAGTTTTATTAAACTATAGTTTTTATTTTTTTAAAGCTTAAATTATTATTAATAATTTCTTATTATATATTTTATAGTTTAATTTTATATTATAAAAAGCTTAAAATATAAACGCAATAAAGTGCTATTTTTTATTTTTTTTTAATTGTTTTAATATTGCTTTATATATAACATTAAATACATTAAGCTTAATTTATTTCTTTTTATTTTCGTTAAGTAATTTATAAACTAAATTATTAAATATTTATTTTTTTAATTTTTAAAATGCTTATTTAACTTTTTTATTAAACATAAAATCTTTTATTTTTATTTTAAATAATATTAACTTTATTAAAAGTCTAACAATTTTTTTAAAGCTTAATATTAACGTTCTAACGTAATTATAAAACTTATAAAAAGTATAAACGTTTATTATAAACTTTAGTTTTAGCTATTTTTTAATTACTACTATTTTTCTTTTTTAAATTTATATTTTTTTATATTTAATATTAAAGCTTAAATAGTTTAGTTTTTATTTATGCTATTTGTTTTTAATTAAATATATTAATAAGTTAGCTTTTTTAAGTTTTTTTAATATTAGTAATACGTGTTTTTTATATTTTTTTTCCTTTTTTAAATAAATAAAAATATTATTTAAATATATAAAAACAAACTTATTTAAATATTTTTAAAAAATTGTTATAATTATATGTTAAAATATAATTAAAGCATTAATAAGTTTAAAAAGCATAACCTTATACTTATAATGTTTATATATAATGCAAAAAGCTATATAAAGTTTATATTTTTTAACTATGTAAATTATATAATAACTATTTTTAAAGTTTAATGTAATAAAAATACGAGCTTTATTAATTTATTTTTACATTAATTTAATTAATAGCAAAAAGTATTTATTTTTTTTAATAATGTTATTAAAGTATTAGTAATTAATAACTTTTTATTAAACTAAATTGCTATTTTTATTAATTTGTTATTTTTTATCTTTATTTATTTTTAAAACTATAATTACTAAATATTTTAAAAAAGCTTTAAATTTTTATATATAGCTTTTTTTTAAGTTTTATTAAATACTTTTTTATAACGCTTTTTATTTTTTTTAATTTA